>CM076737.1:9659014-10086514 GCA_038501795.1 Pseudopleuronectes americanus
TGCTGAAGGAAACTGACCAGAGTTCATTGAGCTACAGACAGAGGAGAGAGAAGTGAGAGTTGTCTGTGCCTCTCCCCGTGTGGTTACTTAAGTGTTTGCCCTTCACCTGTCACCATCAGCTGCTTGTCTTCCCATCACACACAAGAGATGAAGGACAGACGAAAAAGATTTAAAGGAACAAAAGAGAAAAGTAGGAGAGGACGAAGAGGACGGGACAGAAACGAAGAAGAGGGGGAGGAGCGAGTGATAACCAGAAACACTGGGAAAGACTGAGGGACAAAGAAGTGAACGACAGAAGAAAAAAAAAGACAAATGCATGTAAAAAAAAAGAGGCCAACTGGTAAAGCCATTAAGCCGGGATTCAATAAATCTGCATAAAAACCGGCAGTTACACTGTAATGACCAGTAAAGGCAAAACTGTGTGTGTGTGTGTCTGTGTGGTTGTGAAATGGGTTCTGAGGGTCGTACTAGTGTGCGGCTGCGTCTGACTGTCTCTCCTTTTGTCTGCGTTTCTGAGTGTGTGTTCATTGTGTGTGTGTGTGTGTGTGTGTGTGTGTGTGTGTAATGGTCGTTGAGGACCTCTGTGTCGTATTTGGAGAGAAAACAATCATCCTTGGAGCAGGAAGCAGAGCTGCCTAATGAAAGCCTAGAGAGACCCCAGACCACAGTGCAGCACAAATGGATGTGTCTGAATCTCTGCTTGACAGAACCCACTCCAACATCTCCTCCTCCCTCTCTCTTTCCTCCACTCCTCACCTTAATGCAATTTCCTGTGCACGGACGTACAATCAACTTTTTGAGGGAAAAGTCAAAGTCAAAACTTGTCCAGGATGAGTCGACACCGGGGCAACATACACACACTAATAATATCATAGGTAAGTTTCTCCACCTAGACAAAGCATTCTACATGCAAACACACCTGAAAATGGATTTCACATGACCATTCATGTACACTAGTCATGTGCAAGGAAGCAGATTGTCCACACAATGGTGAAAGGTAAGAGCGGGGATTTGTTTCATGGCCTGATAACGAGGTGGATCTGTTAATGACACCATGATCTGTCATGACTGGTAAGATCCAATCAGATGAATGCAGATGGCGGAGTCAATGTTTTTTCTCCTGTTCACACTACAACACAGCCGAGGAGTTTTCAAACTAGAACTCTGGAGTAGCGTGGATGACAGTCATAAAGGTAGAAAAAGTTTGTAACCCAAGTTCTGTCCATGTAGAGATCATAAAATATTCATGCTGCGTGGCTGCTTGACACTGTCTGCTTTATTGTTAGAGGATGGTATCAGGTCAAAGCCGGAGATGTGAATGTTTTTTTGCTTTTAAGTCTCAAAGCAATAGGTCCAAGTCAAGCTGACATTTTTATGGGTTAAGCCTTAGTATCAAATCTCAAGGCTATACCTCCGGTTACAAAAAACTTGGCAAAAACAACCCAGATGAGGAAAACTACTACAAATAGAAAAGTCAAACGACAACTTGACCAGTCTATCTTTGAATTGCGCTACCTTTCTGGTTGCATGGTATTTTCACAGCTTATGTTTTCATGTTCAATGTGAACTCTTCTCCGAGGCAAAAGGGTTTTTCTAAGAAAAACATACAATAACATCACAGACAGACAGATAAGCACAAAGCCAGACGCACTGTGACTCCATGCAGGGTTTTTATCATCAGGAAACTTTCTGTCACACACGCCTGAATATCAAAATAACAATAATTCCTCTCTTTGCTCTATCAGTACTACTGTAATAACTGTAGCTCCAGTCCTCATTATCAGCAGTGATGGATTCATTCCAGCTCCGCCTCATCCTGTTTTCGTATCTCCTGTCAGTCAAAATTCACCCAATCTGTGACCTGGGGATCAGGACGGGTCCTCGGACACAGACGAGCAGAGTTCCTGTGCCGCCTGCCAGTCTGTGAACAGGGCATCGCTTTGCCACAGGTCATCAGGCTGCCGAGCTGGAAAAACAGTGATTGTGTCCATTTGAAACCTTAACTTTATGGTTAATCCTCTATAATGTTTTATTTATTTTTGTAGATAACACCATGAAAAAGATTTGGTTAAATTTGCCAATGTTAATATGCAGAATTAACCAATTGTGACCACGTATAAGAACTATTTAAATTATAAAGCCATCTACATAGCAGCATTACATTCTCCTCTGGTCTTAAGCTTTCTGAAATGTATCTTCTTCATAATAAAGAGATGATAACTAACAAACATTGAGTTTTACAGTGTTTGAAGCCATCGAGCCAGCATCAGAATATCTGAGCTGCTTGCCTGTTTTGGAAATTTGTTATTACGGAATTTGACTCACTCCAGGCCCTGGAAAGCTGATGTGTAACTTTAATAATGTTTGTAAAGTCAGCCAAAATAAAAAGAACATATTCCTCCTGTCTCCCCTCTGAGAAACCCTTCATTTAGGAGATTACTCTGGAACAACGGTGACATTTGAAGTCTGTAATCGTGCGGTATTTCCCTTCATTACAGTGACATGTCGAGTTGTAAATGTGTGTACTCAGCTTTCACTGAGGTTTCTGCAGTTTGAGTTGGCTCACACACACTCAGGGTCGCTCGCCGGGAGCCGTTTTGCTTTTAGCCGATAGAGCCGTGGCCCGGCAATTCATCCTGGATTCATGAGAGCGGCGGTAGAACGTCAGACTCAGCCAATAACACTTCATACATTTTTATACAGCACCAAACACACGGAAATATCCATTTGCATTTAGACTAAAATGGACTACAAACACAGACTTCTTTTACACACATTTACATAGACAAATAAATACACACACACAGAGCCAATTCTTTTACTTTCACACTTCAGGCCAGAGAAAGAGAGAAAGAGAGACTTCCTGTCTGTGTGTGAGATTACGATGCCAGTTCTCTTCAGTGCTCATTAGAGACGTCACTGAGCCATAAAGGTTATTATTATGACTATGGCACCGAAAGCAGCTCGTTTCAGTGAAACCTCACAATTGGAATCAGAGTAACTTTGGTGGTTCAGCCGAGGTTAAAAGAGAAACGTGGAAACAAACACAGAAGAATAACATCTTCTGCAAATCCATTTTCAGAAAACTGGCCCAACAGCTCGTTGCTGGACTCCAGGCTGCTGGAGCCATTAAGCTGAGACCTGACATCCAGAGGCTGACTAGTCCTAGAACCTTCAGATCTCCAGTGCAAGAGAGACAGCCATTCAAATATCAATCATCTGAGAGCTGATGGGATGCTTCAGTCTGAATCGACTATGCTGTCTTCCCTAAAGCAAGGACACTAAAACCACCAGCTCAGCTACAGTAAAGCTCTGCTGTTGTTGTGTTTGTGTTGCTAGAAATCAACGAGACTTGTCCTCTTTATTAGAGATGCTCCGATGCTGATACCAGCATCACAAATGCCTCTGATAATCGGAGAGTACGAGACATGAAAGACTGAGAGCTCAAAATGTGTAAGAGGCTGCATCCAAACCCACATCATCACAATTAAATGGTACAAACATCAACACAAGTTAATGAGGACTATAACAGTATGTTCCATTGTTGTGTCATCCAATAAAAAGTTCCTAATCTAATTCACATGATGGATTAAAACACTTCAACATGCATGCCCCGTTTCAGATCTGCAGACTAATGAGCTGCTGTGGTTGTTATGCTGAGATAAAACAAGTGTTTTTGTGTCGAGTTACATCTGGTGCTGGGAAAACAATCCAAAATATGTCAAGAAGTTACAGAGAAGAAGTCACGAGAGCGACACAAGCTCTCAGAGGTGCTCTGAACCGGCTGATTTGAAAGTATAGTAAGAATTAAGTTAGTTTGGTACTTGAGGAGGTTTGAATGCTCTAATTTCCTCTCACTGTCCATTCCTGCAGCTCCTCTTTTATTGAAAACACTTGGTTTTTGCTCCTGTCTTTTTAAGGCTCCCCCTCCCGATAAAGCCCAATCTACTCTGATTGGCCTGCTGAACCCACTCGATTGTAATTGGTAATCTCCCTTTCACATGTAGGAAGTCCACTAGATGGGCATTATGCAAATTAACCATACAAAAATAAAATAAAATAAAATTTGGGATGTTTTTTTTAGGTCTGGTAATTTGTTTTTAATGAAGGATTGTTACATATTAAATCTTTCAATAGTAAACATGTTTCACTTAAGAATCCTACATCATACGGATTTAACCTTATCACTAGAAGGAGAAGGAGTTTCGCTCTGTAAGGTCTGAATGTGCTGCTGACCCTCCCTGAGGTTTCTTGCTCCCAGTGTAACCACTTATCTGTAATGGGAGGTGCACAGCTGATAAACCCCAGAGACCAACTTGTTGGTTACTGGTTACTTTTTATTTGCTCCAGTGAAGCAACATCAACATTAGATCAGACACAGTGTTCAAATGCTGGTGACACATTGCAGAACCACATTATCACGTACACAAGGCTCTGGTGGTCATTCATGAGCGCTCTGAAGTAAAACCTAATATGTGGGTGAGGGATATGAACATTTCCGTTTGTGTGTGTGTGTTTTTGTGTCTGTCCTTGTGTGTGTGTTTTACATGCTATTTTAGTATGATCCTAATGGCTTTACAGAGTGCCAGGCATTTTTAACAGAGCCAGGGAGAGCCTTGTAAAACACACACACACATGCTCACCACAAGACAGAGAAAACAAGCTGGCACACTGGAACATGGTGGTAAGGGAGGGAATCTTTGCGCGAGTGTGTGTGTGTGTGTGTGTGTGAATTTAAGAGGGTCAGCCAGGGTGATGGTGACACATGATGAAGGAAAACGGGATACATGGGCTTGAATGAAAGACTGGCAGTGTGTGCCTGTGATTGTGTGTAGGCATGGTCGGGGTCTGCAGCAGACGCATGGCGCCAAGTGGCACTGCCTTGAGTATGGGTGGACTTGCGGGGAGGGAGTGAAGGAGAGGCAGAGCATTTCAAACAGGGAGGTTGTTAAAGGGAAAGTCTCACCAGCTCTCACACCTACACTGACATAGAGCAAGTGAGAGTGAAGAGTAATGGAAGCAAGAAACTGAAAGATGACCCTTCTTCTTGAGGGGAGAGAAAAAACAAAGGTCTGAAGAAGTAAAAGGCTTTGGAGAGTGATGGCAGAAGTGATGAAGAGAAGAAAAGAATAATAAGTTTTCACCCTTAAAGAAGAAATCCCCAGTGTAAACAAAGGGTTGTAGTTGCTCTGCATGTATTGTGATGAACTGTTTTCCTGGAGAGACGGACTAATCCATGGGTTTCACTGTTTCAGCAGAATTTCCCACAGAATTAAGTAAATCTATGGCACGTGCACGCCCCATGAACATTTCTCTCAAGCACAACAGAGAGACAGGTACACACACTATAGAGTTAAACTTCTTGCGTGAGAGAGAGAGATAGAGAGAACTGTATCAAATGCGCAAAATTGCAGCTGAAACAATGGAGTCTACATGGATGGTAACAACTCGCCCTCTACCACACAGCAGCCGAGCAAAACACCAAGTAAAAGATCTGTAATGTCATTATGAGGAGTGATGGAAGTACCTCAAAGCACCTCTTTAGTTGTTTCCATTTGCTTCTAATGTCTGGCTAAAATTGGGGCGAAAAAAAAACAGGCGGATCTTCACGTGGAGAATATTGGAAGACACTGCCAAACCTGGGTAAGTGGATATATCAGGTCCAGTCCGTGCAAGGACAAACCTCAACAGTAATGGCAGACGCAATGTTTTCAGTAATGGAAGAGTTGGATTTAACACTGCAGTGAAACAAACAAGAAAAACAAGTGAGAGGTTCAAAACACTGCAGTTTGTCATGAGTGCGGTTAACAGTTGCGCAAAATGCAGGTGATTTGTGGTAGAATAGCGAACACAGTCTTTTTAAGATCATGTTTTCCTCTGTTGTAAATTTGACTTGGATGTGGCCACGAGCAAATGTCTTCAGTGTTTCTAAAATGTTTTCATAAATATAAAAAGGCAGGAAGAAAATACTGCCGGCCACTCAGCTGGCCGCCGACAAGCATTCAATCTTGTTAGATAAGCTTTCACAGCTGCTCACAGAATCAGGTCTAATTCAGAGTGTGTTTTTCTTTGGGAAAACCACCGAACCACAGAATACGGTCGGACTTTCATTTCGGGGAAAGAACGGCTGATGATGAAAAATACGCGTCGTAATCGTCTGCCCATGAAAGTCACCAGGACCATTTCTCTGTGCCTTTAATGTACACAATGATAAACGACAACTTAATCCTCTGCATTCAGAGTTTATTTAAAGTGACACTGAACCGCGCAGCGCCGTATCTGAAGCACTCATGCTAAACAGAGACACTCTGCAGCATTAAGACATACAATAGGGCTTTCAGCAGGAAACTAGCCCCGCTGTACCCTCACCACACACTCTGTCACATTGCTCCGAGAACCCGTGTGTGTGTCTAGAGTTACAGATTTTCAATGTATACCACATGTAGCCACCATCGCCCTGATATGTTTTCAATATTGAGGAAAGGACAGACGGAGAAATAGGAAGTGGAAGACAGCCGAAAAAAAATTTAATATACACTGTTTATATTCAGTATCTGAAAACACAAGTTGTTACCATGACAGTAGAGCAACTTTCTCCAACGCTCACCTTATTCTCTCCCTATCCTCATTTCACTTCTCTCCCCTTCAGATGACAACTCTATCAACAGTAAGACAAATACACTCTTCTCTCCCCTCCTCGCTCTGTACGTGAACAAACCAGCCTCCTGGTGCCAAAAGCTCGGAGCAGAGTTTACTCCCTGCAAAAGAAAATGTCTGAGACAGTATTTGTGCGGCTGCCAGGCGCTTGTCGTCAGGTGACCCACTGGAGTAAGTCTTTTCAATAATGTCAAAAGCAGAGCCAAAAATCTGCTAGGCTGACCATTGTGTGCCCCACTACTACGAATACATGCACACAATCGCAGACACACACACACACAAATATACACACACACAATGAGATGTGCACAAACGGCAGGGACAAGTAAGCACAAAGAAATACTCGCAGGCAGGTTTAAGAAATTGATAAATGAGGAGTAACAAAATGTCCTCAGTTTTTTTTTCTTATTTCAAAACTTGGAGCACATTCACTCCACACACTCAAGACGCTGCAAATAAATAACAATAATAAACTTTATTTAAACAGCACTTTTCAGACCAAAGTTACAAAGGGCTTCGCAAAGTGAAAACTAAATAAAATAGGACAGGACAGGGGGTTAGATTCATTGCATCAAATAAATGAAAAATTAAATGAAATCAGTGTGGAAAGAACTAAAACTTGTATTTTTGTACATTAATATTTTGGTCCATGTCCCATCCACTTACATGGAGGAGGCAGTGTGTATGACCTATAATGATGCTGACTCGCAGGATCTCAGAAACGATATTCTACTTCACTAGAAGCGTTTTGTGGAAGTCAAGGTCTAACAGACGTCATCACAGGATTTAAGAGACACACAACACAAACTGATAAAATCACATGTCCTACCTGTTCCTGTGTCATGCTCCGCAGCTGCGTGTGCCAGGTGGCGGAGTCTGAGCGGTGATAGGAGGGGGGCGGGGCAAAGTCCTGCAATATGATTGGGTCCCGCTCCTGACACAGTGAGGTCAGGTGACTGATGTACAGCTTCAGTTTGCTGCGATTCTGATTGAGATCCAGGAGGGGAGAGAGAATCTGAGGGGGGAAGGAAAACGTGTTGATCTTTTTATTCCATTTTAATTGTAATTGAAATATACATCAACAAAAGAATAATAAAAGGAAAACAGTTGGGAATGATGATTCAGAGAGAGAAGATGAGGCAGGATTGAGTGACATTGAAAGCTTAGTGATGTTTTTTAAAATGATAATTACTACTCATTTTGATTGCATGTTGTTTTTCCACACACAGTGAGATGAAAAAAGACGGAGAAGTTTGTTGGTCCATTTCCATGAACACTACAAACCTGAACACCAACAATTCTAGAAATGGGTTCTCGTGAATTCTTTGCTGTGATTACTCAAACGTCCCTGGTTAATTATAATTATCCAGATTTCCACGAACTGGCACAATTCTTCTGGATTCCTTTGAGGAGCTTGTTGACTAATGTAAGCTGAAGCTGTTAAACCACTGTTCCATGACCACAAACACAATTGTTAAAGTATTTTGAAACAACCATGTGTATAAGTACTGATCATAATGCAGTCAACTACTGCATGAGAAAAACAGATACACATTTTAGGGGTACTAGACAAGACCCCCCAAGAGATGTGTGTGCGCGCACAGACACACACTCACACACACACACAGATAAGACATGCAGACGCACCACTCTCCTTGGGGAATAGCAGGATTTAAGTGCAGAGGAAGGGGAAGCATGTTAAGAGGGCTGTTAGTGTGTGTGTGTGTGTGTTGGTAAAGTATATTTAATCCCAGCTGCGTCTGTCCACACCCTGTGCTTCGTGCTCATCGTCACTCAGCATACACATTACACACACACACACACACAAACACACATTTCAGAACTCTTTCACTCAGCATAGGAACATCATTCTCTCTCTCTCACTGCATCTTCTCTTCAAGAATGGCAAATATTCAGGTAATGTGGTCTCATGTCCTGATTTGACTTTAATCCTGATTGATTCAACTTAGACACAATGTTGTGAGGTTGATTCATTTGATATGATACTTGTTCCTTACACTAGCAGGACACATCCAGTATTGTATTGATCGTGAGTTGAAATACTGCTTTGCTGTTGATATAGTCGGACAATTAATCAGCCTGGTATGAAAAACCCACTAAAATGGTATGTAACCATAGCAACCACACTGATGCCATCACAGCACATTAACTCTATACTAAAATGAAACATGCATTGGATTCTAAGTGCTCATACACAGCTTGCATGTTGTATATATAAGTGACTAATGTGATCCCACCTGTGATTCCCCTACACAAAGCTGTTATATAGCTTCTAGATCTGAAACCCTGTCTCAGCCGTCACAACAGTGAAAACACAAGCAGCAGATTTTGATAATATTTGAATAAAACTCCACATATAAATCCAAACCTTTGTTATTCAATGACTCGGTGTGTTTGACTATCCTGACAAACAAATGAAAAGAAGTAGATGTGGGCGGTTTTGTGGGGAAGAGGAAAGGAAAACTCTTTTCTCCTCTCTCGTCTGTCTGGCAGCAAAAAAATGAAAGCTGAAGGTAAAGTGAAAGTAAATCAAAGGAACTGTCACTTCTGATTCTGAGCCTTATTTACCGGGAGCATGACACACACACACACACACACGAGTACACACACACACAAAGTTGGAGTAATTTCATTTACCAGACCACCTCCACCCGTGTAGCTACCCGACCTTCTTGGCTCACAACTACTCGTTTCTCACACGAACAGACGCTGAATATATAAGTGATTATACATAATATGTGTGAGTGCACACACCCATACAGTACAAGGCGGCCCACAAACACACTGTGGCAGAAACACACACTCTTTCACACATAGGGTCGTTATCAGAGTTGTAAATAGCCCTAGTTACAGTATTTTCCAGTGAGGACCTGGCAGTAGTTTACAGTCCATTACGAAATACATTACTGAACATTTCCCTCCGGAGAAGCGAGGGAGGTAGACACGGGAAAATGGAGAGAAAGAAAGTGAGGCTTCAGGGACCCTACACATTGTGCATTTAAAACCATTTCTATTGCAGCATGTTACGATGGGTGCAGACAGTCGCAACGCAACAACGGCATTATCTCTCCAAGTCCGTTGTGTAATATGACAATATTTGCAAACATATCTCAGAATCCGGCTTTGGCTCTCTGAAAAAAACATAACCCCGACATGTGTGCAACAGCTGTTTTCTCAGAGCACGCTCTAATCCGGACTATGCTGTCAAAAAGCTTTAAAAGAGAATCACTGTCCACACTTTCCAGACCTGCAGCGGAGCTCTGCGGATCAATTGCGAGACAAATGAGAAGCAGGGAAGGAATGATGGTGATACGTAGAAGACCTTTGCACAGAAGAAACAACACCCGTGCTTTTGTTTCCTTTTCTGGCAAAATGGCAAATAATGTTACAAATATGTCTGGATTTACACTCGTAATAACAACGTGACATACGAACAAAACACTGACCTCTGGAAGTCTTTGCAGATTCTTTGAATTTACTGGCTTTATTAAGGTGAACAGTACGTGTATATGCCTACATGTTTTTTTATTGCATTACACAACCTGCAGTGGTCAATGTATGCAGTGTGTGTGTTTAATGAGTCCAGTGTTTTCCAATGCCTTACTGTACTATGAAACAATCCCACAGGACACATAATTTTATATAGCGCTCTGTATGTGTGTGTGTCTTTATTATCCTCCCACGACTGCCTACCAGACTCTTACTGTACTATGAAACAACTCCAAAGAGAGACATTGGGCTGGCCTCACTGACTGGCTGCATTTTGAAAAAAGCCGTCTGTGGCCACATTATACGGCGAACTCAGGATTTTTCTCCCTCCGCGGATCCCTCTGAGACTCACATGCACAGAAGCACAAATATATTTATTTGACCAGGGACAGCATGGATAGAGGGTTGGATTTCAATGCAGAGCACGTTGTCAGGGCTGGAGACGTGTGTGCTGACGCGCTGTGACTAATACAACCTTGTTTATTGTGGTATCTCTCAAACTCTTGAATAAAAGCTCTTTGATGTAAAATACACATCTACAAAGCCTTAGAGGAGGACGTAAAAAAGCATTTAATTTACAGTACATTACACTGCAGAGGGAGATCCGACCGTAGTTGTGCACGGCAGCTTATGTGAAACAGTTGATTGATCAGGTGCAATCTGCAACTATTTTGCTAATCATGTTGCATTTGCTGCTTTTCTGTCCATGTGATTGTAAACTGAATATTTTCAGGTCTTTAACAAGAAGATAACAGAAGAAACACATATTCTTTAAGACATCCCTGTACCTTGTTGTCAAGGAAAGTGTTCCCCTTTCTTATGTGCAGAGCAACTTACTGAGTTCTGATATCTTTGGTGTAAAAAGTGAGAGCTTTCATTCCTGTTGAGTCATTTTAAAACTATCCAAAATCTCACAAACCAAAACGTAGAGTTACACCTCTCCCCTGTCTTTTCTAACTGATGCATCTAAAATCACTCAAGACCATTAAAAATGCAAAACACCATTAAAAAAAAACCTGACAAGGCTTCATGTGTTCTGCTGTGTTTCTCTGTTGCAGTTGTTCCTGAAGCATTTAATTCTCCAACTGCAGCACAGGATCCTCTTATGGAACGAGTCACAGCCATTCACTGTTCTGATGTAATGTGCTGTGGCGAGGTTCCCCACCTCACACACACTGAGGCGAAAGTGTGCCTGTGCATGAGTTTGTGCAGCCACTCGTGAGGCGTGTGTGTGTGTGTGTGTGTGCATGTCCGGTTGGCCTGTCTCTCTCAGCAGGGAGGTGCTACCGCTAATTAATAACCAGGGATGTGCTGGTGAACCTTCGGGGTTTAAGCATCTCAGTGGGAATTCCCAGTGGAGGAGCTTAGGGTGCGCTAAAACCAGCATGTGCTGCTCATATGTGCTGCCTCCACTGTTTCCAATGAATACCACACAAGTACAAACTCACATAACTTATCGATACAGCATATCATCTCAAAGTTAAAGCAACTTTTTGATGAAGCTTTTTCAAGATATTTAAAGAGCAAGAGACTTATCGAAACTCTCCACAAGTTTCAATGTAGAAAATGTTTTAATTGCATTGGAAACACATAAGAACTAAGAGCTAAAGGAGAAATTTCTCGTTCTGAAACACATTGCATTCCTCATTAGACGTATTATTGATTGATTTGCAGCTGTGTGTTTTTTATTCTTGCTTGACTTGAAGGTTGTCATGCATGTGCGATTAATGACCTCTGGGCCTGAAAAATACTGAAATCCCCGGTTGTGCGATTTTAAAAGAACACTACAGGGCAAAGGGTCAAAGGTAATAAAACCTTGCTTTTTATCATGCTTTAAAAAATCTTTTTAACTTCACGGTTTGGCGGAGGAGCAGCTTTCTTAAATCATCCGCTACGTCACACACACAAAGAAGGTTGAGAAACGATGAGGGTCATGCAACGATCTCAAGCATCATGACCAACACGTGAGGTTTCCAAGAAGAGAAGATGATGTTGCACAGGAGGATCAACACATTATGTGAACAAGTTTGAAAGAATAAAGGTAAGATGGAAAAAATAAGAAATATGACAAAAAGCACATGTACAGAATAATCATCAGAGTAATTAAAAATGATTCAAGTATAAAAAAAATAAGAGCAAGAGCAGAGGGAAACTTTTGAAAAAGTAAAGGTGAAAATGAACAGAATGGATATTTAATCAAACATGTTCCATGACATGAGATTTGGAAATATTCCTGCTTGGCCAATGAGTCCAGCTCCTTCAGGAGCAAGAAAATCAGACGGGCGAATGAAATATAGTTCTTGAGAAAAGAGAAAACCCAAAGATGAAGAAGAAATGGAAGAATTTCAAGACTCATGATTGAATGAATGAGAGAAAAAAATGAACAATGGAAAACAGATCGATCAACAAAAGAAGAGAAACGATTGATTCACGAAACCAAAACGACCACCAACTCACGGATGAAAGAAAAGTAAGAAAGACGACGGACCAATGACACGATGAACACAACATGACTGGATCCAGAGAAAGAGGACGCTCACCCTTCTGTACAAAATGGTTGACCGAAGAAAAGAAAGAAGGCATATGATTGGCTAGGCCCAAATGCCCTCCTCATCGTCCTATTGGTGAGTTCAGAGAAAGCAGGAAGTTAGTAGGTAAGCACAGAAACGTTGTTAAAGATTAGAAACTTGAAAAAAGGTCTGCTTCTAGGATAAAGAGAATAAGCTAATGTTACTCCCACACTTGGAAATAGATTAATAGAAACAATTAAAGACTGTTAATTTAGAGCAAACTTTCATCCACATTAGGGTGAAGATATTAGTTTGAAGGGTTGTGAGAGATCTGGAAACATTTGCAGATTTTCCCAGCTGAAGCCTCATGTTCCAGTTAGAGTTCTCACCTGGTCAGGGGATGGTTTGTGATTGTTGGGCAGCTCTGCGTTCGGAGATGAGACCTTCAGGTGCTCGTCCTCGTAGTTGTCCGCCATCAGCTTCATTCGGTTCTGAGTCTACAGAGAACAAAACAAGTAACAAACAGTTCGATCAGAGACAGTGAGACATGATTTGAAATGATTCAGCAACAGCAAATAACAGTCGTGTTTGAGAGAAAAACACAATACAATGAAGTGTGTGAGTGTGTGTGTGTGTGTGTGTGTGTGTATGTGTGTGTGTGTGTATGTGATAAGAGGAAAACCCGCTCACTGAATTCCTCCAGGAGTTAATTTGCAGAGAGGAAGATGAGAGGAGAGTTTTGGACGACTGCCAGGAGCTTTGGCTTCACTAAGACATATTTTATATGTGAGTGTGTGCTTGAAGGTGTGTGTGTGTCTGTCTTTGTGTGTGTGTGTGTGTGTCCGAGAGTGAAAGCTAGAGGGAGAGAAAGACAGAAACCGAAAATGGACAACAAGAAAAAGACAAAAAGAAATCTGTGCTGTGTTTGTGTCTTTTATGATAATAACACACGCACACACACACACAACTTGACATGCCACCTGTTGTGCTGCTTGTTAACTGGTGCAGAAAAATAACAGGCTTGTTAACTTGTCTCTTGGGGGGAGATCCATGAGGGCTTGGACAAACATTACGCTACAAACACACACACTTGAAAATCACTTAATGTGCTGTACACACACGCACACACACTCTTTCTCCCTGTCTTTGCTCCATCACTCTCATCTCTCCCCTCTTTGCTCTGCTGTCGTCCCTTTGTTCTCCTCCATACTGTCCTTCATCCGCTCCTCCTTCCCTCTCCTCTTCTCTCCTCTCCCTCCATCTATTACTCATGTTAAAGTTACACTTCAGTAGTGATACACAAGGCCTCGAAAGAGCGAGGGAGTGAGAGGGAGAAGGTGAGGGAGGGAGTCAGTCTAAATCTGTCTTGTACGATCTAAATCCCCTTAGTCTCTCGCTGAGCCCTGCGAGGACGAGGGGCTTAGGCCGGCCAGACTGAGGCTCTGTGTGTGTGTGTGTGTGTGTGTGTGTTTGACAGAACGTGAAAGAAATATGCGAGTGCCAACTTTTACTTGTAATTGTTTGAAAGCTAAATGAATGGTGCTAGAAACAGGTTCCACTCTGTGTGTACGTGGAACCACATAAGCACGTACAGTGTGTGTGTGTGTGTGTGTGTGTGTCTGTGTATACAAGTTAAGCTGACGAGAGCCTCCCCTGGCGAGCACACACACATTTTTCATTTCTTCATTTTCTGCAGGCGGCTATAAAATAAATACACACATCCATTTCAAACAAACACAGAAAATAAAAAGTTCAACTTGAGACCGTGTAAGTACAGACTGAGGAGTCCCCGCTGCACCTGCAGACACACACATACCCACACACACTTGCTGTGGAGTGATTTTTATTGGTCTCTCTCCGTCTCTTCAGTTACTTGCATGTTTTTCAATCTTAAACAATAGCTTTTAACATCCCACTGGTTTACCAACAGCAAGAGTATAAGAATTTCGAGAAAAAAATATTTTTACTTTGAAAAAAAAAGAGACACATATAATATTTCAAAACAAAAGCATTGGTTCACCTTTGTTCTTCTTAGAGCCAAAGTTCACTTTTCAACCTGTGTCCCCGGGTCTCATTTTTCCAGTGTGAGTGTTTCAGAGATGCCTGAGGCTCCATGAAGTTCACTGTGAACTCTCTGTGTAACGTTATACTGTGACAGACTGTGGTAATTCAAATCCACTTCCAAATTTGACTTCATGGACTTTGTTTGCCTTGGCTGAAGCTGCAGACGCAAAACGTCAGATCAGTGCTCTCTTTGGTTACGAAGCAAATTTGCATGATCGGACAAATAATTTGAATATGTCACTATTATATTATATTTCCCGAATTGTAGACGGCATGCTCAAACAGACTACACTCAGTGTTTCTCTGGTGCAAGCTGATGGGTAATTTAGCATTTTAAAACCATTGAAGTGCAAGACTTGTTTAGAACTGCGATCAACTGCTACAGGAGGTCAAGTCCAAAGCCCAAAACATCTCGGCTTAATGTGGGGCTTGATATATTGTGAAAACTCATGAATGCATGACATCACAGTACGTATGCAAACCCCCATTCTCTTCCAGTCTGAGGGATCAGGTGTCAAATTCATCTTTGATGTTCCAACATAAGGTCAGAACAAGTCAAACACATTAATATGCCTCCTCTCAAAAGCTGTATCGCCCAACGTGGGGCTCAAACCCACGACCCTGAGATTAAGAGTCTCATGCTCTACCGACTGAGCTAGCCGGGCTATATTAGCCCAGCAGAGGCGTGGCTAAAGACTTGTCTTAACATGCTCGTAACTCATACTGGCATCGAAGAGTGATATTTCTGGTTTAGGACAAGTGGGTGATAGGTACTGAAGTTATGTGTTTAAGTGTATTTCAGGCACTGGATTTTGTGTCAACACATGTAAAACTATGTTGCAAGAGCAGGTCACTATGCTGTGAACTGTCCATGACATTTGGAAAGATGGTTTCAAATGGAGCCAGAGACCAAAGGTCAAACAACGTACCCAAGATTAGAAGCTTTAACAACTGGGCTAGCTATACAACCAATGCATCACATGTTTGCCTCAAACATTCCCCTTCATTTCATCTTTTGATCCGTTCTTTGTATTTTCCTCCTCACTCTCTGTTGTACACTGATTTTGGTTGATGAATGTCTGACGAAATCAGGCATAAATAACACAAAGCGTTGGACAAATGTGAATGCTCCTCCAAAATTTAGTTGGAGAAAGACAGATAGAAATAAAGGACAGAGAGACAGAAATAAATAAAGAAAATAGAGTTTAGTTCAAGAGGATAAGCTGTGTTGACAGTATGTCTGATCTCTGATCTCTATAAAACGGCCTTACTACATCTAAATCTCTCAACCCTTCTGCAAACACGCCGTCTTTTCTTTGTCTCCTCCTCTCTTCCTCCACATCTTAGAGCTCTTTTTCTGAATAATCCCTAAAGTTTCTCCCTTCTCCCTCTTCCTGTCTTTATCTCTCTTGTCTCTCATACACAGTACTCTCTATGATTAAGATTCTGTCTTATACCTAACACTCCACTCCTTTGTCTCTAGTCCTCCCTTTCTTTAAAGAGATATTTTTCATGTTGATTTTAAGACTATCTCTCCTCAGCAGACACGGTATTTCATTTCTTTTCTTCTCTCTCTCTCTCACTTTCTCGACTCTTGAGCTTCTTAACATGCCTTTGTATCCGTGACTAATTCTCTCTCCTGTTCTATTCCTCTCTACAAAATGTCCTTATTTCCATATATTTCCTTAAAGTCCCCTTTTCTCATTGTTCCTTGTCTAGTTTGCTAGTTTCTTTTGTATGTTAGTTTTTTTATTCATGGTTTTTTCCCCTGTATTGATGTTTTGTATATAAATTCTGCAGCAGAAGTTTTACATTGTGCATTATATCCAAAGATATCCAAACCCAGCTACTTCCAATTCAAAAGTCATGCGCCCAACGTGGGGCTCGAACCCACGACCCTGAGATTAAGAGTCTCATGCTCTACCGACTGAGCTAGCCGGGCTACATGCTACACTCTAGAGGGGCCCAACTTGACAAATGAGTTATAACCACACGCCTGTTAAGCCTATTGATGAATAATAGCAATGGGCATTAAGAGAAAGGGTAAAAATGTTAGGATAAATCTGAACAAACTGTGATACCCCTTGTCGATCCGTGAGCCGGCAAGCTAACAATCTTACTAAATGGCCCTTAGAAAGCAGTTAGCAGACTCGTTAGCTTGAAGAGCTTTATTTTCCTCTTTGTTGAATGAAATTATGGACGTTCCTGATCACAAAATGCCAGGGAGGGTGAAAGTGAGCGGAGGAGAAGGAGGGAAAGAGAAAGAGGAGAACAAAGAGAAATGACAGAAGAAGAAAATTAACGCCTCTTCCTCCACCTTCTCTCTGTCCTATTCTATTTCCCCCGTCCAGCCTTTCTTTACATCTTCCCCTTTTCTCTAATTGTCAGGAACGCTGACCTCAGCTTGCTTGTTTCCATGCCAACTATCTCACTTAATCTAATCATCACACCATTATTTCTTCTCCCGCTCCCTCATTGTTCACCTCTCATTTTTCTCCCTACCCCCCCCCCACCCCCCCTCCTTACTGTGGCTCCGCTGTAACCCGCTGACAACGTAGAGAATGAGAAACAAATGAGGGAGTGGGGGAAAACTGCTGAGTCATGCCTAGCAAGAAAATGATTTCATCGTTACAAGGCTCCGGGGGATATTAGATGAGTATATTGTTTCGTCTCTCCCTCCAGCGGTGAAACAGGAACCTTTGTTGATATCTGTGGAATTATCAATAATGAAAAGTTGCTGAGTCATGGCTGGACAAGAACTATTTCATCACAAGCAAAAATTGGATTTGCTTTCTTTTCCAGTTTCACCGACAAAAGCAGAAAGTTGTTGATAAGTGGGAAATTACAAATGACAATGAAAAGTGTCAGAGCTGAGTGCTGGGGTTCGTTTTGAGACATCTCTGAGGAGCAATGAATTAGATTAGAGTCACATTTTTTCACTTTTGCCAGTAACTGGAGAGGTCATGAGAATAATAACCAAATATTGAAGAACCCTAAAGTGGGGCAGGGCAACAGACCACCCCCCCCCACTAAAAAATCCATAAATAAGCAATGGGAAACATGACAAAAATAGATTATTTTCAAGTGTATTTAATCTATAAAATACATTGTTTGCAAAAGTCGAACCAAAGCAGCCTTAGAGTTTCCAAACCAATATGGGTCAGCAGTGTTTCCAGTCTGCACCAATTTGCACAAACCCATAGATATCAACCAACAGATAGACCAGGGTGAAAACATAACTCTCCTTGGTGATGGTAACCAAAACATAGAAGTTCGCATGTCTGGCCATATTTTATGTAAACCTGCTTTTTGGATCCGTGGCGAACAGCTAGTTTACTGTTTCCTGTCTGCTTTGTGAGATTTGTCTTTAGGTAGTGTTGGTTAAGAGTGCTGTGGGTTTGGTAAGAATAATATGGAACCATTAAAGTCTTTAGAAGTGTCCATATAACAGCCAGGCCTCACACAGGTGGGGATGAATGGCTGCATCCACACATGCAGCCACCTGTAAATGTTAACCACATGTGTCTGCTGCAGGAGGGGCAGTAGCACTCACCCCCCCCCCTTCCCTCACTTGTTCCATTTCATGAATTATTACAGTCCCTCCCTCCTCGCTTGGCTTTCCCCACTCTCTTCAACACAATATTCTCTCTCTCACGCTTTCCCATGGTTTCAGTCTCCGTCTCTTCACAACACTGTTGCAGAAAATAAAAAAGCAAGTATCAGAGTGAGGACGAGGCAGACGGTGAGAAAGACACGAGGAGCAGCGTGAGGAGAGCTGAGGTCACCTTGATCTACAGCATCCTGCCGACACTTCAGCTGCGGGGCCGAAGGTCATCACACAGGAAACACTTTGAGGGTTACACACCTATTCTGTAACACACATGTTTTTATATTTATCTAGTATAAATGCTGCAAATGTAGAGATTTCCTTTGGGAGGATCCATCGTTTGTTTCCGTCTCTTCTAGCTAAAGGTGGATATCTGTCATGATACAGAACACACTGCAACAACACAATACTGTACTGATAAAATAACTCATTCATTACATCCCTGGATATATGAAAACCCTAGATGGGTCAATCAGCGTTTATTTGTTTTCTTAGCAGGATAACTCTTTTGGAACTTTTTTTTGGGGGGGGTTCTAAGGAAATAATTCTGCACCATTACTCACCATCATGTTCTGAAGGCAAATTGAGAACAGACCTGAGACGTCAGAAGCTTTTGGGCTCTCGCGCAGGAGCCATCAATTCAACAAAACACTCAATATGACTTTGATTGACTGACAAGTGATGGCCGTCGAAGAAACACTCACAGAGAAACTTAAAAAACAGCAGTTTTGATTGTGCATGAAATGGATACAAGAGAAACACATTTATGATACTTGAAAAGCCCAAGTAGGTTGCTAACTCATACATAATTAATTTAAAATGATTTCTTCCTGTTTACAGTTGACGTATTTGGTCCTATGGCAACCAGAGTACATGCAACAATATTCACCTTCAATTTCATATCACAACACTGTCTGGGTCCGTCTGCCAGGCAGGTTATCAGTGGTTCAGAGTGTGTGTGTGTGTGTGTGTGTGTCACGCTGTATGAGCCAGCTAAAAATACTACACCAGCTTCAGCTCACTGTAAGATTAGACTGAACACACACACATTCACACAGGGGAATATAGAGGAAGTCCCTGCTGTGATCCATCATTGAGGGACAGAAAATTATGACACCGCAGAGAGAGAAGAACCAAGACGAGAGCAGAATCACTCGCACCCTCACAATCGCACACACATCGACACAAACTAAGAGTAGCAGACAGTGGAGTCTCTGTGTTGTCAGTAACCACCTCAGAGACCCTGAAGTGTCATAAATGACTTCAAACAGGATGAACAGGGTGACGACGGGATGAGGGAGGAAGAGAGAGCGGAGTGATGCATGTTATAATGACTTCATTTGACACAACACTCACTGCTTCACTCTTAAACCCCAATTCAAACACTCTCTGGCTGCTCACACACAGATTTAGCTCTTTCTTGCACGAGCCACATTTATCCAACTGAGTCCTCGTGAGCTTGTTCCACCCATTAAGTGGATTTTTGGCGAAAATCACGCACTGGAAATCTCGTGCAACAACAGAGGTGCTAGATGTTATCGAATTCAGCAACTCTGAGGATGAAAACTCAATTATGGTCAATGAACAGCACTTCAATTTCAGAGTTTAAATCAAACAAGTAAAAAGTTCTGCAGTCACTCTTTAGTTTGGATTTATTGTGTTTCATAATCGTGTCAGCGTGTTTGGCAAATTTTGTTCCCATGCACGTAAAGGAGGTGGAAAACAAACTGAATGTAGCCCCAGTTTTAACACTTTAATGGAGAAAGCATATTCAAAATTTGCCAAGGTAACAGTTTAAGCTACTATAAGTGCATGTTAAAGTTGTGTACATGTAATGTGTGGGATGGATGGAAGGATGATTAGATGAAATATAAAAGGTAGGCAGCGGCACAGAGGAGAAAACAGGGAGGAAGAAACTCCACCGAACTCCCAGAAGGCTCATCCACTAAGGGGTTGGTTAGTTTACTAGAGCCACGAGAACCTTTACTGTGTGTGTGTGCACGTGTGTGAGAGTGTGAATAGACCTCTGTGTGGAACCACAGAGACATTAGGCCATGTTTAATATCCTTGTTTTTGGCCTGGGTCAGTGTGCACATATTAGGGTGTGTGCACACATATTTGTGTAAGTGTATGCATACCATCAAAGTGACGTGTACGGTCCTGTGTATTTGTGTGTTTGAGTATACAGTATGTTGACAGAAAACCTATATGATGTGAACATGTACACAAATCCATATGAAGAAAAACATACAGGAGAGTTATCACCAAAGATTTGTCGAACATTTTAACTGTGTGTGTGTGTGTGTGTGCCCATCTCAAACAGTCCTGTTTAGAACAGGTGCTTGACTTTCTCATCGTCCACTTCGATGTCAGTGTGTGTGTGTGTGTGTACTAATCCCAGCACAGTAACCGTACCTGCTGTTTGAGCTGCTGAACCAGACTGTCCTTCTCCCTCTTGAGAGAGGCCACCTCCTCCTGGGTTTTCTTCTTCTTGGACGAGGAGAGCTCCAGCAGGGCGATGTTGGCGTCTTTCTCACTTATTGCTGCCAGCAGCGCCTCTTGCCTGCAACAAGAAAAATCACACATTAGAATTAACACGTTTTAATTTAGCACTGCTGTCAGACATGAATTAATTTGATTTGATTACATTTAATGTGCAAAAAAAAACTGATGATGGCACTATCAGCTTTTTCTTGCTCACTCAGAGACACATTGTAGTGTTTGTTCCCCAATAACATATTCATCCACATCTATCTAGACAGTTTGAGATTTATTGTCCTATGTTTTGAGATTTCTGCTGCCTCTGTGACACTCTTCCCGCCACCTCCCTCGTAATGAGGTGGAGACAGAAAAATCCCAGAGAAGGACATCTAAAGGAGACCAAAACTATCTGCATGGCTGGATACCAATTTGGGTGCACTTTAATTTTATGGTGAACCCATGGCGTGTCAACAGATGTAGGAAAGTCCTCTTAATTGGAGCACAGCATTGTGATTTAAAAGCATAAAATTGGTGTATTTTTGCAGAAATATGAGGATTGCTGGTGGTCAAGTATGACGCACACCATGTAATCAAGACGTCCCCAGTTCATTTATGGTGGGGATCTTATATCATATGTATAATCTTTTCTCTTCCCTGGTTTCCCTCCACACCATCTATCCCACCATAGAAAGAATTACCAAACACTTAATTCTAAACATTTGCATGTAGTGGAGCTTTACTCTGCCCCATCTGCAGGGAGAATAACAAACCTTTCCATTAATGTACAGAAAGAGACTCTAAAGTCTGGTCTTATTTATGAAATGACTAGACTGTTTATCTGTAAGTCTTGGGGCTGAATAGAATATACACTATCTATCTATACGAGTACACACTCTTATGTATAGACGTCTCTGGCTCATTCTTTCCATCCTCCTCTCCTGCTTGTCTCTCTCTATCTCGTCCCCCTGTCATAATGGTCGGGCTGACAGATAGATAGCATTCCATGTGGTCAGGGTGCAACAAGCCGCATCCCATCCAATCTGGCTGAGCCGCCGCTGAGACACCCCAGGCTCTCATTTTTTCAAAATTCTATCCGTTCTCCAGAGAGAGAATCTAAATCACAGCGGTTTTCCCCACAATCCCACAGAGATTAACTGGCCACACACCACACACACACACACACACACACTCACACACACACACGCAAAAACAACGATGCAAACACATCACATATGAGTCTATAATATATAACATCAGTGTGTTGCTCTGAATGTCTGCATTTTGGTAAAAATATGGAGGGTGACTTTCAAAAACAGGATTCAGCTCTTAGATTATATTGTTTCAGTCAAGAGGAAAATAAAATAATAGTAAAGAAATTGAGTCAGCGAAAAGGACCAACAACTTCTCTCTTGCACCATCTGACTGTAGTTACAGACACACATGTATGAAGACAAATGTTTGACACAATGTTTTTTGTTCACCTTCTGTCCTTATTCAGGACACATTTACACTGTCTCTCTCACACACAACTACAAACACATACACACATACACACGCACACATAGATGAGAGCACCTGAATGAAGATTACATGTTTGGTGAAGTGAAGACTCACAGATTCTTTGCTGAGGCTTACTGACCACACTGTCAGTGAGCAAGTGTCCCATCATGCATCTGCTCTGCTGCAGTCTTGTCAGAGGCAGCTGAACAACTTCAGACTACATCAATTCCCTGGGGACGTCTGGTCACTGTCAGACTCCTCAAAAGGCTTATTTGTGTAAGACTCTCCCAGTTTGTGAATATGAGGCCACTACTTCAAAGATGTATTATCTTGTACCTTTATATTGTAATGTCCATTATGACAGACCTTAATATTTCTATCATTTGTGGAACACTGTTAACACTGTCACTGTCTTTCTTTTTCAGACAAACACTGGTGCAGGGACATGCACGCACAAGCGCACACACACAGACACACGCACGCGCACGCACGCACCCACACACATACAGAAAAGCTAATGGAACATTCGTCTTGTTAAAGCTAACAGTGCATCCAGTTTTATACCATATCTGAGAGTTACCTGCCAGCACATGGCGCTAATAAACCCCAGTGATAAAATGATATTTATTCCAGATGCACTCGTCTCACTCGGGGGCCTCTCCGTGGTGCTCCCTTCATCTCACACACTTAAAACACTCTCTGCTCGGCCTTCTCAGCCTGCAGAGCTAAACACACGCTTACGACAAAGGGCTGGTTGTGGCTACTGCTGATGCTATGTGATCATTAAAAAAAGCACTCTTTAGCTAAATCTTTATTAAAGATAAGCCGACTGTCAGAGGGCACTTTAAAACATAGTATGCTCTCAGCGGTGCTGGCAGTGCGTCCTCAGAGTTGAAAATAACAAAAGCAACGCAGCCAGAGCTGTGCGGAGGAAACGCTCCCAGTGGATGCGCTGCCTTAGATCTGTAACTTTGCTTTCAAGTCCGTCCTTTGTGGAGCCATATAGAGAGCAAAGTAGGATAAAGGAAGGTTTGCTAACAGTAAGTGAAGAATAAAAGCTTGTAATCTCTCATCTCTTGTACTGACTCGTCCCAGCAGCACCTCTGGTCTTATTTGTAGTGGTACTTATGCGCTGAATACTTACTTATTTCAGAAGAGTGACACATTTGTCTAAAGATTGTGTATTTATAGGGTCTTTAACCATCTGATGTTAGCTTTGCATGCACTGTATCACAGACTGGACCAACAACCCACCAACACACGCTAACATCTGGCTGTTGTGTTCACAGGGAAAAGGTACAAACATCTTTCAGTCCCAGATGGAATGACTTGGCAGTTGTCATGGATACTTATCAGCTCCAGCTCTGATGGCCAGCGATGGAAACTTGACGCCCGGTTCGACCAATTTTGTGTGTGTGTGTTTGTAAACCATCAAATATATAAAGATGGAAGACAAGCCAGCTCCTCAGAAGGGAAGCGAAATTGTCCTGATTGCCCCCTGGTGGCTGGCTATGCTATAGGTAGTGTAAAATTGGTGTAAGATGCGATTATAGAGAGTACTTAGATGGTGGAGCTGGTGGCTAAATTGGAAAATGCTGGATCATCGCAACCAGTAACGCAATGCCATCAATCAACACGCTTGATTGACGAGTAACTGTAAAAGTTCACAGAGAACTTGCACCAGTTCATTTCAAACAGGTGGTGATGGAGGTGACTGGTAAAACAGCCTCGCATTTATATAGACTTTTCACAGGTTATTGCAAATTTAACAAGTGTCCCATTCAACTTCTATTCTCTCCCCACTTCCCCCCTGACTTTTTAGTCTCTCTCTAACTCATTCTCCATCACTTCCTCATCTTCCTCTTCACCCCCACTCCTCCATCGTCACTCCTCCTATCTCTCCACCTCCTCTCTCCCTCCGCCTGTAAAGAAGACAAGGAGGAATTCTTTCCGTCGTTCGGCGGTCGTGTGCCATGATGTCATCGCCGTGGTGACAAGGCAGACAGTAAGCAGAAACACGCAACCACGCCAGGCACCTGACCCCCACATCAACACACACACACACACACATTTGGAGGCTCTCGCTCCATCCTAAGACCACTTAAGGCCCCTCGCTTTATCAGAAACACTAAAGCCTGGTCTTATATCACTCACATATTTCTCACACACATACACACACACACACACACAGCTTCCTGTGTGTGCTGCGTTGTCTCTTTCATGCTGTAACACATTACTGCAATCTTCAGTGTGCGTGTGCGTAGGTGTGTGTCTTACAGTGATAAGTGTATGTCTCTTTTATGACAGCATGTGTTTCTATGTGTTTCTTTGTGCTTATAAGGATGTACTTATAAGTCAAGTGTGTGTGTGTGTGTGTGTGTGTGCATCTTCGCAGATTGTCTATGGGTATTCAAGGCTTATTTCTTTGCATTTGTACGTGTAAAATTGAAGTGTGTGTGTGACTGTGTGTGTGTAAAGTAGATTCAGTCCTGTGTGACATTGGCCAGTCTCTGTCTAAGACAAACACAGAGCTATTTTTGAAATAATCCCCCTCTCTCTGCTCTCTGTTTCCGACTGAACAAAGCAGCCCCTCCATTGTTTTTTCGGTGACACTGTCTGCTCTGGTTACACAGGGGGCCGCTTGTAGGACGCCAGCGTTTACTCTTTAACCCCTGTAGGACGTGGTGCGTGTCTAGCTCAACCTCATTTTTGCAAGGGGCGGTTTTCGCGCCGCCCGCTAACCTTCAAAGAAACATTTCCCCAAACGTTTTAAATGCTACATAATCGACGAGGAAGTTGTTTTCACCCCCGAAACCAACTCAACCCTTTTCAGAACAATTTTGAGAGAATGATTGAGTTTTGAGGTGAGTGAAATCAGCGGGTTCAGTTAAAAAATGCAGTTCTGCGATGATTATATTTACTTTAATCATGAGCGATGTGAGCTTTGGTTTGCTTTATACAAAAACAGACAGACCGAGTAGCAGGAATTTGTTATTTATCGGTTTCATGCAGCGATTACAGGAGTCTGGATCCCACAATATCACAAGTATGCCGAGGGAAGTGATCACAATTTTGGATTATGTGTGCTGTTGGTAAGCATGGAGAGCATCCCAAAACAACCAGCAACAAATAAGCTGAAACTAGACTCTGTCTTTGTACAGTGAGACACCTTCCTGGAGCTCAACGTCCCTCTGGACAAATGCTTGAATTTAATCTTTGACCGAAAACATGCTGACTCAAGAAGAGATGATTCAAGATGTAGAGGGATTCTTAAAATATTACAGGAGAGGGGAGTGAGGGGCGGCCACCTGTACACAAGCTGAGGTCAGATCAACCTTAGCTTTGTCGTCGTCTGGGATGGATACATGAGATATAAATATAACAAGACAACACGTCTTGTTAAATGTGTCTAAAAAATCACAATAGAAAGTATCTTCTGCATATAAAATGATTTGTTTAAACAAAATTAAGAGGATTTGTAGCTTTTCCTTAAAAAGAGAGGGAGAGAGAGATAGCCGGGAATATTCTTTCCAAAGTGAATAGGAGAAAAAGGTGATTTTAGAACAAGAAAAGAGCTGAAGAGAGATGAGAAGACTGAGATACAGGAGGGCACAGCTGGCTCTCAGTGGTAGCTAATGCTGCCTGGAGGCACACACATACACACACGCTAACACACACACACACACTAACACAAACACACCTCAATGGCTGGGGTGTTCATGACTCTGCATCATCTGCTTGTATGTGTGAAGATAAAATTAAACCATTTCTGATTTCTACCTCTGTTTTCACCACCACCCTGTCTCACACTCACTCACTCACGCACACGCATGCTCGCCACACACACACACACACACTTTAGTTTAGTTTAGTTTATGGGCCTCCAGAGTGGGCCCCTGCAGAGTAATATTTCTCTCTCAGCTGACAGCTTCTGTCCTAGAGCAGACAACTAGCCAGCACCGGGCCTCGATCCTACTCTCATCTACACCACGGTGACTCTCTCTTTCTCTGCCTTATACACACGCACACACACCTACACACACGCACACACATGAACACAAACATGCACACACACATGTTGAAGGTGTGAACTGCTGCTATTGCCTCACTGCTTCAAATAGTGAGAGAAAGGTACCGAGGTAAGAAACTAAGCGAGAGGAATGAAGCTAGAGGCCTCTCTTTAAATTTTAACCATCTTTGAACACACACACACACACAGACACACATACACAGACAGACACAGACACATACACACAGGCCTTTATGGCTCCACGAGGGAAAAGAGAGCAATGAATACACAGATCAGAGCAGGTTTTATGAAACATTTGTTCGTGCTGGCCTGCCATATGTGCAGCATCAAAGCAATGATAGCCAATAAAGCCTTGGTTTATAGTGAACCATCCACTGCTGCTCTCCCTCCTGCAAACGCGGCAACACAAAGCTACGCCGGATCGTAACAGCAGTTGTTTGAGAAAATGATTGACACCTTCCGCCGTCGTTATGGGCATTGAAAACGTTAAGATTGCTCTCGAGGGGCTACATGAAACACATGAAAGGGATAATGGTACAATTGAAACACAGGCTAATGATAAAATGATTATCAATAATTACAGCTAATGGCCTCTTCTGCTTTTATTCATTGCCAAAAGCCAAAATGTGTTTGTGATCTGGAAACTTTACTTGTTTATTAGAAGGGATTTGCATAGAGCAGCCAGGTCGTGATTTGGCAGAAGATTTGTTTTATCTTATAACTAAAGCTCCTTAGATTAAAGTAGCCCATTGTACAATGTATAATAACACAATGAGAACAGTAGGCTTTTTTGGGTTGAAATCTTTCTGAAAGCTGACTCTGTGTGTGTGTGCGTTAACCCTATCGTGGAAGTGGGTCAGAGATGCTGGACATAAATGATTTAGTATGGAGAGAGATGAATGAGAGACCATCAGAGAGAATTGGAAAAAGTGAGAGAGCGAAAAAGAGAGTTAGGGAAATAGGTTAAAGCTGGTGCACAGGATAAGTGTGTGTGTGTGTGTGTGTGTGTGTGTGTGTGTGTGTGTGTGTGTGTGTGTGTGTGTGTGTGTGTGTGTGTGTGTGTGTGTGTGTGTGTGTGTGTGTTTGAGAGGGAGAGAAAAGCACCCCTCAAGGAGCTGTTGTACATCAGAGAGGCTTAAAGAAAAACAGCAAGAAGGCTTACACTCACACACACACACACACACACACACACTCTCACACACACACACACATTGACAGAAAGAAACAGCACTGACAGGAAAGGGAATAAAATAACTGGAGGATTTGGAGGGAAAACAAATCAAAGAGACGTGAAGGGGGAGAGAGGAACGGATAGAGGGAGGGAGGGATGGAGTAAAGGAAAAGGGAGGCAGAGAGACAAAGGCAGTAAGAGGATGAAGAGTGAGAGAGAGAGAGAGAGAGACAGAGGAGGGCAGGTGGGACTACTGCATGACAGAATGAGGATCTGTTCTTGACACATTTCCCCTTTTTCTCGCTGACTTTTTTCTCTATAAGAAACGCTGGCTTCCCTCGCTCCCTCACCTCCTTCTTTCTCTGCCTGCAACTCTCTCTCTCTCTCACACACACACATTTAAAAACACACACTGTGACTAATAAGAAAGGTGTAAAAATGCATTATCCATGGTCTGTGGGAGTTTGCTCTTTTCATGGGACCACACACACACACACACACACACTAAGAAGTGTGACTAAAGATGCAGCTTTGTCTTCACTGCGGCTCCTTACAGTAAATCAATTTCTACGCCTTGCTACAGAGACCAAGACATCTGCTTACAATCTGTCAGCACAAGCTCACTCCTCTACCTTGAACCAGGCAAGAACCGGACACCTGCGACTCACACACACACGTTTGTCAAGGCATCAGAGATATGCTCCAATCGACAACATGACAGTGGCAGATCTGTGAAATCGATATATTCTCTGTCCTACACCTCAACTCTGTGTCAGTGGGTTCAGGCCAACAAGGAAAGCTGGATGCAACTTCACACCTTCAAAAAGGTGAGTAAAATCAAGGAAAGCTGCTTTCAGACACACACTGAGGTCTGGACATCTTACTGGAATTTTCTGGAGGGTAAGTGGGCGTGTTGATGACGTCTCTAACGCACAATGGATGCAGAAGAATGAATAAATAGACTTATATATACACACAGAGGACACAAGAGCTGAACATCATGAAAACCCAGAAAGAGAGCGAAAGAGCAACAAGGGTTAATGTTACACTATTAATTGTAAAATGTGCATATCCTGCATAATACTTCCAATTTCTCTATAATATTAGATATTAAAAAATGAATTTAAATATGAAAAACTATTGAATAACGAATATAAACAATAATCTCAGGCCAACAATTAAAGCAGCATGCCACTGGCTTTGTATTTTTGACAAATCACATTTACCTTCATCTGTCTCAGATTGAACCTCACAAGGCCAAAGCTGTTTCCTGATTTTGTTTTATTGCCGTGAAGCTTCTACATTTCAACAGTAATTTTCACCATCTTTAAAAGCTAAAATCTCAAGTTTCAGAGCAAGTTAAAATCAAAATGATAGACCTAATTCTCAGAGTTTTGATGAAACATGAACAAAGTCCACCTTTAATATTCTAGCTGTTTCATTTAATTCATCATGTATGATTACGTGCTCCGTTTCTTTGCTCGCTGACAATGAGCCAACTTCCCGATTCAGGAGAATAAAGTTCTTTACAACCTGTGATGATTGATAACTGTGATTATGTCCCTGATGTAAATCGCTGTCTAATAACTCTCGTTCTCACTCGATCTGATGTCTTCCTTGTCCAGTGCATCACTCTGTCTTTTCTGTGCTTTTAATGAGCCAATCACAAGTCTGCCACTGGTCCGTCCTCTTCTCCCTCTGCCTGTCTGTCTTCTACACTTTTATTATATCCAGAATAGATTTGTAATCGTCTGGCAATCACAACGTACAATCAGAGGGTTTAAAAAAAAATGCTTGTTTTGTTTTCTACTTTTTGATACATTTTCCCTCTTCTTCGCTTCCTTTCCCTCTTTAATTGCTGTTTAATGATCTGTTTGATGGCCTGGCACTCGCAACCTGCAATCACTTGAGGTAAACAGGCGGGTTTTTGGTTTTGCCGCATCCTTTTTTACTTTATCTGTTCTTTCTTTCCACTTGTTTCCTTTGGTCCTGATGTGTTTGGTCACCGTCCATGTCCCTGAACATTTCCCTCTTGTTCTTGAGTCTTTGTCCTTGTTTCAAATCTCGCCCCCCTTTTCTCTTTTCTTTGTTCAGTCGACTTCATTGGTGCAAGCGCGCTGGAATCCGTGTGCAGATTACACGTTAAATAAGGATGATAACAATCCACATTATCATGCAAAAAGTCTGAACTAAAAAAGATTATCTTGCTCTGTCCCATATTCAGCTGGAGATCACTGGTTTACGAGGCTTCAGAGACGTTCAGAAAACCCTGTTATTTAAATACAACGTCTAACTGCAGCACATCTTTTATTGCTTCTATTTTCCTGATTCCAGAATCTCCCTCAGTTGCTCACAAGGGAGAAGAGAGAGAGAGAGAGAAAAAATCAAAGAGGACAGAGGAAGGCAGCTCGAGACGGAGGGAAGAGGGCGAGCGAGCAAGGCAAGTGCAGAGAGCGCATGAAAGATAGCAAGAGAGAGAGAGAGGGAGACGTGCAGGCGGCCTGATGTGAGCTCGTAGGACTAGTGTCAGAACCACGTGCCCTCTTTTTGTCACACTAAGCTTTCAACGTGTCTGACACACACACACACTCACACACACACTCGCTTTGGTAGAGTGGTTAAATCTCATTGCTGTCTGAAGGGATCAAAGCGTGTCTCTGTGTTTAGTGCACCGCCATAAGCATGTGTACATGCATTTGTGTGGGAGGATGTATTTTAATGCATGTTTTTAGAAATATATTTGTATGTGTGTGAGAGAGTGAGAGAGTGTATGTGTGTGTACGTGTGTGTGTGCATGTGTGTGCGTAAGTAATCCTCCAAACATTCCTACGGGAGTGAAAGCTTCTAAGACATCATGCTTTCTTTTCTGGTTTTGTGAGCGACTGTGTGTGTGTGTGTGTGTGTGTGTCTATTTATTTTTCTGAAGGCAACATGTACTTCTATTGTTAGTGATGGGATAGCTGCTGTGTGTGTGCTCATGTGTGGGTTATTTGCACATGTAGTGATATTGTTAGTGTCGGCTGTCTGACTGTAAGGAGCAGACCTCTCATCCATTCGACACACACACGCACGCGCACACGCGCACATACACACCACATTGATTAGATTCACGATGTAGTGACAAAAGTGTAGACAGAGACGGAGAGAGAGAAATACAGCCTTCCGGACAGAAAACACTCGATAATGACGTTTCCAGACAAATGTAGGCTGCAGAGTGGAGGACAATGGATGGAAAGAGGCAAGGCAGGCAGGATGCAAGGAGCGAGACACCAAAACAGGAGGATGGGAGAGATGGAGGACAAGGAATGCCAGAGCGAGGGATGCAGGAATGAAGGAAGGAGGGAGGGATGGCAGGAATGAAGGGAGGGAAGGGATGCGGGGAGAAGAGGTTTGAGGTTTGGAGAGGGAGGCTGGGAGGGAGATAAAGCGGAGAACAGAGCAGCAAAGGAGAAATAAATTGAATTTATAGTGTTCACCTTGAGGCATCAGACAAGGCTCTAACGGGGCAGACGTTCTTCATTCTCTAATTGTGCACGCAGTTCAAAATACAGTGCGGGTAAACAGACTTCCTGCAGTCAAGGTTGTCCAAATTCTTCCAATACCCAGCATGTGTGAGACAACAGGAAAAACAGCAGGGCAACTATACACACAACTGAAAACAAAAACATTGATACTTATATGTATTTTTCTCTCCTTTAAATCTACAAAAGCTAATTTTTTAGAAAATGACTCTTCTAGTTACACAGAGGACTTTAAAAAAAAATGTAATTTGCCCAATAAATCACCCCCCCGATACTTGACTATCACATGTTTCTTTCAGCCTGAGGCGGCCTCCCACACGCAGATAGAGAAACTAGATTTATTTTCCCCCTACCAAAACAAACAAAAGTAATGTGACTCACTTTGTTGCCTGCTGCTCGAAGCCTTGACCATTTGCCTCATACCAAAAAAATCATCAAGTGCCTCCACGCCCCTGTTTCTGCACAACAGGGACTTTTCATTGGGATTCTTCTGTGTTTTTAAAGCATCATTAACAACATAACAACTTTTAAATATTAAGTTTTTGTCTGGTAAAAACACAGGGAAATTAAATTGACAGTTTTGTGCCAAAGGCGAGGAAGGACGTTGCGTGAGATAAGTGGTAATATATTCAATATACACTGTAGTCTGAAAGATTGATGGATGAACGGAAGGAGCGGGGGGGACAGAGATGGAGGTAATATAATTTCTTCGGGATATCACGCAGTTCTGTTGGCTCGCCTGAGTTGTTGTTGGACAGCTGTCTTTCTCCTCTTTGCGCTCCCTCCTTCTCCCTCGGCCAAAAAAGCATTTCTGCTTCTTTTCTTTCATTTTATTATCCTCCTACTGTCTCCCTCCCCCCCAAAAAGAAATTTATATTTCTTGCCCTGACCTCTTTGCATGCGTTTCTTCTCTTTGTTTTGTCCACTGTGTGCTCTCCTTTCTCCCCTCATCCACTTCTTTATCCTCTGTCCTCGGAGTCTGTTCAGATATCCAAGCCAAATTGTAAGTGATACCCAACTAATTTAATAGACTATTTGGAAATCCATCTCTTTTTAAATTAATTTACAGAAACGATTTTGTGTTCGGATAAGTAAAACATGAACTTCCTATGATATTCCTTCCCGGGAAATGCAAACCTTCTTCTTTAAACACTGGAAAATGACTTCAGTAAATTCTAATAAAACTGTCACTGTCACATTTGCTATAATAAATCAGCACATTTCATGTATAAAATCATCAAACGCGCAACTATTGTTGTAAACCCAGTTTACAACCTCCACAAATCAAGTTCTGTTCAAAATGTGCTCCACGTCTGCTTGGGTCATTTCGCCCTGAACAAAGTTTCTCAGGCAGAGATGTAGGACAAGGTTTTAAAAATGCAAATGGTTCTTCAAATTCCATCGTGTGTTTGCAAAATTCATAATCATCATGTGAGAGTTAAACTGTTTCATTTCAGTTGAGTGTTTACTTGCTTGCAGTGTTGAAATGTCCAAGCTGAAAGGATGTGCTCTAATCACGCTCAGTAAGGTAAGTGTAAGCAACTGTCATCAAGGCAAGAACTACTTGAAAATATATCTGAAATGTTCTTTTCATTACAACCCAACTTACAGCCATGTTTCTTTTGGACGGATTCTCCCTTCATCCAAATCAAAGGTATAAGTGGAGACCTTCTGATCTTAAACTGTACAAATAAAACCGACACGACTTGTCTCGTCTGTGTCCTAAAAAAACACGTATTAGAAGATTATTGTCTCCTCTCGAAATCCTTTCAAAGCCAAACAAAATCTTCTGTGCGTATGTTTTACATTAATCAAGTCTCGTCGGACAAGCGTTGCATTGAGTGCTACGGCTCCTAAAAACCAGACCTGCCCGTAACCACACCAGAGACGTACAGTAAACGTGTCTGCGTGTGAAACCGACATGAGAAGAAAGACGAGAGAGGAGGAGCGGTGCGGCCGGGTGTAGATGTGTGTCGGACGCCAGCGGAGAATAAAATGGGCCTTAATTCATCCAGATTGGGATTTCAGACCTGACACCCCACTGCTACACACACACACACCGTCAGCGCATTCCTCAGCACGGACACCTGCTTACCCTAAACTCTCCAAACACATGACGACACATGTGCACACACGAGGCTGGGAAGAGAGCTAGCATGTCCGTATTTAATGTGTATCACAAAGAAAATATGTCTGTGTGCTTTATGAGCGTGCTTGCATGTTTGAGGGTCGCGGCAGATGATTTATCAGTGGGAAAAGTCGCATGTTGGAGCCGTGCAGGGCAGATGTGTGTGTCCGTGTGTAGTTCTGTCTGTGTATTTTCACGTCTCTGGATCAGAGTGATTATAGTGTGTCTCTACTAAGATAATAAGAGTGTGTATTTGCATGTTTTTGGATGTGTGTATCCCAGAATTTTTATAATATTATTGTGTGTTGTTTGACAAATACAGAAACACACAAAGGAACGAAGGTTGAACGAGTATTTGAGGAAGGAACACCTTACAGTGTGCTTGTGTGTGTGTGTGTGTGTGTGTGTGTGTGTGTGTGTGTGTGTGTGTGTGTGTGTGTGTGTGTGTGTGTGTGGCAATTAGAGGAAGGAGGAATCAAGAGAAGAATAGAAAACGAGACAGAATGTCAGTATGTGCGCTCTTGCAGCTGTACTCTGAATATTTCTCCATGGGAGTGTGTGTTAATATATTCTATGTCTGTTCCAGAAACCTCGGAAACATGCCGTATCATATATCATGTCTTACAGTAACATTAAACCTTACACCAATGTAGAACTGGGCAGCAAATCAGACATCAAACCCCGAAGAGTTACGGCCGCCTGCGAGCACGGAGACAGTTTCATGTGCATTACACTGAGATATATGGACACACAGGACACAGCCACCTTAAACATCTCGTGTTTTACATGTGGGAGAAAGCCAGAGAGAAATGACGTCTTCGCTGACCAAACCCTAATGTCTTGTGAAAAAATATGAGAGGTGGCGTCATGCACATTACTCACAGCGGGACAACCAGCAGCTACCTGAAACATCTAAACTTCTCACTGAGGGTTAGCTGAGAAGAAAATAGACTTCATCCCAGATATGTGAGAAGCATATCCTACTGCGGCCTGAAAAATATCATGTATTATGCAAAGGCTGGAGAGCTGGAGAGCGCTGTGCTTTCTTTCCAGTAAGTTGTTAAATTATCACATACGAATGTGACAATTCGTCTGCAGGGGAATTCAAGCGAAGCGTTTCAAAGAGGAATTCCCTCTGTGTTTTTGGGTGAGTTGCTATTAATCAGAAAACCACAGACGACGCGAGCGGATACAGAAGAAAAAAGTAGCTTTGGCAGCAAAAAAAACACCAGTGAAGAGAAAAGTGCTGGCCAACGCAGACAAGCACACCAACAGTAAATAATTGATATCCTAAAAACGTAAGTATGAGCTCAGAGAGGGAAAACGAGAAACAAACTTTTCTACAAGGCCTGCCGCCAGAGAGTTTGAGATTTAAAGTGGAGGAAAGGAAACTTTTTGTACCTCTTAATCTACCCGTCTACAGATGTACTATTTCGTACGTCAATAAATTGGCCCCAATAAGGACACAAATTAATCTAACCATCCTGAATATGACGCACGGCGGTGAATACGACTGAAAGTTAACTTTTGCTTTAGTTCTATTGGGTAAGAACACAAGTGAGGTTATGTCAAGTCAAGCTTATTTATATAGCACATTAAAAACAACAGGAGTTGAGCCAAAGTGCCTTAGAGTTAAAGAAATACAAGTTTGGAGGAAAAAAGGACGAGAAGGGGCAAAGGTGGAATCCTTATGTATGCAAGAGAGAATGTATTTGCAATCACACGATAAATATATGCATAAGTCACACGTACAGTATCTGTCACATAGGAGGGCAGCGCCGTGTGTGCAGCTGCTGCAGAAACACCAGAGACAGGCAGCGGAGTAAACATCTGGATCTCTGTATGATCCAGTGGAAACACAGTCAGAGTTCAGAGTATATACAGTCAGTGTGCCGCAGGGACAGGGAAGTTAAATGATAGCACAGATTGCACCGCCCGCAGGAGACTGATAAATCTAATCATGCATGTGGTCTGTGTGTGTGTGTGTGTGTGTGTGTTTGCATTTAGTTGCATTGTGTGTGTTTAGTAAAGGAGCATGTATACGTGTAATTCACCCGTGTGCCTGTATAAATATTCATCATGGAGGCAATATCCTCGGAAAAGGAAGCCTAGACATGTCCTGACACAAATAAGACAATCAAGCACACGTCTATCTGTGTATCTGTGTGTGCACATGTGATACACACACACGCACACACACACATACATTCAACTATGGAAACAAGGCCACGCATTCTGAAGCGCTGATGCCTGTAATAATCGCACGGGTTGTTACTACGGTGATAAAATGGCCAATAACTTGCTCACCTGGGCTGTGAATGGACATACGGCTGGACCAACACACACACACACACACAGACACACACGTAACAAACACACTTTATATCTCTCTCTTGATGCGAAGAAATTCAATGTTGCTAGAAAATGTCAAGGAAACCACGCGGGAAACCTAAATCACAGTGCATACCCTCATTTTCCCATGATGCCATGATGCCCCATGGCGTGTTTAAACAGGCAGGACATGCTAACACGGACATTCTCCTTGGCTTCGATTTTTTTGATTCGTTCCACTAAATTACACCACATTGTAAGGTCTCCACGAGGATGTAAAACAGCAGAAAATACGGAGTATCACTGGACTGCTGGACCCCGTTTAGCTGCACTTAAAAAACGCAAACCCATCTATTAAAATTGCATTACATTTTTATACTGATGTACTGTGTGTGTGTGTGCGTGTGTGTGTGTGTGCGGTGTGTCTGTGCAAGTAATCAATCATTTGAAGAGTTGTACAGCGGGAACATGGTTATTGCATTAGCACGCCACTTAGGTCTATGACTTTAAAAGTGCAGAGAGAAAGAGAGAGGAGATAAAAGAAGAAAGGGACGAGCGGAGGACTGAGAGGAGAGTTGATGAGGTGTGGGGTGAAGATCATCACGAGCACTCGGAACCTTCCGGGAACACTGAGGCGACAAGGGAAACTACTGGAGATATCATAAGAGTTGCTAATTTGAGGGAAAGTGTGAAAGGTCAAGTCTGACTTTGAGAGATGATAACTGGTTGGAAATGTTAATGCACATAAACCAAGAGGCGAGAACAGCCAGTGAAACACTAGAGGACCATTAGGGCCATGTTGAAGAAGCAAAATCTGAGACTTTGAGAATAAAGTCGTAATTTTAGGCTATGTGTCATTTTACAGGGTGAATATCAGAAGATCAGCCTGTGGCCTGCATTCAAATGAGGACTGAAGAGCTGAAGTTGAGTTATATTTTAATATAAGTTTCATAAATAACGATATACTTAATATATTGGCTCATCAATACCACATTAGGCGATTGTATGTATCTGGAATTCAGAAAGATTGAGTGAAAAAATGTCTATTCCAAAAATGGGACATTTAAATGAATGTAGGAGCCAGAAAGAAAAACCTTCTGGAAGTTGCTGTTGAGCTGGTTTACCTGTCGACATTAAAATAAAAGTATTGAAATGTGTGTTTCTGTGTTCTCACTTCATCTCCAGAACCTCCTCCAGGTGCTTCCGCCTCTCGGCTCGCAGGGCGGTCAGGTGACCTTCCTTCTCGGCCAGTGAGAGTTGAGTCGATGACAGCTTGGCCTTCATCACGTCCAGTTCCTGTTTCACCCTCTCCATGGCAACCAGCAGGTCCTCCACCTGACACACACATTAGAAAACATTACTTTCTCATGTCTTCCACTTTTAAATCGTCAGCTTTAATGTATATTTATTGATTGTTTGTGTGTGGGTGTGTGTGTGTGTGTGTGTGTGTGTGTGTGTGTGTGTGTGTGTGTGTGTGTGTGTGCTTTGAAATATTTTTAAATGAAATGCTTCATCGCAAATCTCCAAACATTTAATTTCTTTCCTTGTTGTTTTCTCTCATCAATGTGCCTCTTTCAGCATGTTATTTTAACAAACACACAGACACACACACACACACACACATGCACACTTTGAATCTGCGGTGCTGAAGCAGAAAGAAAGAAGATCAAAAACATCAAACCCAAAGACAACAGAAAAGGATTTAAACTATTTAAAAAGGAAACATTTGTTTTAATTGCTCGAAAAAAACAGATGGTATCTGCAGAAACAAAAAGTAAAAACTCTGAACAGAAGCTGAATCTGAAAGCAGCTGTTCACAAAGAAACTGGGACAAGGACAAAATAAAGAGTCTTCCCTTTAGAATAATAATGAGGCCAGGCCTTTAATTCAAGGTGGAGGATTTTTCTCAATGTTCATGGATTTTTACTATTTCCTTCCATTTTAATCCTTTTTCCAGGACCTCTGCTTTCCCGTTCTGTCAGAATTCGTCCCCACCAATTCCAAAGTGGCCAATAGACTTTCCTTGAATGAACTGGATGTTGGCTCTTTAGACATCATTGAGATTCTGTCGTCCTGTATTTCCCATCATGATCTCCAGGTGGTTCCAGAAGATTCCACAGAGAGGTTACATTTTTTAACTTCTGACCTTAGTGCACCACGAACATTCGGACCTCAGGTGATTCTATGAGCTATTTTTGTTACTGTATCTCCACAGGCCTTTAATAAGGATAAAACAGACGTATTATCTTCACCAAGGCGGTTGTGATTTCTGTTGTTATTTAGCAGGATTGTACAAAAACTTCTTTTCTCACTTTCTTTAACATTTTGATAATTGTTTTTAACATATTCACCTATTTCAAACCGAAAACACAGTGGTAAATCAAGATCTGCACATTATTCCCAGAAAAAAAATTATATTTTATTCCTGAATCCGACCCTTAATCAGCATTTTTACCAAAATTTAATGTGTTTTTTCCAGGCCTCAACCCTCCTACAGTTTGTGTGTGATCCTGCCAAATCTAGTCCAACAACATACATAGCCTCCTTGGTGAGGGTAAATAGCCATTGCAGAACTTTTTATATCCTTAAGTGAAATAAAAAATTGACAGAGTGGAATGAAAAGTGAAGAATGAATGGTGAACATATAGAAGTGCCATTTGATGTTTGTTTGTTACCTTTGACCACCTAAAGCCGGCTGTGGTGAACTCATGAAGTGGAATGTGAGACAGCTGCGTACAAAAAAGCAGAGACCGAGAAAGACAGGAGAAAAGAGAGCAGGGGGGGGGGTGTGAGGGGGGGGTGTCCAAAATGGATGTGAGACAGAAGTAATGAAGGAAGACGAGAAAAAAGGAGTACGGGAAAGAACAAAAGAGGACATAAGGGGGAAAGAGAAATAAAAGAATAGGCAGCAGGATGGATGTTGAAAAGTATGGAAGTGTGAAGAATGTAGAGGGCCCAAATAAAGGTGAAGAGGAGATAAGAGAGATATGCACAGGGAGGAGAGGCAGAGAAAAAGAGAAAAGTTGTAAGAAATGCTCAAGTGCAAAAAACAAGCCGAGCAGCAAAGTAGGAAGACGGAGAGACAAATAGTCAGATGAAAGAAAGTGCAGACAGTGCAGTAAGTCACACTCAGCAACACAAGCAGTGTTAAAACTGCAATTCAGACGAGACACAAAGAGGAGGAGAGGTTAGGAGGGGAAAGAGGGAACCGATGACAGGAACCTAAAGGGAAAGAGAAAGGGAGACAGAGGGGGAGAAAAGCCTTTGGCCGACATCAGAGATGTAGAGACTGAGGGATGGAGGGATGCAGGGAGGGGTGAGGAGTGACGGGGCCCGGCTGGAAAAGATGGAGAGGAGGAGGAGGAGGAGGAGGACAGCAACCCCTTCAGTCTTCTGAACAAGTGTGTGTTTGTGTGTAAGAGCGACTTCAAACACATTTCGAGTGAAAGAAATTAAAGAAGAAGAAAGTGCACCGGGTTCAACAATTAAAATTATGTGGTTAATAAAAGACGGAAAGCTGGAGAGCAGAAGACAGATGGAGTGTGTCACTGTTGACTCACTACTCTGTCTCACACACACACACACACACACACTTTTTTTGATCACATGTGTGTGAACATTACACTAGTGACTCATGGCGAGCAGAATAGGTCGAATATAATTTCATGTGGTCAACAATTTATGCTGTCCATGGAACAAACACACACGCGCACGCACGCATACACACACAGGAACTGTCAATAAATGGCTTCATATTGATGGTCGTGCGGCTTGTGTGCTTGTCCCCGGTTGCATTTGTGTGTGTGTGTGTGTGTGTGTGTGTGCGTGTGTGAGTACAAACAGTTTAAAAAGCAACGCGTGTTCTTTTACACACGCCGTCCTCATTAAGGTCGGAAATTGTCTCTCCCTCTGTCATCATTTAATGAATCATTATGTGAAACGTTAATTGCAGTGACGTGGTCGTAAAACAGGGCCACAAAAATATTTATTTATAATTTGACTTGTGTATACCGAGACACCTTTCCCGTTAGAGAGCCGTGTCCCTCTGGCGCCCGCTGAATGCCATGTTGTGCCCGGTCCGTGCACTGTTTAAACAGCAGTTAGCACTTCTTTCCGCCATGTTTGCGCGTCTGGAGAAATGTATGTATGTGGACCACTGTCTTGTGTATTACTATGCTGTCCGCGAGTGTTGGGCGCACACACACGTGTATGTGCGCGTGTGTGTGTGCGCTGAAAGGCTGAGTTAGCGCTGTTGATGTTGGGTGAGAGCTTGGCTGCCATCTCCACTCGTTCACCACACGCTGACGTTCCAGCTCCTTCCTCCTTCACTCAAGCATTTGAGTAGGAGGACGCTCTCCAGCACCCTGTCCTGGCCTAAATGGCCCCGATTCTGTCTAATTAAAGCTGCCACTTCTGGCTTTTTCAAGTATTTCTATACAGCGCTGATAAATTAAAAGTGATAGCTTGGCACGAATGGCTCTAAACAAATTAAACCGCAGTCCTCTTCAGGAGGATAAACATGTTGGAAGGGACTTTTTCATCTTTCCCACACTTCACAATCTTCGAGGTTTAAGGCTCTGATGTATCTTTGTTTTGGGATGTTATAATCACACCATACGTTACTACTGTATGAAACATTTTGATTAAATTGTTCCAGTAACTATGGAGACACAGGAAGATAAAAGTGGCCTCTGTGTATTTTAGCTTGTTCGTGAAGAGCCGTGAGTGCGAGGCAGATTAGTCTCAAATAACAAGATAGCAAATTAAAAGAACAACAAAACAGAGAGAATCGTGTTTTTATTGTATATTTACTCCTGGTGTAATACTGATATACAGTATGTACTTAACAATTAATTAAATAAAAAGGTAGAAAGGGGAAATTAAAACCGAGCATATTGTCAAACTGTGATGATATACTCAGTGTTCATTATTTTAACTGTGATAAAAAAGGCATGAAATGTATTTCTCATGCGGCCACTTTGTTTTCTAAATAGCCAAAACCTCCATCTCTTTCTTTCGCTACATGTTTATGGCTGTTTAATTTAAATCTGGAATGTCTATCCCTCGTCCTATTGTTAATAGCACTTGCTCCTTTTTGTTTTACATTTAACTTAGTTCTTAAACCAAAGAACACAACAGAAAACAAAAGCCAAGGGCCTAATTTTAGACTTTGCTTATAAAACAGGTAAGTTCCTGAAAAGGTCCCTGAGCTCCTAGAAAAGTTAAAATGGTGGAAACTAGCTATGTTTTAAAAATGCAAGTGATCGTGACGTGAAACAACATGAAATCGAATCAAATAAAAGTGTTCTCTAAAGCACTGATCAGTACTACATACAAATTGGCTTCCCGTGCTTGCTCTAGCCCTTCATCAAAGCTGCATGAATTCAAATGTGCAAGTCCAATATGCTATTTCTTTTCGGTTGCATCATTACATCAAAAGGAAAATCGGACCTGTTACGTGCATCATTTTAACCGTGTTTGTCTGTAGTACTTAGCAACTCTGAAAGCGTCAGGATCTTGACATGAATTGGAAATAAAGCTCTGTGATTTTTGGACGTGCCTTTTCGCACACGGAGCAGAACAAAGCTAAATTAGTCGCGTACGCCTCGTTTGACCTTCAGTGCATGTGCCACGTGTCTGGCTCCACCCATCCGCCACGTCTCTCTTTCATAAATCCGTCCACGGGGTCTTTGCTCCTAACCTTACCTGGAACTTAAGTCTGCGCTCATTAACATTTACCATGAATGAAGGCGTCAGCGAAATACCTCTGTTTGCATGCCTGTCTCTCTGTGTCTGTCCAGAAGAGGTCTGGTAAGTAAAGGCCAGTGAGGACGGCCAACATTTGGAGTCAGTAATAACAATGGAGTCCAGCCGGGGGTGCCAAGAGCTACAGCGGGCCATGTTTTCTCAGGGCAGTTTTCATCCTTAGAGCCCACGCTGTTTTTTCCCCACTTGTCAAAACCCATCTTGGCTCTGAGGAACATTTCCCATCTCTATGGCCTTGTTAAGTCATTGGTGCCCAGGAGAACGACACACACACACACACACACACACTCCCACTGGTCTGAGGTTGAATCCACTGACCCCTTCCCTTCCACACCCGCTTGGAGCTTTCCTACTGTCTCAATATAGATGCAACCCATTACAAATTGGAGTGGTCGGCTCGCGCCCGGTTTGAGGAGAAGCCATTTGTGCGTCGCCGGCCGAGGAGGACAAAACACAAGCTGTTCTTTAAATAGGGACGTGTTTACCTCTCCTCCAAATGAGGAGTGACTGGGCAAACACACGTCCAGAGCCACACCTGAATGAGCTCAGTTGGCACGGGGCATGTGTGTCGCTGCCACCATTAGCCACTTTTGGCATGGCGTTGTTTAGCTATGTCAAAAAGGCTTTTTATTTTGCCATTAAGATGTTTGTCAGTGTCTTTCTTGTTTGTCCGTCCAAATGTCCCCAAAAGACAGAAATGAGGACGATTGTGACTACTTGACAAAAAAAAAGTAGCTGACAGGGGTTGAGTTAAAGGAAAGATTTGGTTCACACATTTATTGGTTCGGGAAAAAGGAATCGTAGACAATGCAGGGTGTTGTGTGTTCATTTGCTATGGCGTGAGAGAGTACCTGTTTCTCGGAGTGGACGCGTGCATGCTCCTCCTGGGCGAGCACCACCTCCCGCTCTGTTGTGATCTGAACGCTTTCCCTCAGCGCCTCCTCCAGCTCTTCGATGCGGTCCTCTTTATGACGGAGGGAGTCCTACAGAGAGAAAGCGTGCAACGTCAAGACAGGATAGATAGTTTTAGAGTCGATTAATGCAGCATTTATTAAGGAAGGAGTCAATAAAAAAACAAATTGTGAAGGGAATTGCAAAGGTTTTGGGGGCATTTGGTCACAGACAAAGTATTCATCCTGAGAGGAACATCTGCAAATCCTCCAAAGGTTACGGAGACAATTCACTCCAAACCACAAATTTGAACCTCATGGTGTTGCTAGAAGAAAAATCAGAGGGCTCATGGGGAAGTCAAAGACCATGAATGACAATAAAAGATTTTACAGCAATCCAGCCAAAAACGGTTGAGCTATTTTAGTCTGGACCACGTGCAGCCCTACGATGGCAAATGTGACTAAAACGCAAGCCTCTCGAGTGTCAGTATTTGTGTGTTTTAAATCATTGCAAATTGATTATTTTTGGACTGTTTGCTTTGATAAAACAAACTCTCTGACTCTGGTCAATTGTGATTATAGCTTTTCACCATTTTATGACACTTACAGTTACTTTGAGCTCTAGATACTTGGAACATACAGCATCTCTAATTCAGTGATGACCACTTTCATGAAAATGTATTTGATTTCAATAATTGCAATAACGTATATTTGGCAGCGTGGCTCTGTTCTTGGACCTCCCCGCCTAAAGGTTTTGAGAACAACAGCTAAAAGACCCGGGCACAGAACAGAGCAGGCAGCAATGACAACACATGACAGTGATTGGGCCAAATTCAGTATGAAAGGAAGGTGCTGGGATGGAGGTGATTTGCAAAGTGGCTTTTTCAGTGGAAGCAGGAAAAGGGCAGGCAGCTAAAGTATCTGAAATAAAGTGCACAATATGAGCTAGGACAATTTTAAGCTTAGGAGGGGATCAGCTGGGCCATTAGGCCGGCATAGGGATCTGCTCACAGTGCATGTATATTGGATTGTGGCTGAGCTGGACTTTGTGACCGGCCTGAACGAATGCTAGCCTCAGTTTTCTATAAGAGTTTTCTCCCTTTCGTTATCAAAAGGTTTCTTTATTTATTTGGGGTCCAAAAGTTATTTTGGGGATGCTTCTGGGGATTGAGGCGGAGATTAGGCCCAAAAATTCACAAGGTGTACTCCTACGTTGTACAAAACCATCCTTGATCTGACAGTGTGTGTCCTAAGTTTCCCTGCAAAAGCCGATTTCCCTGTGACATCTCGCCTAAGACATCCCCAGAGTCAAAACCTTGGACACTCCTCATTCCGATGTGCTGCTTCCTGCGACTGGAACAAGCTGCAAAAAGACTCACAAATCACAAGATCTGATTTCCATCTGCCTCCGAGGACTCAAGAGTTCCCGATCAAGTAAAGCGAATGAACTTCCCACCAATGCCCTATAAAAAGAGAGCTATTTCTCCTTCTTGCCAGGCGACTTTCCTGGTTACAGTCAAATGGCTAACTGGTGGAGACAGGGTGGGACCCAGAGGATGAGACATTACAACTGGCCGTGAACAAACCTCCAGAACATCTCCAACACATGTGCTGTGAATCGGCATCCAGGTCCAACATTACTTGGTGTCTGATTATGCAGCGACGCAGACAGATTTTAATTTAATTAAATAGTCTTATTGTTTGGAGTTAAATTCTCACTAGCATTCCATATACCGTCCTCAGTGCTGGTTAAACACACACTAGTTACGGTGGTGACCGCTGCGGTCTCATAAGTCTGAGTGACTCACACAGCTATCAGCTCATCACCTAACCACACGCATATGCACGAATGACAACTTCCAAACTGCTTAAGCCGAGGATCACTCATCGCCACAGGGAGCGAATGCTGATTCGCGTGCGCGCAGACACACACATGGACATGTACGCACAGAAAGAGTGTTTTCATCTGCCTCTAATCAGAGAGGCCAATGAGGTTAGCGATTACTGGAAGAGGAGAGGCAGGGCGAAGAGGAGGATGGACAAGGGGAAAAAAGGAAAAGAGGGTAAGTTTAGATGAAATTAAAAGTAGTGAATTAGAGTCGAAAAGGAGGAAATATGAAGAAAACCTCAGCCATTATCATCACCCGACACATGGCTGCTCATCTCGTGGCCACTTGACGCCACAGCAGAAAATGAGGAGATGCTCTCTCACCACAGGAAGCGTTAAAAACCCAGAGCATTCATTTCATCGTTCGTGGTTGTCTTCTTTCCCCTCTAATCACCTCTCCTCTCATTTTTATCAACCTCTCTTCCCCCCTTTGCCTCTCCATCTTCCATCTGCTCGCCCTGTCAGTCATCCTCCTCAGTAACCCCCTCTCACACTCCCTGAGCGAGAGCTGCATCACGCGCGCATGTGTGTGTGTGTGTGAGTGTGTGTGAGTGTGTTTGACATTGCCTCAGGCTGCTCCCTGTCATAACTGTCACATTACGATGAAGCATTGTTGTGATAGCAGACAATATTCAAGGTAGGACATGGAGGAGGAGGAGAGAAACTTTTTCCTTTCTCACTTTCTTCACTCTCTCACTTTACCCCTCCACCCTCGTACAGTTCCTTCCCTCCTCTTCCTCCCTCTTTCCTACCTGTATCTGCTGGGAGCTTTCATTCAGATTGTCCTCTCTCTTCTTGGCCTCCTCCATCAGCAGGGCGTTCTTGCTTTTCTCCTGCTGCTCCTTGTGCCTCAGGTTGGCCGCCTTTTTAGACTGGTCCTTCATCTGCCTGCAAACGCACAAACACACACAAAACACAAAAAAAATAATCAATAGTTGAAGTCAATAAAGCAACAGATACAGATGACACTCACTGTACACAGATGTCGACAGAAGATGGAGGAAGAGGAGGATGACTGCACACTGAGCTGTAAGTGTGAGGAGCAGCTTTAGATATACAAACATTGTCTGGTAGTGATCCTGGATAAGTGGTATCTTCAATAAGACACAAAAAATAATCCAACAAGATGATATTATATACATTTTAAAAATACACATCTTAGAGCATGGGTACTCAATTCAAATTACAGGTACAAGATAGAGAAGATTTCCTCAAGCAAAGATCCAGATCAAAGTAATGTCTATCTAGGGTAATGGTTCGGTGCAACATAGAAAAGGAGAAGAATCAATCTAAAAGTGGAAGCTACGCTGAATTTAACACATGGACTTGGACCGTGGACTTAGTTAATTAAAGTAGACTTAACATCCAAGATGATGAATGTGCAAGTCCATGAGTTATGTCCAAGGAGAAAATTTGCTGCAAATCATTACTCTATTTCATACATTCCTGTCAATTAATATCAGGAGAATAATGGGGAAATTCTTTAAATGAGTCTGAATAACCCAAATAGAAGAAAGGGATATTACTGGCAATCCACTAGTCCCTTGCAGACGATACATGAAGAACAGATCCAACAAAATCCTAAAAATGTACCAGTTTTATCCTGTCACAGCATTGACATGAATCTGCCACAAGGACCCCACATGTACGCACCCAAACAAACAGCAATACCAACTAAACTGAAATCACAGGGATCTACAATGCTGCCGGCTGACATTTAATATATCGAATCAAACCGTCACATTCAGGACACACTACCTGCTTGTGCCGCGAAGAATAAAAGACACAGGGATTAACTGTTCTGTATGATACAGTGCAGATATAAAAAATCCCTTGGGGCCAATATAATGTAAAGATCAGTGACTGAATTCAATGAAAAGCTATGAATCAATGACGAGATGACATCTGAGATTTCTCCACAGCAGGAAGCATGGGGATCTTTTCAGAGGGGGGATTACTGGGTGTCGGGAAGCGGAGTCTAAATCATCGTCTGGGGAATGACGGAGAGAGAGCATGCAGCAAAAAAACGAGGGAGGAAGAGAGAAAGGTATTCTTCATGGGAGCCGTGGGGTTTGGGAACGGAGAAAGGGTTTAATCCCTGTTTAAGCTGTCTGGAAGCCATTGTGGCTCTGTCACAGACCTACAGTATCAGCTATCACACCAGCTTGACTTGATCAGGATCTCTCATACCTTACGCACGTACGCACGCACGCACGCACGCACGCACGCACGCACGCACGCACGCACGCACACACACACGGGGGCTAAGCCAAACTACTGCCAGTAAGGTTTAACAAAGTCTACTGAATCACGACACAAGTCAAAGATAAGTCAAACAGAAAGGATGGATGTGTAAGAGCACGCACACACACACACAAACACACAAACCCACACGTGCACACAACGGCACTCATCCAGCAAAGACACTTGTGAGACAAAAGTAAACAAAGGGTAAGACATTAGAAATTGATCAAACTCAATAAAAGTCCTTCTTTCCGTTTGCTGCATGTGTCCTCTAGTCTTTTGTGTGTTTGCATTTTTTTTTAAATCTGTTTACAGTATGTCTGCCTGCACTGTGAAAATATTTACGCACGTGTGTTCCTTCTATCATAACTTTTTTTTATAGACTAGTAGATTATCTATTTTCTCCACATCCACTGCCGCAGCTGCCAGCAACCGACCTCCAGTGATGGGAATCCACGGCGAGCGCCATCTCGAAAGGTGGAAACGGGTTCTCGCCGTCACGTGGCGTTTGACCTTTGAGTCCACGTCACAAAACGCTGAGCTCGACTATTTGAACTCATGCAATCTCCCAGGCATGCTGTTTCACATCTAACTTCCACCAAAGAGACTAAGCTTTCTCTTTGTAAGTTTGTTTGTTTGGGCTGCTGGATGGGTCAGGAAAAAAAACTGAAAAAAAGTTGGTGTGGATCCAAATAAATCAAATAAATACTCACAGCCAAAGTCATATTCATATTCTAGATTGTAAATATTTAATCACATCCCTTTCTTGTATTGTTCCCGTCTTCCTACGCCTTCAACTACCTGCTAAACTAAGCATCACATTTCTTTTGCATCAGTATGACTGCCAGGGAAGTTGAGAAATGATATTGGCAGACGATGGAAACATAAAATCCTCGATGTGTTTGCTAAAAGGTCCAGGGGGCCCGATTGCAAACTGTCCAGAGAAATTTGGGAAGCTGGAGGAAAAACTGATATTTGACGACGAGGGGCCAAAAAACCGCTCTGCAGCACCTGGCTGCTCAAAACTCGCAGAATAACAATTGGTGTGCTCGAGTGTGGGTTCCACTTGTGTTGTTTTTGTGTGCGGCTTATACGTGTGAGGCATGACGTCAGATGCATTATGGGGATTTTTTGTGTGTCCTCTGTTGGGTGCTGATTTCTATCTGAATACTTGGGATCGATTTTTGCGCCATACGCCCTGTGTGCATGTGTAACAGGTCATAAACAGGCAGGAATGTTCCTATTGGAGGATTTCCAGGAAGCTCCAACCATCTGGTTAGCTCTCTGAGGTTTCCCCTGCTTCATGCTACATTTACTCCATGTATGTGCACGTGGAACGGACATTTGGTCTGCGATGTTTCCTATTGACTCAGCACTCAGATCCCACTTACACTCTCACTCTTTCCTATTTCCCTCTTCTAACACTAAACACTTGTTTTTGCTCAGCCCCTCTCCTGTTTGGCTGTATCTCTCCTCATGTGTATCATTTACATGGGCAACTATCACGCATCTGCCTCCGACCACAGCGACTTCCTCTTCATCTTCTCTCCGCCTTGCTCTCCCAAACCAAACCCTGCTCTTTCCCCGCACTTATTTTTCCACTTTCATCGGACGCCGCTTTATAATCATTTGCGTGATAGCAATCGTTTATTTGCATCAAGCCAATCTGAGAGGACAAACCGTTTTTTCTCCCTCCTCTTTCCTCTCGGTCTCCTCCAAACCCCACACCCTCGCCAAAATGCAACATTACCCTTTACCCTTCGGATAAAAATATTTTCATCAGACCACGGACCATTTCCTCCTCTCCCTCTTTTGTCACTTCAACCTCCCGTACTCTACCTTCCCTCGCACTCCTCCCTCTGTAAAAAAGATAAACCATGGATCACAGGCAACTGCAACAGAGGTCAAACAATTCCTCTCCAACTTTTTTTACCATAGGGGTTTTATCATCTGCATATATATCGTCCCTGTGTTTGCTTGTGACAAGTTTCTGGTCCTTCTACATGGATGTAACATGTAAAGACACTCATGACATAAAGGAACAGCTTGATCTATAGTTTAAGACTGCAAATCAATACCAATTCATACAATTTTACTGTTTAATGCAGATCGTTATATTCATAAAAGCATCTATAAAATGTAACTATTCACAATATCTCACTTTCAAATGATGAAAAAGGCTGTGGGTTTTTAATAATCCTAGCAGGCAGGAAGAGATTAATACACTGACAATGACATGACCATGATTCCAATTCTATGACACTAAATGCATCATTAGGAATGGATCTTATCATCCAGTAACTTCATTATGAGGCAGTTACCGAATCTCCTTCTTCTCTATTTCATCCTCATCTCCGTCCTCCCTGTGGAAAACCCCTGAGAAAGGAGAATTTCCCCACAGGGTTTGATAAAGTATGAGATTAACTATATTCCTGTATTGTTACGCAACTGCGACTGTTGAATGAGTTCAGATACTAATGTACTGTAAACCATGTGCAATGCAATTCTTTTCTTTCCATTTCCACCCTCTCTGTCCTGATGAACACACCAGATGTACCATGAATATAGATTTTTGGAAAATTGTTTTGATTTGAACTCGATGGCTCGGCTGAAGTTGTTTTAATAGGCAAAATGTTCCTTCGCTCTACCCACAATGCTGTAAACACAACACGCTAATGTGCAGTGAAACCGCGTCTACACACACACATCAAAAAGTGCTCACGTACTTAATTATGCAGTCTTTGAAACGCAGTACGAGCGAACACGCAGGAAGACGTTTACTCAAACTGTGGTGATATGATGCACGCAAGCACACCATGTGCAGACAGACTCACACAGACACACAAAGGCATACACAGAACACACGCTCACATACACAACTATGCACTCGTTGACACACAGTATGCACGCACACAAGGTACAAGCTAAACTGTGGTGATATGATGCATGCAACCAGGCACACGCACACAAACACACACAGATAGAAAGTGGGAGAACTGTACCAAACACAACCTGGTTTGTATTAGATCAAATTTCTGGGTTGGACCACACACACATTTTTAGAGCACAGACACACACACAGACAGACAAACACACACAGTTGTGCGTGCACCTTCACATAAACCAACAACATGCATCCGTTTCCCACCATTTACAGAAATACACTCATATAAACACTGTGGCACATACTGTAAATCATAAATCATGCCACCATAAACAAACACAAGCACACTTGTTGACAGCCCTTTGAAATTCCTAAATTTAGCAGGACCACAATAATATCTATATGTACTAATGCTAAACGCACACACTATTATATGAACTACCCAAATATACAAACATAGAATAACCTTCATTAAAGCTTAAAGTTGTAAAATAGTGAGTCCTGCTCTCAACCACCAGAAAAGAACTAAGAAAACAAACACACATACACACATTTTATAATCCTCAGTAAACATCAAGCGTTCCAAAATAAAAAAACAACATTTTAACCTCCCTCATTAGCATGCTGCTGATATTCAGGGAGCCACATTAAGGTAATATTAATATTACATTTGGAGCCCTGTATAAATATTTGATCAGAAATGCTCTGGGGGCTCATGTATGTTTACTGCACACAGTTCAACCAACATTAACATCAAGGATTTTCTTTTACTGTTCGGAATTCAGTATTTCCTTTGAAAAATACAGGAAACATTGGTTTGGCTTACTAAGCCGGTAAAAACTAGGAAACATAAACGTTCATAAGCACGATACTGTATTCTGGTCTTTCTCACGTCGGATGCGGAAGAGAAACTTACGGTACAAGGAGGTCATTTTGAGGAACGAAGAAAGAAATAATAATAATAACAATAATTTAAGGTTTGCAGAATGGCAGTGGGATATCCCTCGGGTGTAGCGGTTAATTTGTGGGGTAAATAAGGAGGTGAGGCAGCTGGGGCCTTTGTGTGGATATGTGTACTAGCTGCCATGATGTGGGATACTCGAAGCTAGCCTTTAAAAACACTGTGATAAAACTGCAGACAGAGTGAAATGTCTTTTTCAATTGCTCCTGTCCTTATGAAAATAAATCACATTGAGGGGATACTTCCACACTTGAGAACGGAGCACGCACTGAGCTGAGAGTGTTTCGATAAGAGTAACAGTGTAAGCATGTGAAGAGGGAGCTGGAGTTGATGTTGGCAGTGTCTCTGTTTAACATGGAGGACAACAAAGTCCCTGAGAGAAACACTGACACTCCTCATAGGCCCCGCTCGTATACCTGCCATTAATCGGCGTCCTGGCAGAACCGGTCGCTAGGGGACGGCTCCGAGCACAGGTGTGAAAGAGCTCAAGACGCATCGAGGGCGAATTATGATCCAAACGCTCTGTGAGCACAGGAAGGGGACAGCCCTGTATTACTGTGTAATAAAACAAAACAATAGAAAAACACCTCCCTCCTCCCAAGTACTATGTGCTTTCCTCACTGATGGATGGAGTTAACTTCCTCTCCGCCTGTGACCCATTAAATACCATAACAACCAGAATGAAATGTCTTTTTTTAATTGATCCTGCTCCGGTGAAAAAATAAATAAATCCCATTTTAGGGATATATCCACACTTCACTAACCATACACTGAAGTGAAGTGTTTCAATAAGAGCAATAAGCATAGAAGAGAGAGCAGGGGTTGAGGCTTGAGTTCTACTGAAGCGGTTGGAGAGATTCTGTTCCTACTTGGCCCTTTGCGGTATGTCTTCTTTCTTCTCTTAAGATGACAATACTACAAAGCAGAATAATACTCGACTAATCAAAACTGTGAAGGGAAATGTTTTTCATTTTCCCTGTGTGTGTCTGTGTGTGTGTGCGTAGGTTTCTTAAAAGATAACTCAGTACTCATGTCTTCTCTACTGTCACCCACTTGCTTAAAACGTGCATGGTCGCTGATATCTTGCGTGTGCGGGTGCATGTGTGTGTGTGTGTGTCTGCTTGTTGTCACCCATTAACTGACAAATCCGCGCACAACCTATACGCTCGGAGTCGCACAGGACCTCAAAAGGGATCACACTCACATACACACACACACAAAAGAAACAATGCAATTCCTACAGAAACCTTGATGTCACCGACTTGGCAGTGGATGAGGAGTTCCTTAGCTCAAGATCAAAACATCCAGAGGAAAAAAAAGACAGGATGAGAGAGAGAAAAAAAAGGATAGAAGAAGAAAGATACGTTTTTTGTCATGTACCGGCAAGGCAATGCTAACTTTTGTTTCTCTTTTGTGTCTATCCCCCTCTAGAGCTGAATCACAAAACACCCGAAACAACAGCGGAGATAAAGCTGACAAGACGGCAGGGGGATCAGTGGCTCTAGAATTTGAAAAAAAAAGAGAAAGAACCAGCAAAGAACGAGCTGGCACTGCTGGGACCATCACACACGAAACACTCAGACCGCCAGATTTATGCAGGAAACAGAAGGATGAAGTGGTTATTATGTGGTCGATCACAATGTGTTGGTCGGAGATATTTCAATATGACTTTAATATGTCTGTTAGAAAAGACCGAATTCAGACGTCGGGGGGTTTTGCATGCTGAAATGTCATTACAGTCACTTTCTGAGTAAAGACCATAGGCTGAATATTAAGATGTGGCGTCATTGGCACAAGATGGCGGCTTTTCTATGCAGCAATATTTTGGCTTAATTGCTGGATAGGGGAAGCAAATGGAGATGCGTCGTCCATTTTTATATACATTGGTACAGACGATAGAGTAAAAAAAGATGGATGTTTTTTAACCTTGGACGAAGCTATATGATGCTACACTCAGAGTTTTGGAGGTGTTGCTAAGGAGACATTTACAAAGGTTACGTTCTTATGCTAAGCTAACTATCCCTTAGCTAGAGCCTAGTTATCGTAGAGATATGATAGTTGTGTCAATATCTTCTCCAAATTCTCCAGAAGAATGTTAATATGCTTGTTTCCCGAAAATGTCAGACTGCTCCTCTCAGCCCCCCACCCTAAAAGTTAATGGTCTAATTGAGGTCACGACAACTTTGAGAGTCAAACAGGGACACAGGCCAGGAAAGATAGTGAACTACGAGTGGAACAGATGAAAAATGGTTCGCCACAACTTGAGCCGCATCCCAGGCCATCTCAGCCGCTTAACAAAATCTGGAGTGATTTCTCCAGAGCAGCCGCAAAGACAGAAACCCAGAAGAAGTAAGAAGACCTCTGAGCAAAAGTTCACGGCTGTCCAAGTTAATAATGGCAGCTCGCCGCGGCAACGTCTTCTGCTTGTTTGCTGTGGGGGCCTCAAATTTAAAGTTATTAAAGTCAGCACTTGCATTCAAATAGTGGTGTATTAATGAGATTTGCAGAGAGTTATGAACGAAAGGTGAAAGAAGAAGACAATAATGTTTCCTCTTGAGAATATAGCAGCGATGTGTCAGAGAACAAGAGCAGAGGGAGAGTCAAGGTGTCTCCCTCAAAGACAGACAGACACGATGAGAATGATTAAAGGAGTTTGTGACGGAGTGAGCGAGATGAGAGAGCGTCTCGATGCAAGGACAAGGAGTGTGACAATGAAGGAGAGAGATGAGAGAGACAGTGATGGAGGATGGATGGAAGAAAAAGAGGCATGCGGTACTAACCTTGAGGCAAAACTGGGTAGAGCGGGAGACAGCGTTGCATTGTCAAGATAAAAGAGAGAAAAGAGAGAAGGAGCAGGAAAAGGTGAGAGAGGGGAGAGAGGAGTTGAGCGTTAGGTTAGTCGGCTTGATCACCCTTCAAAGAGGAAAGAGGTGAGAGACAGGACAGAGACAGACAGACAGACAGACAGACGGGACATGGCCAGGCAAACAGCTGGGCAGTCAAATGCAGACATTTCTTGGACGCCCTCTCACCTTATAGGATCTTTACAAGCATGACCTCTGAGCATATAAAGAGATAATGCAGACTTCCATGTGTTTTTTTGAGCCCAACTTGATTATATGACTATTGTTTGATGAAAAACATTAATGCTAGTTTGAATATCACATTTGAAATCAAATTTATCGTTGTTGTTTTTTTACATTTATGGGTTGAACACGGCTCATAACGTATCTGCATTATGACATTTATATATATTCGAAAAAGGCGACATCCACTGAGTGAATCTGGAGAGCGGTACTCATTTTCACATCTATCCTGAGAGGAAAACCCTCAACCACACATCCTCTACCATCCAGAGACGTATCCCATCCTCTTCTGCTACTGGAATTGTCTCTCATATCTAGACAACCACAATAACCTAGCTTTAGCATGCTAATGGGTATGACGTATTTGCATCTTGGCCCCGCCTCCCGGCAGTGTGTTCTGTTCAAATTTGTTTGAATCTCCAGGGAAAAACACTTAAGCCAAAGCTTGAACTTTAAAACCGAAGTTACACTCTAAGGAGAACACATGAAAAAGGCAATAACAACCCATGGAAAGTGAGCAATTAGCCAATCAAAGCAGACGCTGAGACTGCGATCACTACCAATTATTTCTTCTTCAATAGTTTGGACACTGCAGACCACTTCTCTGGCTTCCTCCTGGGGTCACTTGGACAGTGAGTGGATTGTGGAGCGGTGGAAAAGTCTATTAAAAAGCGGGCACGACATGCAAACGTTAAGATATGAAATTTGAAGAGAATTTACTTCCTAATTTGGTCGGCCCCAAAAGTATTCCACACAATCACTCCTCCTGAAACTGGCACGGCCCAAACTCCGGGGTGAGCTTATGCCTGGGAACGCACACAGGTGTCAGCGCGCCAGAGACAAATTGTCCATTATAGAACAATATAACACGCAATAAACTCCACTAATTTCCCATTACTCAAGTTTATATTCTACATATCTCCAAACCACTTTCCCCTTTCCCTAATTTTCTCTCCATTTTTTCCCTTGCCAGTCTTTTCTGTCAGTTTCATTTTCTGTTTCTCTATTAGCGCTATGTTGCCTCCAGCGTTTCTTTTCTCTCTCCCTCTCTTTCTCTCAACGTCTCCACCCGTTATTTCACTGTTTTTCTCCCTCCACCACCACCTTCCTCTCCCTTTTCCTCTTTCTTTCCCTCTCTCTCTGTTTTCCACTCTTCCTTCCAAATCCTTTATTTTGGCCATCAGGGCAGATTTTCAGCTCCATTTCCCCTCAGTGTGAAGTCACCCAGTCTGCTCCAATTACCATCCTAGTTACTGAAATAAATAACCTGGTACCATTACAGCTGCTTTTACACTAGAGGGGAATGACAGAGGCTTTATTTTTACTCTTATTTTACCCACATCTGATCTTTTCATTAGTAACGTTCCCAGGGTTAGTCATGGTGCCAAGCTAAGAGTTGGCTAAGGGCAAATTTATCCTTATCTGACATGACTGCTAGCTCCAGGCTAAGTCTAAAAATTAACGGCAGGGTAATGTAGCCCTGGGATAAAGTCTGTATTATACTTAGCCTAGTTAATGACTATATAGAAGTTTTAAAACACATTATGTTTGTTAAAAGGTTTCCACACCACCAAGCATAAGACATCTGTGGACAACCAGTAGCATAGGAGTTAGGTTAAAATGGCGCAGGGGTATATTGACAGTAGGTTTTGATGCAGTTTGTTAAATGATGCCTGATGAAGGTCTAGTACCTGATTCCCAATTACTTCACAGCAAAGTAAACGTGAGTGCTGGTCTTTCAATGAAAAGGGACATTTTCTACTTAATATTAATTTAACTATAATAGGATGCAAGTCTCCCAACTTATTGTGCGGACTAAATTTAAGACCTCTAATACCTACACTTTACAGGGTACCGTTACAATGTGATCCTCAAACTTTGTACTGTTGTAAATCTGCATCTGTGGCTACTGGCAGACTAAACATACACACACACACTTCCCGTTCAAATCCATGACTTTTAAGTCAGCAGGTGCTGAATTATTAATAGTCTCTTGCGTCTGTCCAGATGGAGACACAGTGAGGAAATACTGAACTTCCCCCCCAATATATCATTAAGAACCATTAGTCTTTCCGTCAAACGAATAAACACACAGACGGAGAGCAAGAAGCAAAGCGGGCGTGGTGGGGGTGAGGACTTCAGACTGCGAGTAGAGATCATGTCCAAGGAAGATTAAAGAGTCAGACAGAGAGATGGAGAAGGCAGACGTCATGTGAGAGTTCAGAAACCAAAGATACAAACAGACAGAATGACAGACCAGTTTTTCTTTGTATCCACAGAATGCTCTCACACATCTAACCCTCAAAGTTTACCAGAACACAACCAAACTTAACCTCTGGGTAAACTTCAAACTGCTTATTAATGTTGTTGTTCAACTCTTGGCCACGATTTGAAAAACTAGTTTGAGAAGTTGACTCATGAAAGGACACACAGACAGACAGAGTAAAGCAGATATTCAAGGAGAGAGGTAAACGCAGGCAGACATGCAGGCAGACACATAATCTGATACTGACAGAGAAGAGATTAAGACGAGCTAGTTAGTGAGATTAAGTGACCGTTAGCAGACGTACAGAGCAAAACACGGACAGGTTGATCCAAAATCACACAGAAAGTAGAAAATTAGTGACAAACAAATACATCATTGCTGTTAATATGAAAAAATTAAATAAAAATACAGTGAATTAATTGTCCAGACTCCTAATGAAAGAAAAAAGAGCGTGTTAAACTCTGCGAGTCAAGCATCCGCAGCTGAAAGTAAAACAAAAGTGAAGCGTGAAAACAAGAGCCACTAAATGAAAGAGTTGCATCATTGACAGGAGCAGAGGCTCAAAGAGTTTCGGGGCCGAGCAGCAAAGACTCGCCCTCGTCTGACAAACTTTTCACAGCAGTTTGGCTCGTCACACTGCAACTACAACAGATGACAAAAACTTCTGCTGATGGCACAGACGTTTGAGAGAGTACAACTCGAACAGCGAACAGGCCAAGTGAGCCACAATGGAGGCTGAGTGAATACTGATCCAATGCTGCAACTCTTTGATGGTGATTATTAGTGAACATACTCAGCTCGGTCCCATGTGGAAAAGCAGAAATCTCTTGACAGGTCAAAATGTGAAAAAAAAAGGGTTTTAGGGTGGCAACTAACAATTATTTTGATTATCTCTCAGTGTGCTGATTGACGCCCTGTCCACACCTCTGCGTTAGGGCCTCTCGGTAGTCACGGAAACAGATATTTTAATGCCTTCCAAAGTGCAGATTTTCAAAAACTGACTTCATGCAAGCCAACTCTTGTTTTGTGTTATGCGCAAACCACATATCGGTTTCTCTATGTGCGAGGTCTAATAACAAGTTTGCAGTTAAATCTAGCATCACTGCGCCACATCACCATCATTCACAGGCGTCTGTGTTACCCTATATTACTTGGACCACAGCCTTCGTCTCTCCTATTTGCCAGATCATGGTTGTAGCAAGCTTGTTACAGCGTTTGCAGTCGGTTTTGTGATCTCCTCTTGTAAAACGAAGGTCGTGTAAATGAAAAACAATTTTAACTGGAGGGGGTAATATCCATTCAAACAATATCTACAGTAGTTGTAAAAGGCCTGGGTTTAATTAACTCTATAAAATTCAGAAAATAGTGGAACATTTTTAATTTCCCAGAGCTCAAGGTGACATCAAATTGCTCCTTTTATTTAATTTAGTCAAAAATTCAAAGATATGTGGCAAATTTTAGCATTTTTCTTTTCCAAGAATTAAAAAAAAGGATTCATAACTTTTTCAATTTCTCTCAGAAGTTGACACGACTCATCATTCCAACTCTAAAGGATTTCTACTTTGCAGAATACTTTAGAACAGGCTTGTAACAGTGATTCTTTTATTATTAACATCTAAGTTGATGAATGACTACAATGTGACTATAGTTAGAGGCTGTCAGACAATATTCTAATCTTGATTCTCATCTTCCTGTGCTGCTGGATACTTGAGGTACTTTGAACAAAACAGTTTCATTTGAGAGGCTTTTCCACATGGGAGTGCTTGTTATCATAGTGCTTTCATATCCCGCCCTCTGACAAGCAAAGTGAGTTGTGCCGTGCATCGGTCTATCTGACTGACAGGGCCGCCAGCCACTCACGTGCCCAGGTAGTCCCACACCAGCCCCCCCTTAGGCTGCTCAGACGCAGCGGAGGCGGGGGCCTGATTTCGCGACTGCTGAGAACGCCACAGATGAGAAGCAGAGGGATTTCTGAGGTGGGATGGGCACGCACACACAAAAAATCACACCCACACACACACAGACAAACAAACAAAAAAACACTCACCCAGATGCACAATCACATGTATGCATACATTCATTTATGTGTGCACACACATGAATAAGGTAAAATGAGGAACATAATAAGAGATGAGTGATGACAGAAGAAATTAAGTGGGAGTTGAAGGAGTAAGGGGTAGAAACAAGGGAGAGAAAAGGGTGAGAACAAGAGAAAACTAAAGGATTAGTAATTTAGGAAGGATCACCAAACAGAATGTTGCCTGAAACTGAATGGAACACGGACAACAGAGCAGAGCCTTTTCTGGCACTAATAACTATTTTAATAAGTGAAGACAGCCTTGGTTTGTCTGTATTGACTTTGGTTAATAGAGGATGTAGAGTGATGGAGGAACATTGAAATTCAGTTTTTTTTTAGGGTTTTTCTCTTTGAATTCTCCATCCCCCTCCCTTTCAATTCATCCTCACCTCTCCAGTTCGTGGATCTTTTTCTCCTTGTCATTCTTTTCATTCTCCATCTCCCTCAGGATCTCCAGCAGCCGCTCCACCTCGGTCTGGGCCTTCCCGGCATCGTCTTTGTGCCGGGTCACTTCCTGCTCCAGGCAGGAGATGCGCTCAGAGAGTTCAGTGCTACCCTTTGACTCTGTGGCTGAGCTCTGCGCCTGGAAAAGAAATTAAATATAAAAAATAAACCGAGCGTGTTAGCTTTCAAAACGAGGTGACAGACAACTTGATGAAGGCAATAAGTTCCCCCTGAAGAAGAATGAGCCCATATGAATGTGTGTTACAGATGTGGGGGATGGATTTGATGAAAGTGACACGTGACTTTGCTGAAGAATCCGTTTATAATCTCACACACCAGTTTTAACAAAAATGTGTCCTCAACAAAATAATAAACTCTATTTCATAGCTCTTTTTATTGGATAAAAAGCAGCTCAATGTGCTTTACATTAAAAGGGTAGTTCAAGCAGTTAAACGAAATTAAGGTTTTTAATAAAGAGCCTGGCTAATACAAACAAAGAGTATTTATGAAGCACGCAGGAATTTCAAGGATTAAGTACACATTTAGGGCTCCTTTGTTTCTAATTAAAAATACATGTATTAATTTGTTTTGATTTAAAATGTTAATAAGTGAAGGAATACAATTATAGTGAAACACACCAAAGAGCACATTTCCCTGTAACAACGAGTAAACAACACGGCAGAGTTGTGAGGCTGGAGGCTACGAACAATGGAACTTTGGGCTAAAAGCTAATCAACATGCTCACAGCGATAATTTTAACATGCTAGCAGGTAAAGAAGCTAGGGGCCATGTTAAGCAGTTACCATTGAGTAGGTTTACCTTCTTAGTAGAGTGTGTGGGCATGGTAACATATGACAATTAGCCCTGAACAAAGGGATGTAAAGTTTTGATGGTACATGGTCAAAAGGAATGGACTGTATAACTGTATTGAGTTAGAAATGTGTTTATCCAGTAAAAGTAAGTTATGTTGGCTCACTGATGATTTGTTTATGAATGAACATACCATCCAAACTCCCACGATGTTGATTTGTATAAAAGACTAAAACACGAGTAAACAAAAATTAAACATAATTGGTTCCTTGAGAAGAAAAAGAAAGAAATTAAATAAAACAAAAACGAGTTATAACCGGCTTAGAGGTTAGAACAGCTGTGAGTGTGTTTCCCAGAAGCAAATGTTGCTCTTGGGACAGATTGACTCTGTGTGTGTGTGTGTGTGTGGTGTGTGTGGTGTGTGTGTGTGTGTGTGTGTGGTGTGTGTGTGTGTGTGTGTGTGTGTGTGTGTGTGTGTGTGTGTGTGTGTGTGTGCACATGTCTTGGTCCTGCAATGAATAAACCCTATTAGTTTTGGAAGTGCACAACAGTTTTTTACAGGTCTTTTTGTGGAGAGGAAATGTTTGGGTGTCTGACGATACTGTAAGGAGATCTGGGTGGAGGAGAACAGAGAAGGAGCGAAAGATAAATAATAAAAGGGAAAAAAGGAACATCACAGACAATGTCACATACACAATGTCAATCAGTTTGCACACACAGGCATAAGTCCTCTGTCTTCTTTCCCCATCCATGGCAACAGAAAGAGACTAAGAAATCAACTTGGATAAAACGAGAGAAACAGCAGAAATTCACTGACGCCTTCATACACACACACACCACACACATACACACATGCACGCACACACCACACACACGCATGCACACCACACACATACGGCCCTACATACAAATTCAGGGTGTGGTGGTGGTGCTGTCTTCTCTACTCTGTGAAAATGACTGTAACGCTGTCAGCAAGCCATCACACACACCATTTTATGGGCTGCTGTGTGGGAGAGAATATGTGATATGAAAACACACACACACACACACACACACACAAGAGAGACGCACTGACACAAATGCACAAACGCACACACATGCACGTACAGCATTGAGAAGTAGAAGACTGCTGTGCTTGGAAAAAAGTTACGGGAAAACAACTTAGGGGATAAAGAAAAGTGAGATTAGAGGTTGTTTAGTGTAAAACTGTCCACTTCGAATCAGTTGTGTATCGGTCTGCACTGCGCTTTCTTCATCACAGAGATTTGCATGATGAGGGATGTTTAATTGAACCATCATGGCCATCGTTGAGCATCGTGTTCGGCAATTCAGTCAATGTGTTATGGTCCGAAGCTCGCCTAAAACATGTGCTAAAAATCTCTAATGACCTCTGTGGATGCATCGTGTTTTGGGATGTTTTTATAATTACATGATTAACCAGGTATTTCCCTTGAGTTAAGGTCTTCTCTAACCTTTTTCAGATGGTTCTCTAGTTTGACACACTCCTCTTTCTTCTGCTCCAGACTGATCTCCAGACTCTTCAGCCTGCTGTCCTTCTTCAGGGTGGAGGAAGCCAAAGAGGACGCCTTCTCCTTCAGGTCCAACACAGATGTCTGAAAAGGGAGAGGAGTAATGGAGTGAACAGCGCAAACCTCTTACTAATGAACACTAGGGGCTGCAGCAGTGTTCATTAGTAAGAGGTTTGCGCTCACCCCCATTATAGGACAACGGTGGTTTATTCCAGCTTGGGTCTTAATTTTTAAAGTCAAAGTTGAACCTGGATATTTACCTATAAACCTAAATGTGGTTTAAGGAGATCTACTATGATAAAAACTAAATCAAACAATATCCGTGAAGTTCTCCCTACACAGTCAGGATACTGTCTCTGTACCTTGTTCTCCAAAACATTTTCCCATGACCGGTCTCCTCTCTCACTCTTCCAGCTCAATCCCTCCATCCGTGAAGTATCTCACTCCCAGTCTTTTCTGGTCTTTCCCACTTTTGGTAGGGGCAGTGAATCAGAAACCAGCAGGACCAGAAGGGCCGACGCTCAGACATGTAATTTTACCCTTGACTGACAATACCAACTCCAGACTAGGGATCATCATGTTTGACTGGGCTTTGGTCAGAGGGACCTCGCTGCTAACTCTGATTATATTTAGGTCGCCATATATATTGCAGTTGTCAGACAAAACCCCACATCTGTGTTTAGCAGCGCGGAGAGGAATGCTTGTTTTCTGCCGAAGTTTCAACATGTATTTCTGAACTTAAATACTGGCAGAGAAATGGGTTTTATGACCCAATAATGACAAAGCAAAAATCGTTTTTTCCAGTACGTGCATTTTAAGAACTGCAGCCAGCAGGCGTTAGCTTAGCTTAGCATAAAGACTGAAAATAGGGAGCCTGGTGAAACATCTATGGGGACCCCCTTACTGTCTATAGCTACATATATTGCTACAGTAACAAAAGTGCTATTCAACTTCTCAACTAATTCTCAGCATGACAGTGATTGAAGAAACTGTTCCTTCTCATAACACAAAATGCACCTGAAAACACAAGTTATGTGATAAAATGTAATTTTTTGGGAATCCACACATCTGAAGATAGATTTCCTGAAGCATGTGACTGTATTAGTGTGTGGATATTGAGCCGAGCCCGTCGGGAGCTGGTGAGTGGGGCCAGAAATTATCCTCTGGTTAGGCTCGGGTTCGGTCGGGTTGGCTGGGCTATCTACTGGATATTTTGATGCTGCAAAATTGGGGAAAACACCAGGCTCGGGTGAGGTCCGGAAACAAAGAACAGAATACCTGCTGGGCTGCGGTTGGGCGTGGCTAATTTCCTCTCTGGCTCGATCGGGTCGGAAAGAAAATTCCAAGCAAACCACACTCTGGTGTGTGTGGCTGCGTTTGTCGGTAAAGGGACTTATTACATCTCCGCTTGACACTAAACAACACTTAAAAAGTGAATTGGAACCGATTTGATGAAAGGGAACAGGTGTTATCAAGCACAAGGAACAGGCCTTCTGATTGGTTAGATCTTCTAGTTAGATGTCACTGACTTCTGAAGCTATTTTCAGTTTATAGGTATTCAGATAAACTAAGGTTGTTAAGAGATTTGGTACCTGTTTGACATGTGGCTCTTTTTCTATTTCTTAACACTGGGCTTGCACCTGCTTATGTCTCCTGAGAGAAACAGTGCTAAAATAAATTTCAGATAAAATCCAGTTTTGCTAAATCTTGTTTATCCTGCAGTAGCTAATTATGCAGTCCAACCACTGCACAGTGAATAAAGAGAACACAGCCTCTAAAAATGCTTTGTCATCCTCTGCCTCTGCCCCGTTGTTTTGTATGAATCATGTGGGTCACAACAAGAACAGTTCAGCTCCCATCGCTGTTTCCATTGGTTGTGGGGCTTTGCATATTGTTGTCAAGGAGACGTGACTGTTTTATCGTTGTTGTCCTTCAGCACGAGGACCCTGGGAGGATTCAAGGTCTGTTCTACAGTGATAGCTCAACCATGTTTTTCTTGACAGAGACACAGAGAAGGAGTGTGTGTGTTTTTCTATGGATGTGTGTGTGTTTGTGTGTGTGTTTGTGCGCGTGTGTGTGTGTGTGTAGTGTGAGTGTGAGTGTGTCTTCTACCTCACGGTCAGCCAGGTCAGCCTGCAGCTGGGAAACCTTCTCCCTCAACTCCTTCAGCTCCTTCTTGCTGGACTCCATCTCATCCCCCTTTTCTCTCTCCTCCCTCTCCCGCTGCTCCTTCAAGCGCTCGATGATTCGCTCCTGAACTCGGCGAGGAAGAGGAGAGGATGAAGGAGGGATGAGAGTTAAAAGGACAGGAGAGAGAAAGAGTCAAAAGAGGAAAGAAGGGGAGAGAAAAAGGTAAATTAGATGGCGCGATGGAAAGAGAGAAGCGGACAGAGAATTAAAAATCACCTTCTTCCACTCCAACAGTCACTCATAGTCACTCAATATCAAGTTCCTATACCAATAACAGTCACATTAAACTTTATGCACATGGCGGCTTTGACAGGATCTAACAGCCAACAGTGATTTTAGACACGTAATACATCCTGGCACGAGATGTAAAAATCACAACCACTAAAACACTATAGACGCTCCCCAGCTATAGAACAACACAGCGGCCGGTTCAAGGAGAAGTACAAAAGTTCACACACAGACAAACCCAGAGAGTGCACCGGCTGCTCTGTGTGAGGGGATGGATTTGAGTCTTGTGGACATTTTTAGGCTGTGAGGACATTTAATTAGGTTTTATGGTTTATGTAAGAATTTAGGTGAGACGTGTAGATTGTGATAAGATTAAGTGTCAGTGGCCAGGGAGAGCGCTACGTCATTGTCAGTTCTCACCAAATTATGTGTGTGTGTGTGTGTGTGTGTATGTGTGTGTGTGTGACTTACGGTATAAGCTGGACTTGAAATACATCAAACTAATTCTAATTAGATTTCATTTGTTCTGGTTTAAAACAACATATAAATCATAATGTTCATATTTTAAAGAACACTCATATTTAATGGATTACAGATTATTTATATTGTATGGAATGATAATATATAACAAGGAACTTAAATAGCATGAAACACAAACAGGGTGTTGAGTGTTGAGTATAAAATTGAAGCATGACACGGGATAACTGGAATTACTGCCCTGAAGGTGTAATACCACTCAGTGCTATTTCAGTATACATGCATTTATTTTCCAGACTCACATGAGGTCACCATGACATTTGACCACTGAAATCGAATCGATTAAACTTTGAGTCCGAGTGAAAACTGGTCAGAATTGGAACAAAGGATGGAGAGGTAAGAAAAAAGGACAAGACGGAGATATGTCCACAAGCACCAGAACAATGAAAATCAAGGGGGGGAAGAAAAGCTTGTAAAAGTCTTTTGAGTGAGGCGGGAGCTGTCGGCCGCGTCCTCCTGCCAACACTCACACATCCAGCGGACACCCTGAATATTAGTCACCAGACAATTAATAGCCCGGTTTCCTGTGCGTGTGCGAGTGTGTTGAAGGAGATGAAGCTGGTAACATAATCGAGCTGAAGAGAGAAAAATATATATCCTCATTTAACACTTCTGCTGGTGTAAACGCTGGTTTCCCAGAAACGGGGTCAAGAATCCTCACGTGGAGCAGCCAGAAGAATCATTGAACACAGGCGGTTGCTGGTTCAATTCCCATGTTAAGGTGACTGTGTTTCATGACTGTGGCACCTGCATGCTTAGGCCTAAACAATGATAAATGGCATGGGCTGTTTGAGACCTTTTTTTAAATATAGGCAGTGAATGGAAACCAATGTGATTATTGGTTCATTTCCATTCATCCAGAGTCATTTGAACATTGTGTGGGAGGTGGGCAGGTTTGCTCACAGTGGTTTTATTGATGTATTAAAATTGCTCGGGAGTTGACCTGAGGTTGACCAGCAACATGTGTCTGTGTGTGTGTGTGTGTGTGTACCTTCTCAGCCAGAGCCTCCTCCAGTGTTCCCAGTGCTGTGTCGGTGTTGGACGTGTCCGTCTGTAAAGACTTGACTCTGTCTTTGAGGCCGGCCAGCTGTTTCTCTTTATCCCTCAGCTGATCCAGGAGGTTTTCTATCTGCTCAGACAAAAGGAGACAAATACACATCAACAGATTTATTTGTTATAGATTAATAATTATTTGTCACTTTCTTAACAATTCATCATATTTCTTGGAGCTTGATGAAAACAACCAGGCATGTTAAGGGGACTAATATTTATGAGTGTGTGCGATTTGGTGTAGATCCTAATTAAAATCTGGATCTGTCAATAGAAATGTGGGTCCATAAGGGGAAATGTTCGCCTTGGCAGAGGTATGCATTCTACTGAGTGCCATTCGAGATACGTATATATAAAATTAGCGGTTAGTCCAAAAGCAATAATCTTCCATATGATGACTTAACAGACTGTAAGAGAGTGTATCTGACAGTTACTAACTGTACACATAAACAACAGGACATTGTATTTAAAGATAATAATAAAACATATAAGTTTTATCAACACTATGGTCTGAATTTCCAATACATCCTCTTTCAAACGGATTCTATGGCAAATTACGCCTCTGTTCAAAAAACAAACGCACAATCTGCACTGTCCTGAACACAAGCAACAGATTCATGTAAAAGGGCTCTAATGTGATTCCATCTGGAGATTTTCAAGACAAGAGAAAGCCTGAGAGGTGCTGTGCTGTCAAATATAAACTTTCTCCCTAAGCGTTGCTACCTTTAACCCCTCTACTCCAAATACACACTCTCCACTTCCACCTCTTTCCCCCCTGCTCTCCATTCCTCGTCCGGCTTCCTCTCGCAGCGATTTGGTAGCAGATTAATTTTCAGTTAAAACACAGAAACCCGCAGAAATACCTCAAGGACTCGCTCCGAGTGTGTGTGCAAGTGTGTGTGTGTGCATGCGTGTATGTGTGTGTGAGAGGGAACGAGAGAGATCACAGACAAAGATAAGGTGTTATGTCAACTTTGTGGTCTTCATTAAAAGATGGTTGGAACAAAAGTACCAGGAATAATAAATTCGGTAGAGAAAGAGAAGTGGAATGCTTATGTAATGTGTTATCATGAAGGAAGTTGGGTGGTAAAACTGGGAAAAATTTCTCTCTGCCTCTCCCTCTCCCTCTCTAGCCTTTTTCTATCCCGCTGTTCTTTTGCCAACGAGAGAGGAAGACAAGCGATTGACAAGCTGTCACAGAAAAGAAAGTCAGATTGGTATGCAACCTTTGACTCCACTGCAGGAGAGACGCACACATTTACAGTACCACGGAGAGTGTGTGTGTGTCTGTGTGCTCATACGGTAAAACATTTCGAGCACCTCATTAATCTATTGACCTGACAGCTTGACTGACACCTTCCACACGCACACGCACACGCACACGCACACGCACACGCACACGCACGCACGCACGCAGGCACACACACAAGCACACACAAGCCAGTGAGAAGCTTTGATCGTGTCTGCACTTCCTGGAACTGACAACCGCTGGATGGCTGGTGCACACACACTCACGCCCGCACACACAGACACACACGCACTGTCTGTCTGGTCCTATTTCAGTCCCAAAAATCATGTGTGATAATTAACTGGAATACGGTAACAAATCAGTATCTGGCCGACGCCTCTCTTCATCTACTTCACCACGCTCCTCACATAAAGCAGAAAAAAAAACAAAGACAAAGAGAAGAGGATGATGGGACGATAACAGTCTCAGGAGGGACAAGGACAAGAGGAAGAAGAGAAGTGGACAAATTGAAAACAAAAAGGAGATATTCTTAATTTTGTATCCACATGGAAAAGGAGAAGTGTACTCGAGCTGTATTTGAAGACACCAGAGGTCATCATTTATTGAACAAGAGGAACTCATTAGTATGCATCTGATTTCAAACTGTCTCTCTCCTCCCCCTCCCTCTATTGCTTTATGTCTGCTTGATTGTCTCTATTAATTACCTCTGCACTCTCTGTCTACATTTAAAAAAAAAGAATTTCCCAAGTAGGGGAAAGTGGTGGGGGAGCAAAAAGCTGGAGGGATGGAGCTAGAAAAACACAAAAGGCTGGCAATGGTGGAATTTAACTTTGTATACATATACAAATATACTGTATTTAACTTGTTGTGTTACTGTCTAAATAACTGCCAGAGTCTTTTATCACCATCCATCCATCCACGCCTTCATAGCCACGACACTACTGTATCTTCTATGTCACAGCGTTAACACAGAGAAACTCTTAAATACTTTAAAACGTCCAAAATATACAGAAAACAGCTGTAAACCTGGTTGTCTGTTCACCCACAGTACCTGTCTGTGAATATGATGTGTCCCTCTGTCTGTCTGCTCACCTGTCTGTGTGCCTGTAGCACCTGATCTAAAACAGTCCTGCAGCCCCATCTAGTGGCTAAACTGATACATGAAAGCAATATATCGTAAAAAGAGCAGATTCTTATCAGCAAAAATTTGTGGCAAAAAGACAATGTCTCAGTTTTTTCAATATTGCTACATATCAGTTTTAATAGACAGTATGGATGAGGTCTTTCTAGGAAACAAAACTGATTTCAACCTTATTCTTCCAGTGGTATTGGTTTCCCTACCTTCTTCTGCAGCACGTTCACTTTGCGTTCCTTGACGTCCAGCATGTCCTTGAGGTCGGTGATCTCTCCTTGCTGAGTGCTCTTGTTGTCCGTCAGCTCTGATATCTGCTGACTCTTCTTAGACAGGAATGATTCCTTTTCTTCCTGGCGGAGACGCAGGGCATCCACCTGCGTGCACAAACACAGCCGGTGAAAATCAAGTCAATGGTGCCATCACATGTAGTGTGGTTAAAGTGTGACAATTGACCTCGGTCTGCAGTATGGCGGCTCTCTGTTCTTTGGCGGTGAGGGACTCCTTGAGAACGTCCACGTGTTGCTTGCTGTCTGAAAACTGGTTTGTCAGTGTCTCCAGTTTGGTCCTGAGACCCAGCAGGTCGCTGTCCTTACGACTCAGATCCTGCTTCGCCTGCTCCATCTGAGAAACACACACACGACACGAAGACACACGTGTGGCATAGAAAGAAGTTACAACTATGTTTTAGAGAGGATTACTTGCTTATTTAAAATCCACTACAAGCTTCACCAAGTGAGTAGTGAGTAGTGAGCACTCATTCATGTTAAGGGTTTTAGACATTGTTCATAACTCTATTGTAGTCTGTGAAAGAAGAATAGGCAGGGAAGAAGATCTCCCTGTATTAGTAGCCGTGGGTTAGGGTCATTTCTCACAGTAAGCCTGAGATAATTAAGAAAGAAAACATATGACTACTGTTCAATTTTCATGGGTGACGAACCGAAGTTCCTTTGGTCCAGGTGACTGGGAGTGACAGTTGAGGATGAATTCAACTTGACAGTAAAAACAAAAAAAAAGACTTGACCCAAACCCCACGGAAAAGTTGATCCTATAAAAACTTTGAACGCCCCAGAAAAGTGATCCCAGCCTGAGCTGGGAGAGAAACCACATGCGAGGAGAAAAACAAGCAGGTTAGATATTCGCAGAGTGTAGCACAGCTGGACTCTAAGCTTCAGGTCTGTAATTGTGTGGCTCAGACGGCTAGAAGCAACTATTACTGTCAAAAGCCATTGGTCACCAACAGGATGGGAAGGTCGCTCGAGAGAACATTTTAGTTCCCCCTCCTCACTCTCAACGCTGGTTCTTTCTCTATGATGGGATGATGGGGTAGTTACAGCTTAACTTGTCGGAATCAGGTGAAGCAAGTTCAAGAGAAATGCTGAACTATAGATCAGTTAAAAAAGCTGTGTTTATCTCAAATTTGAACCAAGCTAACTCTAAAATCGCTCGGACATGAAATCCAGCAGAGTTAATCTCCACGTGTGGCTGTAGAGGGCGCTGCTGCTCAGTAAAAGTTACATCGTGCTGCTTTCAGGTCACAGTGTTGTCTGTAGGCGGTTGTTGTTGTTCTTTCATGGGTGTTGATCAAGTTGGAACATTTGAATGGCAGTGCTGCCTCCGCAAATAATGTGATCATAGCTTGGGATCGTTTCCCTTTAAATGAGATAAATCTTCAGCCGATGAGCATGAATGACATTTGAGAGTTATAGTTGCTGTTGTCTGAAAACTACTGGGATTCTACTGGGATTCTACTCAAGCAGAAGCCGTTAGACAGATAACCTGGAAGAAAGGAAGAAAGAAAGGAAGAAAGAGAAAAGAAATAAAGATCTAGCAAACAGACACATAGGTGTGTCTCTTACTGCGGACACCTCCCGTTGAAGCTCATTGGCTCGTTGTTTTAGCTCCTCCTTCTCTGATTGGCTGTGATTTAGATCCTCCTTCAGCTGCTCAACCTGACAGGAAGGGAGGGCGTCACCATCACCACAACAAATCAGAAGCCACGGTCACTGATCATTGAACCACAAACCACTCAACAGCATATTCAAGCACCTCACATTTAGAGATAATTCAGGGAAACAGTGAAGTAATCTTACTGGTCCTTGCACTCGAACCAGTCAGCAGTTGTTTTATTCCATTAGTTTCTCTTCACTAATAAATCACATGACTGCAAACACGTTTGTCGTGTCCGAACCTCTAAACAAAAGAGTTGAAGCTGTCATCTACGAACCTCTAGGAAGATAAGCAAGAGGTGAAAATTTATTTTACTGACGTGAGATAGAGAAACCGGCAGAAACTAAAACACTACACCTCATCTCAAACAGCTGACGGAGAAAGACAATCTACTGAATTTCCAAACCTCCTTGACTCCCCACATGACAGAAGTGCTGGTTTGTTATAATGAGCACGGCTCCCATAGAAGCACTTTGCCACCCTGACTCTAAAGCTGTTCCCGTCAACAGTAAAGGAAAGAAGAGGATTTATTTTCCCAGCGAGTCAGAGATTCCAAGAATATTTTAAAACATGAGGAGAAAATAATGATTAGACAAGCAGATATGTGTGCAGTGTATGTCTGAGTGTCTCTCTGTGTGTGTGTGTGTGTATATCACCTTGTTCTTCATGAACTTGGAGTGGGATCTGTAGACCTCCATCTGTTTGATCTCCTCTTCCCTTTCCTCGCTGCTCAGAGCTCCGTTGGACTTGAGCATGTTCACCTCCTCCTCCAGCTCCCTCAAGCCACGCTCCATCGAGCTGATCTTTGCATCCTGACAGGACATCCACGCGTTAACTCGTGTTCTATTGACTTGTTATTGCATTTTCTATTTATTTTTTGCACTGTTTTAAAGAATTTAATGTTATTAAAAAGTATAGCTTCTATTTATTATTGCTGATTTTGATATAAAGCACAGACACACATTCAAAAGAAATAATTATCATCCCATATTTACCTTCATCTCGATGACTGTCTGCAGGGCCTTGGTCTTCGTCGACTCTGGAGCTGCTTCATATCTCCTGTGCAGCTCCTGAGGGACACACACACCGCGATGGTCAGGAGAAGACGGAGAGAGAGACACGGAGGGATGGAGAGAGGGGTGGAGAGAGGGATGGAGCGAGGGGCGAAGTAAGGGGGAAGAAGGTCTTGTACCGGGACAGGAGGCGACAAGCCCCTGGTGGGAAGGGATGGAGGGAGGGCTGGACGGTGGGTGTGGGACGTGGAGCAGGAGCAGGGAACGAGTGCTGGAGGGAAGGATGGACAGAGGAGGCAACGACAAAATGGGGATGGTGAGGGGGGCAAGAGGAGGGCCGGACAACGGGATGGAAGAGGTGGCGATGGGAAGGAGGGGAAGGCGCTGGGAAGGAGGGAGAGGAGCGGAGTGGGTGATGACGCGATGGGGGGAAAGGAGCGTAGGGTTGGAAGGGGGGCGACACGTGGAAAGGTGGCGGGATGGAGATGGATGGAGAAACGGGAAAAGAGGGAGAGAGCGGGATGGAGGGAGAGGGGGGAATGCGATGTCTCCCTCTCGAGGAGGCGCTGGCTTTGAGCCTCCTCGGGTCGATGCGTCCGTCCCACATCCTTCAGACAGTGAGGCGAGCCACCAGAGAAGCTGACAGAGAACGTTTCAGCCACAAATCGGAATGAATGATCTGATCTGATGGCCTGAAATGATGCTAATTAAAAAAAGTAGGTCCCAGCTACAAAGCTTTAGTCTCTTTCAGCAGCAGAAACCTCTCTGACAATAATATATAACTCAAATCAAAATTTGCACTGAGCTATTTTACCGACACGCTACACGCAGGGATGCTCTGTCTGCCTGGCAGTGGTTCACAACTCACTAGTCAAATGAAGAGAGTGTAAAGAAGGGGGAGTGTAGTGGACGTAGTGACACAAAAAGGGAAAAAAGGGACAGGGAGAAAGAGTGCGAGCGAGGGAGGGAATGAAAGCAGAGGGGAGGACGCAGCAGTGTATGCATCACTGCTTTTCTTTGGAGGAAACCCAGTGAGAGGCCGACAAAGCTAATGCAGGAGCCGGGAAGCATAGAAACACACGTATGTGAAAGGAAATGCTAGGATGCTAGTGGCTTTAGGCAATAGTATGACAACTCATGAGTGAGCACACACACACTCACACACAAAGATTTGGCGATCATTTCCTCTACAGTGTCGGAGGTAAAAGCAGAAAAGACAGAGGCAAGTGTGGAAGCAAAAAAGTCAAATTTGTCTTTTTTCCACTAAAATCAAGAGACAAAAGAGTCTTATTTGCATCCGCATAGACAGAAATAAAGGTTCCTGCAGGTTTTAACACATTACATGATGAATGAAAATTAAGACCTATGAAGATATGAAGGGATATTGTAATCCCAGAATGTATCTGTAGTCTTTCCCACATTCAAGGCGAGTGTACTCAAATAAATCCTGAACAAGGTGTTCAGGATTTATTTAAATATTAAATTATAATTAAAAGGTTTCTCAAATCAGAAATTATTAAAATTATCCCTGAAAAAATTTATTAAAGTGAATTAAAGACTTTTTATATGCTTAAACTTAAGTTAAATTAAATACATTTTTTCTATATTTGTTTTGTAATAACAACATCAAACCAGTAGATGGAGCTGTTGTGTACTACAATAGTCTCAGTAGCAGCTGAGAGAGCGAGGTGGGAGAATTGTGTGTGTGTGTTAGTGTGTGTCGATTAATGTTTTTGTTGTTTGTTAAAGCTAAATTATGAGCCAGGAGTGGAAACAGCCAAGAGCATTGCTTGAATATGACAGGGTTTGATTTGTTTACACTCACATCTGGCTGTACACACACACACACACACACACACGCACACGCACGCGCGCACGGGTGAAACCTTGAATGCCCTCTATTTTCTCTTCCCACACACACACACAGACACACACCTCTCTGAGTTGTAGCATCTCCTTGTCTTTCCGCTCCAGCAGGCCCTCCAGCTGGTGGATGGTCATCTCAGCATCGGCCAGTCGCCTCGTCCGTTCATGGTCCTCCTCTGTTGCCCGTGACGACAGGCTTTTACTCTGCAGCATTTCCAGTAACTTCTTTATTGACTCATCCCTGTTGGACAGGAATATTATGGATTTTAACATAATGGAGGCCAAAAATTGGACATCAGCACAGAGTCAAACCTCTGTGTCCTCGGTCTTCACCTGGCAGTCAGGGTGTGTTTCTGCGTGTCTATCCTCAGCTCCATTTCCTCCACCGTCTTCCTCAGGAGGAAGAGCTCTTTGACCTGCCGCTCGTACTCGGCGTGGAGACGCAGGAAGTTGTCCTCGGTCATGTCCTGAGGGGAGAAGGCGTGGTGTCCGAGGTGCCCAGAGTCCGAGTAGTCCGACTGGAAGAGGTGGTTGAGATCGCGTTGGATTCGAACCTCATCTTGCAAAGCCTGGATGGTGCACTGAAGATGCTGGAGGGAGAGAGAGAGTACATACCCGTCAAATGTATGACATGTAACAGTGTGTGGATGTCTTCTTGTTGTGGTTGTTGTCACTACTGCTCAAAGAGACCTCACAAATAATGTTTGACAAATTTAATTGATTGAATTTTGATCTGGAGTCTGAGTGAGTGACCTGCTGAATGAAACATCCAACAGTATGTTTATGTCATCTTGACTGATAGAGTGTGTCACAGAGGTGTGTTGGCAGGTTTGTATCACCAACGTCGAGCTGACACAAGGACAAGATGACACAACTCGGCCTGAGTCACACAAAATAGGGGTTTATAATGTGTGTGTATGTGCGTGCATGTGTGCGTGTGTCCGCAACGTCACTAAAATCCCTCGTGGCTTTTTCAGACTGCGTCACAAATAACCTGAGCAGCACACGAGTCATGGTGAATTTCCAGAGATTAAAAAAAAATATACAGCTGAGAGAAGGTTACAGTCATGAAAGCAGAAGTAAATAGAAGATTAAAAAAATAATAGGTGATAAAAGGCTGAGATGCCCTTGCAGCTGTCGTTAATCAACATTGACAAGAAACAGGACAAGATTAAAGGAGAAAGGAAGAAGATAAATGAGCTGGGAGGCAAAGAAAAACAATTCTTAGATATTGAGGAAAAGAAGGAAGAGAAAGGGACAGAGCAGCAGATAATGATCATAAATAAAGTATGTACTTGTACAAACACACGCAAACAGTGGTAGCTCTGGTTTGTGTTGCATGACAGCCAGGGCAGAGTCTGCTTTGTCTTTATTTAATAATAACATTTTATTTCATGTACATTTTATTTAATTCTTCTTCACTGTGTCTCACACACACACACAGAATTACTTGATACTGACATTTCTAGGATTTCCCTGAAGACTGACAGACACTGACACAGAGCGTCTTTTAAATATTCCCTTTGTGGTCCGTCCATCTGTCGCCATGCCAACAACAACTCCTCCCTTAGACATGCACTCGCTGACCCACCCATGTGAGGGAAACATGCAAGAATGTGCACACAATCTCAAATGTTTGGACGTGCTCAAATGCTTCATACTTTATTGAAAGAAGAACCAAAATATTTATGGGCTCTGGTATTTTGCAGCTTTTCTGTTTGTTTTTTTTTAGATGTTCAGACAAAACAAGTAATGGCGAGTGTCCTGCTTTAGAACCTGGGACATTCTCAAGGGTCTAAGGTGTGAGACTGCACTTAAAATCAATATTAAAATCTGGTAATTTCCTGCTGCCTTCTTAAATTCATTTTATTTCCATGTTTTCTCTTCTCTCTGGATTGCCTCTGTAATTGTATGATATTCTGATTAATCCTTTAAAAGAAAGTAAAGTGAGGGGAAGCAAGGATAAACATACAAAGTTGTGGAGGCCTTTTCCTATCTGATAGTATAATCACCACTGTTATTAACTGGGGCACCTCTTGATTAGTGTGATACGGCCCAAACTGTATTAACTGTGGGAAGATTTTGATTATTCATTTTAAGATAAATTCAATTTTATATGTAATTTTTTCTGTTTGGTTTCACCATTAATCAATGAATAGAAAGAAAAAACGGGTTATAGCCATCGATATGAATATTAAAACAGTAACACGCAGCTATATGTTGAGTCGAAAAATGAGTCAGGGAGAGAAACACACACGAACACACACATCTGTACTCATTACAGTAACATATAAATTTCATGCGCTATTTAGGCATTACAAAAATGCACGTCCATGTCTTCATAGATCATTATGTGCTGTAATCAGTCAGGCAAACATGTAATCTCACAATAACATCAAGCAACTAAAAGTATGTCAGAGCGTGCACACACACACACACACACACACAGATACACAAAAGCCTCAATAGTTGTGCACACTCTAATGCATATCATTATAATCCTGCGTGAATTCAAGCAAACAGGAACAAAACCCCCCCCACACACACACAACTTCAAAGGTTAAATATAAAGAATTCAGAAACTATCACACACACACAATCATATGCCAGTAACCCAGCCAACCCACACACATACACGCACACAGAGACACACACACAGCTGGAATGCGGAGTTGAGAAATGCCAGACCAGATGATAAAGAGGGCCTGAAATATAGAAGGAAGCAGGCGGAAAGAAACACAAACAGAGAGGAAGATAACGAGGATGGAGTGAGAAAAGAGAGGAAACAGAGCGTTAATTGCATCCGGGAGAAATAGAGGAAGGGATGAAAAGAGAGAGACAGAGACGGAAAGAGAGACAGAACATGAGGTGTGTTTTTCATCTCAGTTTCTGCTGAGTCGTCTGGTTCTTTCACCTCTGATCCTGTCAAACGGTTCCTGATCCCTCCGAAATTCCATTGAGGGGCTCAGTTACACAAATATGCACAAATATGCACACTGCACACACTCGAATGTTATGGTATTACACTGTGAGCTCGACTACAACCACAAACACATGTTCTCCATGTGAGGAATAAGCACAATATTAACTCCAGTTTGATTTCTGGAGCCTTAAAACATTTAATCAAAAGCTGACGTCGTCTAGGTGCACTTTCACTTGAGACTTCAAATCACCTTGATGCTTCTCATACGAACAAAAGATGAACTATGTTTCACAGACAAACTTTCTCTCCGCACTCACTCGTCAGTCATGAAATAAATCAATACAAACAGAGGATGTGAGACTGAGGTTTTAGAGAAATTCAACCTTCATGTGAATCTATTTGTATTTTCGTTGGGCTCTGGTCTCGTCAATGGAGACACACTCGTATATCAGCTGTACCACATTCAGCTTTTCCACTCACTGAACTTGCTTCATTACCACATAATCGGTGGAAGAACCTGACGTGGGGAAAAAATATCCAGACAAGAATCTGAAAATGTCTCACTATCAAGCCAGAACCACACCAGCCTGTACTCTGTGTCTCTTTGAGAGGCCTCGTCATATAGTGTGTGTCTGTAGGCCGGGCAGGAGTTTAAAGATACAGGATTTAATATGAAAGAAGTCTGTAGCCTAATGATTAATTTTCTTTTTTTTTAAATTTACTCGAAACCTGCTGGTTTGAAACCGCAGCTTTAAGCAAAGACAAGATTTAAATTTGATGTATTTCATTGAGTAAATCCCGGTTTTCAGGATGACCTCACTCAGTTTCTTACACCATGAGAGACTCATTTACTTCTCTAGTAGGGTTCAAATGAGCTCCTGTCACACTTAATGGTTTTATTACAGTGACATGACAGCTGCCTAAAATCATGAATTAATCACAAGATGTGTCTTGTATGAGAAACACATTAAACTAATGATCACAAATCATTATCCAGCATAATCTATTTTCAGAAAAGGGTAGGAAGTGGGAAGAAGAGAGGATGAAGAGAGGATGAAGAGAGGAAGAAGAGGAAGAGATGAGAAGAGTGAATACGGCGACAAATATTCCATCCGCACGTCACCCGCCCTCCCCCCTCCCCCCTCCCCCAGGTCACCGCTCATCTGTCTTTCAATATTAACCATCTCTCCGTTATTACTCCTCCGTCTCATCCCTCGCTTGTTCTTTGCTCGCCGGGTGAGTCATGCTTCCCCCCCTTCGCAAACAGACACACACTTTGACATAAGCACATGTACACACAACTGGATGTACAAACACACACACACACACAAAAATACAGAAACGCACAAAATGCAAACTTATTCCCGTATGCAACAGACAACATGAAGGTTGTTGCAATGTTTAGTTTGTGTGTGTTTGTGTGTGTGAAATGACCGTAAGCGGTTTGAAAGCATCGCCCACTCAGGCATCAGACAACACGCAGATTAACACACACACACACACACACACACTCTATCTTTTCTCTGAGGATATAGGTGGAGGATGAAGAACATAATGAAGAGGAGGATACAATTTGAACAGGAAAAAAAAAGGAGAACAATCTCCGGGAAGAAAATAGCATCTCATTGAATGAAAATAAGATTGGAAGTCCAGAATAAGCCCAGATGAAAGAGGGAAATAGGCTAGAGATTAAACGAGGTGAGGAAAAACTAAAAAAACTGCCAAGAGGAGGCCAAGAGAGAAAGGGAAGAAAGGCGAGAATAAAGTGATGACCCTAATCAGTCACTTTGAGATGCAACATCAGGGTCAGTGGTGGGTTTAAAGAGCGAGAGGAGAAAAGAGGAGAGGAGGAATTAAATCATTGGCTGTCACATCTACTTAGATGGAGAGACAGATACGCAGACTGACAGATGTCACAGAGGCAGAGGAGAGGAAGGAAGGAAAAAAGGAAAAGCATAGAAGGAAAAGGGGAGTGACCGTACTGTAATTCTGTTCATTCCTCACCAACTCTTCCCAAACCCACTCCTTATAAGGAAAGACATGGCTGCCACAGGACCACAGGCTCTCTCTCTCTCTCTCTCACACTCTCTCCTTCACACACACACACTCACACATTGAGAGAGAGAAAGTGGAGAAAGTGAGACGGCGACAGCAGGAGCTCACAAAATCACAGCCTTGTAGGCAAAGAGGGAAAACTGACTCGTTCATTTTCATATCCTTCTTTCCTCTCCTCGTTTCTTTCCACTGTAAAACGAACACTGCGCCTTTGTGAAAGAAAAACCGAGGGAACGAGGGAACGTTTCTTTCCCTCCGCACCATGGACTTTTATGTGAATCTCATTCCGTTCCTCACCCACCGCTCACCCTCACCTTCCTCCTTTCCCTCTGTCCATCTGTCCTGTTTCTCCCCCACTATCATTCCCTTTATTTACCTTATTCCCTCGTTCTCTCCATCCCTCTCTCTCTCCTCCTCCTTCTCACCTATCTCTCCATCCTGGCTAAACAAACACAAAGGTTTGTGGACCATCTGTTACTGATGAGCATTCATGTGTGAAAAACACACACACACACACACAAAAAGAAGGCCTAATACATTAACCCACACACACACACAGACAGGAGATTCAACCCATACACACGCATTGCAGGGATAACAGTCGCGATAAATTAACTCTAACAGGGAGTAAGAGAGATTGTCTCACACATGCATATGATATGGATGCACACATGTATAGTATACTAACACACACACACACACACAGAGAGGAATAATGACTCATAGGTCGAGGAGCTGCGGATGGAGAGAGCAGCAGGCTGCAGGAAACAGAAGGAGGGAGATAAGGTAGAATGACACAGGGAGATGATTGTGTTTGTGTTTTAAAGAAAGTCATATCAAAGACGGACTGAGGGGAATAAAAACTTTAAAGGAAAAGTTGTTGTCTTTTCCAGGATCACCCTGCATCACATTCAAACCAAAACACTATGGACGCCATGACAGCTCCCCAAAAAATGAAGCTCAATCATCTATAGCACATGTGTCAAACTCAAGGCCCGCAGGCCAGATGTGGCCCGCGGATGAATTATATATGGCCCGCATGATCAAATCTATTTACTATTAGAGCTGGCCCGCCGGCAGTGTTTTGCAAGTTCTCAATACAAAATGAGTATTGAGAATTCCTAAGGGTCAGTGAACAGGTCGGGATGGGGCACGTGACAGTTCTAGACCAATGGCTGGGGGGGTTGTGTGAGATGGAAGGCTCTCGTTGGCTGATGAGTGGGCGGGTCAAGGGTGATTGACAAATCCCAAAATGCACTGCCCGTGTGTCAGCACGTCAATCGCGACCCGCGAACACTATCCCTCTCCCCAAAAAATGGCTTAACCATGGGTGGAATTTAAAAGCAGGAGTTTTCAAGACAGGTGGGAGCTGCGATGTGCAGTCAAAAGAGTGGATTGGTGGGGAGGATCCGAGAAAAGATGTAGGAGGAAAACGTCACAAGTGAGTTGACAGCTTATCACTGCATCATACACCAGGAGTCGTTGTGTGGCAAAGCCCTGAAAATGGAACATGTGATGAGCATCATAACATTAGCGGTTAACTTTATCAGAGCCAAAGGTTAAATCACCGCCAGTTCAAGTCTTTTCTGGAGGAGTTAAGTTCAGAATATAGGGACTTGCCCTATCACACAGAGGTGCGATGGCTAAGCCAGGGAAAGGTGCTGGAAAGATTTTTCCTGTTGCGTGAGGAGATCTGTGAGTTTATGGAAAGCAAAGGGAAACATTTCTGTGTGACATCACGAGCCACCTGAATGCGCTCAACCTGCAGCTTCAGGGGCGGGGCCGTGTCGTCACTGACATGTACGCTACAGTGAGGGCTTTTAAAACCAAGCTGCGGCTGTGGGAGACGCAGATACTGCAGATAGAGCCATAAGTTCTATTTAATTTATTGATGTATTATTTATTACTTATATTTCATTTAATTTCCTAATTAATGTTGTTTTATCAGCAATACCCTATAGGCCTTGTTAGTTCCAGGTTCAATATGTGCACTAAGGTTCTTTCAATAAGTTTTCAATAAACGTTGAATCCTTCTGGCCCTTGACAATTTTTTAATTTTGGCCCACTGTGTATTTGAGTTTGACACCCCTGATCTATAGAGTAAAAGTACATGTTCTCAACTTCTCAATTCTCAATTGAATTATTTCTTATCACACTGATGTATATTTAAGTGCTCATGTATTCAGATAACTTTTATTAAGGAGTGAGACTTCATGATTGACAGGTGGGAATGACCCACGATTGGTTGACCACATGCATCGACAGGACCATGATGCTGCAGCTCCACTAACGACCACTACTGTGCCGACTCTGGATCCAGATGACGTCACAGGCAGTGTGGCAAAGACTGTGGCAACCGTATCCTGGATATTTTAGCTTCACTTTTGTACAATGAGAGGAAGTGGAGACTTGTTGTCCATCTTTATTTACAGTCCATGATTCAGAGGGTCAAACACATTCACACTCAGGTCTTCTTAGCCAAGCCTAAACCCCCTGATTTACTGTCAAACAGCTTCCATACAATTCTCCTCGTAACTACAATTCATAAGCAGAGATATTTGGCCACTTGTCCACCGTTAGAGTCATTTCGAGCTCCAGACATAAATCTGAAAAACAGTCACTTGTTCAGACTCACTACAGAACCTGTTTGTTCTGGAGCAGGACAGCTGACCGGTTTAATCAAAGAACACCAGAAACAACAGATCGAAGAGTTGTGGATCTGGGGGCCGAGGAGCATGACTCCTGAGGAATGCACGTGTTTGCAGAATCCCAGAGTGAGTGAGTGTGTGAGTGTGTGTGTTCAGCATTTTCTCTTTCACTCTCTTGCCATAAATCCCTCCTCCCCCCTTTCTCTCCCTCATCTGTAACTCCCATCCTGCAGTTTTACATCCAGTGTGGACTTTTTCAACAAGAGAAATCTCCGTCATCTCCTGTGATTCAAACCTAATTCAGCTTTCAATTCAGTAACAGGACAATATGTAATCAGAACAACGCTACGGTACTTACTCCGTCTTCCTTTCATCTTACAATTCCCCCCTCCTCTCTTTTCCCCCCAACTCTTCAATCCATCAATTCTATCTTTCATGCACACTCTTCTCTCCTCTTCTTCACTCATCTCTCTCCATCAATCTGTCTTTCCATTTCTATAATATTTCATCCGGGTTTTTTTTTCCTACTCGATTTGTCTGTGACATCCATTCATCTCTCCTCCTTTCCTCCCCCTTCCTGGCTCCCATCCCCAGCTTTGATCTATCCTTCACTCTACCGATTTACTTTCTCTCTGAGTTTTACACATCTTTACATCTCGGTCCATCTTCTCCACACACACTTTTCCCCTCGCCCTCCTCTCTTCCAGGTTCTTTACCGGTATAAGGATACCCATACAAAGCATTTTTGCAGCCAGCTGGCACAGAAAGTCTTGCTGGCAACAGTTTTTTTCTATACAGTAAATGGAAAACTCACACAGGAAACAACTGGCCCTGTCCACTCCTATTGGATTCAACGTAACCTGAGAACAAGTTCCACGCCTGCTTGGAGTAATTTATTAGAAACGCAGGATACTCAACTTAAGATCTGGAGTAATAACGTTAAGTGATGGGCGGTGATTAGATGGCTTTACTCAGTCAGCAGAGAAGCTGGTCTTAATGTGGTTTGCAGTGTATCTGTACAGTAAAATAAGTATTATGTGCCTTTAAGTAATTCTTTATTAAGTGCACAAGTGAATAAATGCCTTTAAGTCTTTTCACATGCTTTAAGAATTTTAACTGCAGAGGCGGAACAGATCGGGTTCTGGTAGCACCATCCATTTACACATTAACCTGAAGGCCATGTTCAAAGAGTGGAAAATACATTCAAGTGCCAGTCTGTGAAATTATCCCGCTCCCTCGCGCTCTCCAAGTTTGTCGCTTTGAGCAAAAAGAGTAAAATGCAGGGGGATAAAATATAGACGGGGAGAAGAGGAAGAAAGGAGAAGAGAAGGAAAGACGGTCTCTCTGAATCTGCCTCATCTCTCCATCTCCCTCATCACACTCTTGACCTGAAGGTAAAGTGCCACCAAGGTGTAACGGGCACTGTACTGATCTGCCTGTTTGGATTAACCTCCTCACAAACACACACGAACACACACACACACAGAAAGAGAAGGCAAATCTCCAGACCTTTTGCCCACTGGGTTCAGCAGGTAATGTTTTACAAAAAGAAAACAGAAACCGATATGCATGTTTTTCTTTTTTTTAAATGTTGGCATTTTTATAATTGTATTATAACATGAATAAAACCTGTGGTCATGATTTGCGCTCACTTGTGTATTTTCGTCATTAATGCTGGGGAAGCCAACAACTCCCATGATCCCGCACTGCTTCATGAAATCATCAAACTAGGTATTTTAATATCTTTTATATTAAGAGACTTCTAGCGATAAGAAAACAGATTTAAATGTTAAAGTTTTATAACAGGGGAAAACATTTTCCGTAATTCCTCAAGCAGACGCATGCACTCGCACAAACACTAACAGTTTTATTCTAAACCGGCACCTTGAGTATTAAGTTAAATAATTGAGGAGAATGAAAACAGTGCAGCAGTAAAAGAACAACAGCCGCTAGCCTCTAACACACACACACACAAACAAACACACACACGTCTTCTGACATCATACCACTTCCATGTACTTTCCATTTCCATACAACACGCACAAATAGTTGCATGCAGACAAAAGCATTGATAAAAATAGAGACGGCGGATGCAGAACAGAGCAGACCACTACATCTAATGCACAAGAACATGCGTGCAGTACTTTCTCCATGTGCACATTATGTACATACAGTAACAAACAAGCAAGTAAAATCTACACAATTATAACCAGGCAATTTGTGCCTCCGCACAGACAGACACGCACATGTTTCCGTATACAAAAAGCCCAATTGTCCTGACACACACGTGAGCCTGCCAACTCACGGAAGGACAAAGATCCCCCCCCGCTGCTCTCCTGCTCTCCCGCTCTCCCACTCTCTCTCTATCTCTCTCTCTCTCTCTCCTCTCTCTCATCAAGGAAACAAACAAACCGAGCTGGCAGCGCCTACTTCTTAAAAAATTAATACATCCAAATCAACACATACAAACACCCTACACAAGTGAAACACACACACACACACACACACACACATTAACACGCATGCTGTGGAATGACGTCACATGGCTGGCCTGGAGTACAGTAGAGAATTGATAGCATCTAGCAGCCGCAGATACAGACAGACACAGTAGTTATTGTTCATCGCTCTGATTCATTGCTGCGACATAGACCAGAGAGTAACCCTAACGACTCTCATTCTTTCTGGGTGAAACGTTGAACGTACCTGCTGTGATCAAAGAGGTGGAACAAATTGGGTGAACACTCTCATTTACAGAGAGCAGAGCAAAGGCAGAGCAGAGAGAGGGACAATGAGACAGAGGACGCTGACCACAGGGTGAGGCCGAGCAGAGCGGGCATCTGTATGCAGACTGGTGCATTTGTTGAATCGGGGGTCGTGTTTGTGTCGCTTCTTATTGAATCGAGTTCTGGGGCAAAGCGGCTCCACAGGCCCAGATGGTGAGTGAGGAGAGAGGGGAGGAGAGGGAGTCGGAGAGTCGGGGGCGAATTGGTGAGACAGAGAGGGAGAGAGAGAGGCAGGGGAGAAATGGAGAGTGTCAATGTTGTGAAAACTTGTGAAGAGAAAATTACTGGATGTGGGTGGTGAGACAAGAGACAGCAGCTGGCTGTAAATACTGCGAGAATAATAATCTGCATCTCAGGGGGGATGCGACAAAATAGAGCCTGACATATAGTTTGACTTTGAATATGCAGATTTGTCACCTGGGTCTTACTGGAAGTTGATCTGTTTCTCTTTTTTTCTCTCTTTGGCACCTTAAGGTATGAAGCATCTTATCTTTTGTCAGGGGGGGTCCTCTGTGTGAGGAGGTCATCCCACCCACCCTGACACCCCGGAAGAAATCAATATATTCATATCAACCAACCTACTGTGAAAGGCGTAGCTCATAAAATCCAGGGATGACATCTCACCCTCGCAGTTGCCCTCAGCTCTATGGAGCCTTTTAGAGATTTAACACTCAACAGCCTACGATTTTCCTGCAGCAGTTTTCAATGAAAAGGCTCAGATGAACCAAGTGGACGCTCCCTCCCCAGGACCAAACTATGGACAGATAAAGTTACAGTGGGTCAACATACTGGTGCATTGAGCTTCTAAAGGGCTGGAGAGTTTCGACAGGAGTGGATGAAGATAGACGTTAAGCAAACAAGGCCAAAAGGAGAGTAAATATTGTATAACGCTTGTGACATTGGCTGAAACAGGACTCCTGACTACTGCTTATGTTGTTGCAATGTTAAATAGGTCCGCAGAAAGTGAAACCAGGCAAGTACACATATAATTTTAGACAGTTAAAACACCAAGAAGACAAAAACAGCAAAACTATTAAAGCAAAACCAAGTAAGATATATCCAGAGAAGTATTGATCCATGTAGAGGATAGAGAAAATAATTTGTCTCCCAAATAAATCAAATATTCAACAGACAACACTAAAATGTGTAATTTATTCGGATATAATTACTCCATCATCTACTGCATCTCGTTTATAAAAACAAGTGTCCGACAAGTACAAGCATGAGATCAGGAATGTTTTACTAAGTGTTTTACTGGCTCCGAATCTATTGTGACACATTGTGTTGATATGAGAGGAAGGGAGTGGGAAAGGAAGGAAAGAAAAACAGAAGGGGGCGAAAGAGAGGTGAAGTTAGTGGGTAAGGCTTGAAGTAGGAGGAAGTGAGGAAGTGTGGAGGAAGGTAGGAAGTACGAAGAAGAAAGAAGTTTGGAGATTATATGTGCATTCCTGAACAGGGTGTGTGTGTTCTAAAATTACTGGGAGTGTTATTCAATTTCTAAAACTAAGAGGATGGAGAGAAGGAGGGAGATAGAGGAGGGAAGGTAGGAGGTAAGGAGGAGAGAGAGAAAGCCAGCGCTGACTCACCGGGTGGTGACAGAAATAGAAGAAGAGAAGCAGAATGAGTAAGAACTGAGAGAGAGAGAGAGAGAGAGAAAGAGAGTGAGAGAAAAAAAAGAAAGCAAGGGGACAGAGAACAACCAGTGATGAACAGAGAAAGAGGACGAGCGAAGAGAGGGAAAGTGACAGGATAATGAGAGCAGGAAATGAAAAGCATGGCTCGGGTTCAAAGGGTGTGATTTGTCTCGTGGAAAGAAAGGGGATGAAAGTAGAAAACGACGAACAAAGAGAGGGAGCACAAATTTCCAGACATTAAAATAAAATAAATGAATCTCTTACATGTCTTAACGTGTGTTTTCACTCACTACAACACACACACACACACACACACAAACACCCAGGGAGGAGTGTGTGTGTTGTAGGAATAGCAGCAGGTTAACTACATGGTAGATTAATACATTTATCATGTGTTCCTTCATTCTCTCTCTCTCTCTCTCTCTCTCTCAGACACAACACACACATTTTGACTAAAACATTTATACACATCCACACACAACCTGCATGAGTGTTCTCAAACTGCATCGAAAAAACATGTCAAAGCTAATTTTTGGAGAACCCACATTAAATTTGTCCTGCAGGCAACATCCAACCTTAAATACACTCACACTAGCAGATCTAAGAACAAGTGACAATAGCCAAAAGGTAAAAATGAAATATATTCTTCAAAATAAAGGCAGCAAGTGCGTGCGCCCTCTCCGCGCTGGGCCATGACAGCATGTGAAATCCGACACTGGAAGTGACAGCGAGCGAGTGTGTGTGCATCTCTTGCGTAATAACCCGGCCTCCTGCCAGACTAGCTGCGTCTCCATCTCATCCAGATGGCTCCTGAACCAGAAGACAGCTGGGTGTCCCCAACCAGGCAGCCCGCTTCATCTGTTTATCCGTCCTCGAGGCCGCAATGAAGCAGCGAGACAAATCCACCAGAACAGTCCATAAAATGATCTAGATGCACCGTCCCCTGTGGGCCGTCCAATAAAACCTGACAAAATCGAGAAGGGCAACTAGGAGAAGATAAACCTCATCTTTTTGGTTTGGTAGAAAAAATGTAAACTGCTGAACCGACTTCTATGAAACTTTGTGGATTTGTGGGGCATAAGGAAGAAGCCTCTATATTTTGGAGTGGATCCAGAGAAACAAATTGATCCAAGAACTTTTTTTCATTTCTAGTTCTAGTTTCTTTTTCTAAAACTTCTGCTTTTCTCAGTTGGGAAGAAAATTCAAATAAAAAATGCAATATACCCGTTAAGAGGATATAACCGTTGACATACTTCTCCCTTTTCTTTTGACTCTGAGCAACCAGCAAAGACATTCCAGAGATATATACAGTATAAATAATTCAGTGTCCCATAGAAACATAGGTCCGGGCACACACACACACACAGATGTCTTTTCCTACCTGTGTCTCCTCCTGGACGACTCTGTACTGTTCCTTCCAGACGGACATCTTTGTGGCTTCATCCTTCCTGACCGCCCGCTCTTTCTTCAGCTCTGGACTCCAAAACGTCTTGATGGAGTTCATAGAGGAGCTCAGCTTGGACTCTTTAGCCTCCAGCTACAAGAAATCAACATCCAACACAGTGTTAATAAGTGGTATATCCTCTGGGATGCTTCATCTACCTGTATCTTCAGTCAATGACCCTAAATATCCCTTATTAAGTTTGCAGATGATATATTTTATTTCCCTCAACTTATCAGATTCACTTGCTTTTATTTTTCCTTGTTGTCTTAATCTTCATTCAGGACCGCAGAATTCCAAGAAGACAACATTTGTCACAGAACTGCAAATATCAAAGTTTCATGCTCCTTCTTTTGAGAAGCGTGCAAGTGTCCTTACTTCTCTGCGTAGCAGCTCGTTCTCTCTCAGCACTTCTCTTAGTTGTGTTTGAAGATCCGACATGGCTCCGTCTCTCACCTGTTAAAACAAATAGAACTAATTGTGAATATTTAACCCAACAATTGTCATTAGGAGATAAAATAACTAAATAACTGAAACATTATGCAAGTATGTGAAATTAAATATGGAAAATAAGATCTATGTACAGTATGTGAAGTACTTTTAGATTATATACACATGCAAATACTTTTGTCAGACAGGATTTTGCAGCAAACCCTTTTTTCCACACAAGACAGACATTTATAGACAGAGTTCCTTCATGGATTACACAACTTACTTCAATATTAATGAGAATACGCTTCCCATATAAAAGTTTAATTCATCTTGGCATAAGGAGAGCAATGTTTGAATGAATTTAGAATACTTTGGATGCATTCTTAAACAACAACAAGCGCCCACACCAGAATGTATCTGCATCCGTAAATCAGCAACATTTAAGATAGGAAAGTCAAGCTTTAGAGAAAGAGCATCCTCACGATCACCAAGTTACAGAGTTTATGAGGCTTGTTAAGGAAATAAGTGTCGAGGAGAGATGGACTGTTTCGCTTTAGAAATAATTAGAAACGATTAGAGGGGGGGAGGTATGGGAGAGAAATGAGAGAAACTTCTTAGAGAGAGGAGCTTTCAGGTTATGACTAATGGTGCACAGGCAGTGGGAGGGCTGACCTTATCTATTTTAGCACACAGGATTTATGTATATTTAATTAAAGGGTAACTTTAAAAGGAAAATGTTCACTCTTAAACCCCTAGATGATCAATAATCTCTACATAGAACAGATGGTTCACAGTGATGCCGTTTTGTCTTTTCACTAGAAGCAACTGATTTGATCTTTTATTTTATTAATTTTGCAACAGCAGAAGAACACACATCTGTGGCTCACCTGTCTCATGGAGTGGGGAACAGTAGCTGCCTGTGGAGGATGGTTTGGCATCTCTCCTCCAAACGCTATAGCATCAGAAGGCATGACCCCTCCACAACCCATACCTCCAATGTTTATATTAGGACTGCTGCCCATAATTGCCGCCCTCACTCCATAAGGGAAGCCTGGCACCAGCCCTCCCCAAGGTCATGGTGCTTTTGGGCAGCGAGGGATTCAGCCCACTGCCCAGACTCCCAATCCCGATGGGGTCATCAACGGTGTCCGAGAAGTACATAGGACCCCCCGTGGCGTAGGCGGCGTTAAGAGACTGAATATTCTCCATAGACAGGGTTTTCCCAGAGCCAGTTAGTCCGCCGGTGGAGCTGGTGCTGCTGTTTCTCCTGTGTCCGAGGCGTGGGGAGCGAGGGAGGCGTGGGGAGCGACCGGGACTCCCAGAAACTGAGCCCGTTCCCATTGGATCCCACAACATCCAGCTTTGAGATGGAACGTGAGCTCCCGTACATGGTGACACAATGTGGGGTGTATACGTAGAGTATGTGATCTGGAGCAAACGATCAAGTGAGACTATACTACGATAGTCCAGCAAGGGTGGGTGCCCGGAGAAAATAGAGCGAGGAGCCTGTGCAATTACAACATGGCCATAAATCTTATGCGAGCTGTAAACACAAAACTCCTGTCTTCTAATGAAGTGCTTCTTCACTGGGAATATCCAGATGCAGTGTTGACATATCTGTGATCAAGGCCTCTCCCACACGCTCAATGAAATCCATGGGCTTTGTGAGAAAACTGTAATAAATAGGGCATCCGCTTAGATGAAGGAAGCCAATTAATCCTCAAGGCCTGGGGGGGCGGGATCACCTAGAAAGAAAAGGAGAAAGACATTTATTGATGAGGAAAACAGAATTCAAAAGACTTGAACAAATACAATTTAAAAATGTCTCTTTTGCATTTGAAAAAACTTGGACAAAGTATTAATAATCTAAATATCTGTTGCCTTCAAACTGTGTGTATCCAACACAAGCCTCAGATAAAAACAGCCACAAATAAAACGGCCTCGATCCTCATCAAAGCAGCACGTCATAGAAGCAGCTGACTGGACAAAATATTTCGATCATATGTCCAATAGTACTGAGACATGCACTGTCATATAAACTGGCATCTACGATTTCAGGGTGCAAGCAGGAGAAGATGAAAACACAGTAAACTACATAAAGCTGACATTTTCAGTTCATCGACAGCAGTCACAGAAATGCAGCTCCCTCTACAAACTCTGCCACAGGCACCAGCGTCATCAGCCGATGTGTCAGTTCATATGATCACACAGGCGGCTTTGTCTCCCCACCACCCGCTACTCCTTCTTGAGATCACACTCTGTCCTGACACCTCTGGCACCAAAATCAAAGTCACCGTCGGGCGGCTGAGACGAACCGGATGAGAGCAGATGACATTTAAATCGGGTGACTTAATGTTCATGCAGGTCAGTTTAACAGCTGGATGAATCTCATGTATTATAGATAGAATACTATGTGTTGAAGCGTCGTTATTGATCCATTTATGTAGTTGAATAATAACATTGGTATGGAAATTGATTTGGTTTTTTTCTATTCCTGTTAATCATATCAGTCACACTGGATTGAGGGATCAGCTACACTTGATGCCAAACATGTCAACTGTAATCCTACAATTAAAATAAAGCAGAAACACCATGAAATTATGTGTGTGTGTGTGTTGGATGAAATAAATTACGGTAAGCATTAAAACTGATTAAGAAGAGCTGTGTAATAAACAGAGCAGTGATTGTATTGGTTTTGAATGTGACACCATTATAATCTATGAGCACTTGTTTGCACATGTTGCCGATAAATGTCTCAGAAGATGCTGTACTTTTCAAGCTCTCTGCTGTGAATGCTCTAATCTCTGAGGTTCCCTGAAATGCCCACTTTGGACACCTTGTACTAAGCTTCAATATGTTTGCATGAACAGTTCGGGTTAAAAAGAAAAATTCAATGTGACTACTTGCTAATGTAAAATTTTGAAATTATAGGTCAATATATTTTAAAACACGTTTTATTACAGTGGTGGTTCAGTGATGTTCCATGTTGAGCAGTACTAAGAAGGTTCCTGGTTCGAATCCCAGCCATAAACTTTCAAACTTAGACTTTATGCCCTGAACAGCTTTGCTCAAGTTACAAATACTGTCATTAAAATTTGAACATTTGCTTTGGGCAGGGTCTTTGTGCATGGAAGTTTGCATGTTCTCCCCGTGTTTGAAGGCAGGCCGTCGGTTTGCTCCTTTTTAATCTACCTGCACTGAAACTTCTGGTCACTTTAACAGCCCAGGGTGTGTCTTCCCAGCTGAGGCTCAGATCTCTTGGCCAGGGAGATCTCACTGACAGCCAGTCAGTTACACCGGCCCGTACACACACAGTGAAAACACGTACAGGGACCATCTGCTGTGTCTCCCCTCAGGCCAAAAACACACACCTGGACAGAAACAGGCCAGAACGCTGCCTCTGGCAAACAGCAGCACACACACACATGCTGTCACTCACTCTAACATGTGCCCAATGAGCCAAGATATCAGATATCAGTCCAGATGCAAAAAATATTAAAATATTCAACACATGGACACAGATGAACACACATCAGCTCAGTGGCTCTAAAGAATCATGTCACGACAAACACACACATCTGATGCTTCAGCTGAGCCCGTTATGAGACTACAGGGACACCGAGTGTGTGGTGTGTGTGTGTGGTGTGTGTGTGTTGAGGGGGCTTTCCTCCTCCTCCCCTCTCGACTTGCTGACCTGTACATAATGTATATGCTCGTGTCCTGATTCTCACTAAAGAGCAAAAAAATAAAAACGTGGTCTGTCTGGCTTCTTTTTGTTGCCTTTATTTAAACGTTTATCAAACACACATTGAGCTCTGTTTTGGGTCATGACCTGCCCTTGCTGGGGCACTTAGTGGTTGGTGGTTTGAAAGCCTTGCTCAAAGGCATCACTGATAGACAGTAGAAAATAAAATGTACTTCCCCCACTCAGACTTTTTCAGTGGAGATCCACAATACTACAATTTAGTGCTAACTTTCTTTTCCCTGGGTCATTGCTTCGTACTATGACCGGGACATTTGATTATAGGTTTGGTCAAATGCAAGCTGCAGTTTTCTGTTTCCGGCTAAAGCTAAATGTACGTGTTTAGACACAGACACACAAAATACACACATACAAACTGTTTATCTTGTTGCAGGGAGGTGGCGCCGACCCCAGAATGCATGAGGCAAGAACCGAGGTACACCCAGGTCACCCATTTATCACACAGCTAAACACACAGCTCTTTTGTGTTGTTATTGGCTTCATGGCCTCATGGAAACCGCAACACACACCACGTTGTGTTTCCTACAGTTCAAGTCTAAGGGTGATATGAATGAATCATCAGTGTGTCCTTCAGGTCATGGGAGAGCTCAGATAGGACAGAGCATCAAGTAGAGAAATACAGAATAAAAACAACACACAGATTGTATGACGCACTTGGAATCATGAGATCCAGTGATCACAAGCATATGACCTATTTGTCAATTGCGCACACTATCCCTCCTGCCCTTTCACCAAACTGTGAAACAGCACCGTGGTGAAACATCTGTCAGACTCTGGCACACTGCAGGTTCATGGGAGTCCACTCTTCACCTTGAGGGGCAGAGTGAGCTCTCAACCCAATCCCACAGAATTCATTAGCATCAGCTTCTTTAAAAAAAATTCGGATTCAAGTTCATGCATGCCTTGGAATGATATTTGTTGTAAAAGTCAGCATGAATATTGATTTGCTATAACTGATATGATCAGATCTGGGTAAAGAATATATCTTGGTTAAGCATTTAACCTGTTAATAGATGGTTATGAAAAAAATCTGTGTAAGTAGAGCGATTCATAGTTGGGACGATTTTGTTTATAGTTACTTATAATAAAATATCAAGTCTCAATTACATTTCTTTGTCATAAGGGCCTGATAAAAACTTCTTAGGAATGTTCCTATATCAAAAACCCAACAATAAAATGTTTAAAAGTTTTAAATATAGAAAGTATTAATATTTGAGGACCAGAAGTCAGTTATCATGTTCAAATTATCTGTCAATCCACTAATAGATCAATCATTCCAGCTCTAATCAAATCAATAGTGACACAATTACTGAGCTGCAAAAATCTGAATTGTTAGCCAGAATCTGACTGGGGCTTCTATTAAGAAAAAACAAAACCTTCCGGAACAGATCTTGGAAAAGCCCAGGAATACATTTTAAGAACTAAAATAACTTCATCCCTCTTAGGTCTTAACAACAATCGTCAGGAAACACCATTGTGTTTCATCCTCGGCCTCTCTGTACTGTTTCTAACAGCCACGCTGTATCTTTGTATCTTTCCTCAAACAGTTTTGTCTTAGGCCTCGTAAAATCCTGGACTATCACACCAGGATACCAAGAATGTCTCCATGGCGTCATGCCACGTACTTGTACTTGCGTAGATCCAGTAAGTTCTGGCACAGCAGATGACTGACTTCAAATGTTATCATTTTCACAACATGGCTACAGATAAAAACTAAACTTGAAACCCTAAATAGCAGCAGAAAGTCGATGACGCAGACACATCATCACCTTCCAGGTTAATAGACCTACATAACAAACAGTTGGCAGTATATTCAAACTGCGAGTACCTGAGCCATGTTTCTGTCCTCTTGATGATTTCAACATTCAGTCCTTTCTTCAGCTATTTATGGTCTCTAGTAAATCCTGAGAGAGACGTTTGGCTCTTTAGCTGCTAATGCCCCGTTATGTTCATCGGCATGGCTCTCTGTTGTTTGGAGCTGGGCACGTAGCCTACAGTGAGGTATGTGACTGGGTTTTTATTTGCTGAAAACAGAAACGATACTGAGAATGACCTAAAATAGTGAATCTGGTGCCCGGAACTAAATTAACTGAAAGACAGTATACTGCTCACAACAATACAGATGTTACTACAGAGCCTATGACGGGTGAGGATTAGCATTAAACACAAGGTAAGACAGGATTTTATTCAGATTTATTCCTCTCTCAGACCTCTAATCCATCCTTCACCTCTCCCACTTTCACTTTTCTCCCTGATGCCTCCTCTCTTCCTCCATCAGCATTCCTGAAGGTGTTCAGCATGCTCTATTTATGTGACAACCACACATCCGTATCACAGCGCACAAAGCAACACACCACTCAACCTATACTTAGCCGAGCTTGCGTTTCAGCGCGGGAGCAGAGTTTGACAAAGTTTGTCGCTCGCCTGAGGATCGGAGGGCTCGAAAAAACCCATTATCCTCAACTCGAACATTGTTAATACTCGTGTGATTAGGGTGATGTGACTGGAAAGGACTCGCTGGTGCTGTCTGGGGTTACACATCTCGACAGCTCTGCTGAAGGGGGGGAGCCAAACTTGTTCTGCATCTACTCTACCTGAAGATTTAAAAAGATGAAGCGGAGCACGACAGATTTTGTAACCTTTACAACTGCTTTATCAGGACGATGGGTGAGAATCTGACTGCCACTTGTCTAACGGGTGCAAAGGGGAAGGTATATATACAGTCTATGAGGGGAGGTAAATTATCTCAACCCCAAGATTGTAAGCCTTACATCATTGTAAGACAAATGCAAGACTCTGTATCAGCTTGTGTCCAACATTAATCAACTACCGTAGGTTTTCTGCAAAACTATTCTGCAATTAAATTTTCAAAGAAGTTAATTGTATCTGGGCAATTCATGCAAACAGTGTAATACATTCATTATAGAAATTCTGCTAAAGGTACATCACTGAAATCAAAGGCGAGAAGAGTGCGAGAAAACAAATATCATTCCTGCTTATGTTGCTTGCAAAGAAATAAAAAAGTGGAATTAAATTATATCAAATGTTAAAATCATATATAAACCCTAAACCTAACCCAATCATCTAGGATTTAATTTGACCACTTCAGAGACCTCTGCTGCTCTCTTAAATAAGAAAAAGTGGTAATTCTTATGATATTCTTATTCAGGTCAGTTTTCACATAATGCCACTTTGAGTGGTTTAATAAAAACAGGCCCGATACCTCACTCCCAGTGCAGTTTCTCACTACTTCAATATGCATCAGGGCTTAACAGGATTTATTTAGCTCTGCTGTGAATCACGTAACTCAAGCAATGCTGTCTTTTGGTTTGGATTACTGTATTATCAGTGGTTTGGCCTGGTTCCTCACACAGGACACAAGATATTGTCTCCATGTCAGGGCATTATATTGATTATACTGCATCATCCTCATAAACAGCCTGAGGAGGTTTTTAGCCATGGAGGAAAAAACTTGATTTCTAAAGTTTTCCTCACTTCTGCCATAATAGAAAACCTAACTACACCTGCACACAGTATTTTTTAAGCCAAAACATACAACTTGATTTTTTCAATTAACTCACCAGCACATTTACACCTGGGAGTAAATATTAGCGGGTGGGTGACATTGAATCTTGTGTCAGGCAGAAGATGTCTGGGTAAGATACAGAGAAGTAACACCGGAGTGACTGTGGCCACGGCTCCTGTCCACGATAACACATAATATGGTTCAGACTCTGGAAAGCGCAACGCTGATAAGCCACTGATAGCATCAGCTCCAGTCTGTTGTGTACCACAGGAAATTAATCTGAGATGCAGGCCGGGGCAAACAAAGCACACACACAATTACACACTGTGACTCACACACCTCCGTGTACACAAACGCACGGATGCACATGAAATACGCAGATGCCATGCATCTCCAATTACACCACGTGCTCTTATCTGATCTTAGCTGCTACTGCTGCTGCTGCCTACATAACAAATATGGAAAATGAAAAATGGGCCATTGCAATTCGACAATTAACACAAAGGCAGGAAAGGGCAATTCAGGAGTATGAGGTGGTTGAAGGAAGAGAACGAGTGCGACTCTGCCAGGCTCATCCTGTAAAGAGGAATGTGATCGTACAGGGTGACTCAAACATCCCCTGAGACATCCATCCATCCAATATGATATGATAGAAATAAAGTCAACCACTAACAAAGTGATAAACTACTTCAGTAAATAACGATTACATGTTTCATGATAAAAGTGAGTGCTGGGAATTGATTTTAAAGATCTACAGTCTTCATCGGGCTCAGCTCCTCATACTGGTCCAAAGTCTTGAGCCGATATGACAGAAGTTCTGGCCCCTGACGTTGAGTCTGGAGACAGAGGAGTCACAGTGCAGAGGGTTAATGAGGGTTCAAAAGTTCAGGAGGTTATAACAATGGATTGGAATGCTTGGATGCTAACGGCTGCCAAGAACTACTTAAACCTAGCATTGGCCAGATGCACTGTACAGATGAACAGTACAAAATTATACAGATCCCTTAGGGCATAACTGGGCTCACTCCTAACTTCATCACAGACTTATTAACCCCCTCTGTACATTTAGATCTGTGGATGGAGCTCTGCTGGTTATATTTCCACATCACAGAGTCCCCGATCACCTGTTGAGGGCACTTTACCTCATGTCATGTGGGGGTGCCCGATGGTCCGAGACTTTTAAACAGGGTCCACAAGCGTATTATGGTAATTTCTGAGGACTAATTTTAAGTTTAATTCAAGGTTGTAGAAAGAGGGACCCTCTTTAAGTGACTGGATCTTTACTGGCATCATGGTGGGAAGACTGGTTTTGAAGAGCGGGTGGAAAACATCAGGGAGAACGTCATTCAAGAACTGAAATCTGCAAAGTTGCCTCATATGAACAATTTTCATATGAAAACTACTTTTAGCATTTATTCCCATCTGATTCAAGAACTGATTAACTCTCTCTTGTTTTAATTACTGTTCTTTAAATCCCCATCTTTATTATTTTTACTTTCTTTTACGCACTTTGTAACTTTGTTAAGTCTAGTGATGTATAAATAAAGTTGATAATTCTTATGGCTCAGGTTCATATGTTAAGATTGGAAGATAATAGTATAGAACTAGTATTATAATAGGGTTCAGCCAGAGGAAGACTGGGGCGTGCATTTAAAAATGTCCTGTGTTTACAATGACCTCAGGAGGAAGGAAGCAGCAGCTCCGTTCCCCCGGCTCGTGTTCCTGGAGGAGGAGCGGAGCGAAGAAATGGAGCTGTGGGCGGAACACAGAGGAAATCATACAGTCATGGTCCAGCCCCTCCCGCCTTTCATCCCCCGACCACCACCACTAACCACCCTTGAGTGTTGCAAAACACACGCAGCAGACGATACAATCACATCAGATCCATGTTTTTCCACATGGGCTCCCTGATATGGCCCAAAATTATATCAAAATCAGTGGATATCGATAATCATCATGATAAATGTCACTTTATTGGGTCTTTTAAGATTTAAGGCAGAATTTTTTTCTCCAGAGTGAAGGTTATTGTTTTAAACTCTTCTTAAAGAGCACAAACTGCACAAATCTAGGTTGATTGTGTTTTTACTCAACACTTTGTTGCGTAATGCATAAGCAATGTATTGATATAATAGACTTTTGTTGTCCTGCTATTGATGGCAATATTGCTATATGGCTTTTTGAGCTATTTTACACAAATCAATGTAGTTTGTCAAGTCTCTCACATGTTGCTTTGGGTGGAATCTGTCAACAAATGGCCGTGACAGTCCTTTGCAGCTACAACAGCAGTGAAGACAAGGATTTAGAGACGTGCATAGATTTCTGTGTCATCTTGCAAAAGTTCAAAACCGAAAAAAAAACAGAAAGAGAACCTGAGGGATCCTGTTTGAAAAGTGGAGAGATGAAACACAAACTTATCATTGACTTCCACTTGTGGGTGTCAGTGATTCCACAGGAGGTATGAAAGCAGGCCAGACAACAATCGGGTCCCTGGAGATGTTATATTAGAAGATTGTGAGGACAACAACAGACTACGTGGATTTTGATGGACACTTCATGTGACGCCTGCGACACGGTGAGCAGCCTGATAATCGCGTTATTGTGCAGGTGAACAGACGAGAGGAAGAGGAAGAGGAGGAAGACTCTGGTCTGCACAGTCTCACCTGGCGCTGTTAAGTTGCGTCCGTTGTGTTGAAGAATACAAAGACACAACGTATCTCGTGATTGACATGTGTGGGACGGACACACGTCAGATAATCCGCCTTCACGTACTGACCTGAGACCACAGCTCAATGTGCATATGTGTCCATGCTCCTGTTGGACAAACACGTATGTGGACAGCAGCACACACATACATGGGCTACACACACACACACACACACGTAGGCCCATGTTATGAATCATGTATGCTCTCTAACACATAAACACACAGACACACACACACAGAGGAAGTTCCAGTACTCACTGCGGCTGTGTGTCCTCTCCAGTGGAATAAGCTCTGTTAAAAAAGATGGAGGAAGGGGTTCACTATCTTCTGCTCGCCGGTGGTTCTGCTGCCGTGACGCCGCGTAACGGGACCAGACGGTCAGCCGAGGTGACGCGCTCTCTCCCGGGCAGCCTGCCTGTCTGTCTGCTCCGGTGGACCGCAGCTGTCGCTCTGTCTGCTCGGTGTCTCGCTCCCTCTTCTCCCCCGTATGTCTCCCTCTCTGCTCGGTCTCTGACTGACTGCCGCCTCCCCCCGGTGCTCGGGCGCTATCATGACGTCAGCGCGGCGGAGCGAGCGCGCCCCCGAGACGTAACAGCCTTTAGCAGCTCCCCCCCCTGTACACTTCCTCCCTCCATCTCTTCATCGTCATCCATTCATCATTTTGCATAATAAACGATATAAGATATACATATTATTAGGACCCGAGCACTGACAGGCACTGATAATTTAAATAATAATTTATTATAATTGTTTTATTTAAATTGTTTTTAATTGTATATTACATTTTTTAATATATAATTTTTTTGATTTTTTTTAATTAAATACAATTCTATGCTGCTTTTGAAACACAATTCAAAGAAAACCATTGTATTTTATACTTTACTAAATATATTTGACAGCCTTACTTAAAATTTACTTTTATATTTTTGGATTTTAGATACTGGATGATTTAACATGCATTGTTAGAAAATAACCCAGTAGTATCCAACCTTGGCTTCTGACGCCTTACAAGAATCACAGTGTTGGACACATTTAACTTGTCTATGAGTTGTTAAAACCCTCCAGCCACTAGTCGTTTTCTTTCCCTTAACGTCTAACAGGGTTTGTGTCAAATTATTGTTCAAATATGAGAACACATTTCTATCAGAACTTTGTTTATATTTTCTTTCCGGTCTCATGTATTATCCCACAACCCCATCACATTTAACTGGTGTCCCTGTATATAAACATCTAGTTCAAACTAGCGCCACCTGCAGCTGCTCCAACAGCAACATGCTGCTGACACACTGATGCCTCCATTAGTCATCTAATTGTGTTATTCATAATAATTTGTCAGAGGAAAGTCTCATGTATTTTACTGTAATACTACAATTTGCTTAACTCATCAGAACCTGTGGAACGTTCACACCTCAGAGTTTATGTTTGATGGGTGAACGACCTACATACAGTTTCAGGTGAGAGTAGTGTGGCCTATTTCATGTCTCTATATGTCTGTCTCACACACATCATCAGAAAGTCATCTGTCCAACTAGACACTGGCCAAACACACACACACACACACACACACAGTGTCCCAGTTCCCTGGGCGCCAGTCAGTCAGACAGCTGAGGTATAAATAGTTTGCTGGCTGAAGTTCCCCCTGAGAGAAACACAGCAGGAGAACCAGCGCTCTCTTCTGAAGCGTCTCCACTAACTCCATCCAGAGACAACTGCTATTTTCTTATACAAAGCATATAGATAAAGGTATAGACATAAAGGTATACTTATTGATATATAAATATCTTATGAACAAATACCATGGTAAACAAGTGTCTTGCTCAGGCTACACAGAGAAGTATGATGCTGGAGGCGTTTTTTTTTAAAGAAATGCAGTTTTATTAAGGATAGTAACACATATACACATATCAGTTGCATAATACAGAGCAAACACTTGGTTTTAAAGACTGTAATCAGATCTGCTCACTTTTTACACTGCAAAATCAAAGAAATAGCAAATGAACAAGATTAGTGATAAGATGAGTAAAAAATGTATGTTTAGTGATGTAAACTATAAATTTAAAGATTTAAGTTGCTAAACTAATGTTCAGTTTTGTATTGCAGTGGCTTTTTAAAGTGGCTGATTGGAATTTTATTTGTCATGATGCCTGTGCCCAGTTGTAGTTGTTTCCTCCTGGCTCGTTCAAAAACAGACCAGAATACTTGGTAGACAACAGTGTCACCCTCTGGTTAAAAACAGGCGTTGCATAATGTAATTAACACAAATTTTATCTAATTTGTTTGCCTAATCCTAACTAATGCTGATTTAGATACAACAGCTTTATTATTTGTTCTGTATTTATTTTACCATCTTATACATCGTTGCATGTATGTGATTTGTTTTGTCTACTTTAGTTAATTAAACACAATTATATTGAGTAGGCTATGAAATCATTTTTTGTATACATATTAGAAATGGCACTTCTGTTAAAAAAAATCAGGAAAGAGTGAATCAAAAAGTGCTCTCTATGCATGTATGTATTATATAAGTTCTTGTAAGTGTGTCAGTGTGTAGGTGTATTAGACAGCAGAAGTGTAGGTGTGTGTGTGGGGGTCAGTGAAAGCGCCTCATGAGCCATGGGAAGTGTCCAGTGCGCTGCATGCCGAAGGTACTGATGAAGAAGTTGATGACTGAGGTGATGAAGACTATGATGGTGGTCATGTTGTTCAGGTAGTCCAGACGCTTCTGGAGAGCAGAGTTATTCAGGTCCCGGCTTCCTGCGGCAAACACACACACTTAGAGACACACTGTGACCTTGACCTCACCTTAACAAAAGCCTTACAACATAAGGAAGACAAGTTCCCACAACATGAGTGCAGTTTACTAGTCACAGTCACCATTTCACCTTCAGCAAAAACCACAGTAAGCATCACAGGCTTCTGTTAAATCATCACATTTATTCAACTTCCTGAAGGACAATGTGTACGTATGTCTCATAGATCTAATAAATAATATCAGACATTAAAGTTTACATCAAGTTTTTTTATCTCTCCATTTCAACACATGACAAGTGTAAATATATTTAAAACACAATGCATCAATATGTATTACAATAGATGCTGAGTTGGTTAAAGGGAAAATATTTTAGTTGGATTAAAGCATGAAAACATAAATGGAACAGCACACGTCAAAGACAGAATAATAAATAACCATAAAAGATGTGACTTGTGTCTCCCAACTTCATACAAATTACAAGTGCACAAACTACTTTTTACTTTATTTGAACTTTGATTTGACAAATGTTTGTGTGTTTATGTGTGTGTGTGTGTGTGTCTGTCAGAAGTGGAGTCGAGCCAGCAGCCAGCGGAAGAAGCCCGTCCTCTTGGACCCGAAGAAGCTGACGAAGAAGTTTGTCACTGTGGTGGCGAAGATGACGCCGGTGGCCACGTTGTTCAGGTAGTCGAGTCGTTTCTGATTGGACACCACGTTCAGGTCCCTACGGGCTGGGACACACACACACAGACACAGACACACACACAAACACACACACAAACGTATTTCAAACGTTTTAAACGCACCCACACACATACATGCAGTGTAAACATGCACACAGACAAACACATAGCCCATTCCAACATGAACACAGAGATGCTCTCATGCAAGCAGCACGTTCACACACTGATCAGTCCCCCCCCTGTAAATTCTCCCTTCTGAGGAGATCCTGTGAACTTGTGCAGACTCTGGCCGAGTGAATTTTACACATAAGTTCAATGCATATGCACCAGTGGAGGTCAAGAGACGCTCTGGGCCGTGCACCGGACAAGGCACACCCTTGTGATTGTTACTGAAAACAAAGGGAGAGAAGTGGAAGGTTTTTCTAGACACTTTAATAGAAATGGAGCTTTCATGGAGCTTATGTCTCGAGGCCACTATATATTTTAATGAAGTTGGATTTTTTGGAAATTGTTTTTGTGAGAGAGATGGAAAGTCATTTCTCTTGTGTCTCATGTATAGTTGTTCATACTGTGAGTTTATTTCAGATTTGCTCTGAGGCTGGATGTTGTTGTTATTGTCTGTATGTTGACAAGAGTGTCACGTAACTCACCTAGCTCTAATAAACAAAATTTGGTTCTATAAATGTGTACAGCGGAAATTGGATTTCTACTGTGCACGGAGCGACTTTAATCATGTGTGTTTATGAACGTACAGTGTGTGAATGTCTCATAGGAAGAAACGCTGAAACATCCATCCCAGCAGCCAGCTGCGCTGTGTGCCGAACGCCGATTTAATGATGTTGACGATGAGGGTGAGGAAGATGAGGCCTGTGATCAGATTGTTCAGGAAGTTCAAACACCGCTGACAGGAGGGGAGGAGGGTCAGCTCAAAACGAGCTGCACACACACACACACAAAGGTAGAACATACACACATTACACACACAGACAATGACAACACATTCGCACAGAAACACACACACACAGAGACACAAAGACACTAATTGGTCCCTTGGCCCAGTCCATTTCCACTCATACTGAATCAAATCAAATATATATATATAAATACTGTGGCAGATTAGTGCTGTAAGTACAGTAAGTGACACATCTCTGTTTGTGTGTGTGTGTGTGAGAGTGTGTGTCTGTGTGCGCGTTCCTGTTAAAATCGTTCCCTACATCAGAGTCAGAAATGCATCCTGGCAAACAGGCCAGTTCGCTCCATCCCAAACACTGTGATGCAGATGTTGGTGACGAAGATGAGGAAGATGAGGATGGTGGTCATGTTGTTCAGACAGTCCAGACGCTTCTGGTTGGCCTCCTCAGTGATGTCCCTCCTGGCTGCAACACACACGGACACACACATACCACAAATAGCGACAATACGAAAACAAAATTCGAATCAAAATCCAATTATCAGCTTATCGTTGGTGGTTTGTTGGTGTTGCACAACATGTGGTGGCCTGGAGATATTACACCTAAACCTGCTCGGCCTGTATGTTCCCTGCAAATCAACTTGTCAGTGATTTAGTTTGTTAATATGACTGGTTAAAACCATGGAGGATGGATTTCTGAAGCAGCAGATGTTTCATTTGAATAATGTTGCAGCGCTCACCGATGACGATGATCAGGACTCCAGCCACAATCTGAAGAGCCAGGGAGAAGGAGATGAGCGTCAGAACAGCAGCGTAGTACCTGAGGACACAAGAGAAAGAACATTATGTAAAGAAAGATGTTGACTTCATGTGTTTTGAGGTAAAACTGTAAATATGGCTCTACTTTTACTGTAGAACATGTCAAACTTGGAACTCACACACACACACACACACACGTACCTGTATCCAGCTCCCTGTTCGATGACCGTCTTCATGTGTGTGATGTTGGCCAGGAACAGAGCGATGTCCAACATGCCCTCAGCTGCCGACTTCTTGGTGGCATACAGATTCATGTTCAGGTTGGAACCGCCCTGAGAAACATAGAGGAACAGAGTCAAGACTTCAAAGGATTTCAAGACTTTTTCTTTCTGTCTAACTTTGTATTTACACCTGTAATCGTGTCTTTTAAAGTCATAGATCCGTTTTCTTGTTTTGTTCATATATGCAGCTAGACACAATTCCAATATGAAGTTCAATATTGAGCAACTCCACAATGAAATATCCTTTATCAAATATCTGAGCGGTAGATCTGAAGCCCAATGGGTCAGCTTTAGATATAGCATCACATCATTGCACAAACAACAATGTAAAACCTCCCTGATACACCTAATAACGACACATCCTCTATAAGGCTAAAAAACATTTTCAACTGAATTAAAATGATCCTAACCCGATTCTGTAGCATACCAGTCTTCATCCCCTGAAGTTTATCAAGGTCTGTCCTTTAAGAAACCACTGCTGGTGAAAAAAAGGTGACCACATGTCTGCTGAGTCATATGAAAACTGACCTGAAGAGGGCAGCAAAGACCATGGATACCACTTCAGGACATGACCATAAAAAACATATAATCCACGAAACAATATGAACTGTTTTAGTTTGTATCTCTACTCCAAGGAAAATACGTAAATAGGATGAGAGAGATTTAGGAAAAGATAAATCTAACTCTTGTTATTGGCTCATAAAAATATTTCTGCCATTGTTTTTTTATTATTATTTCACCAGATTTAGTACCAGGCACTAAATTTGAGAAGTGGGGTGCTGGAAACAGAAACTCCCCAGTGTTTCTCGTGCTGCAGCTCATTTGAAAGTTGTTTTTAGAGCGATGAAGAGCTGCTTTGTTGCACCCTCTGCCGCTGAGTGTGTGTGTGAGTGTGTGTGTGTGAGTGTGTTTTGTGTGTTGAAGTAAATGTCTCTATTTTTGCAGAACAATCATTCGATGGCGAAGCAGGAAATAACAGGTAAAAGAAAAAAAAACATGTTTCCTTGCAGCTTTCCCCCGAAAAGAGGTGCTGTGTGTCAATGTGTGTAGAAGCCTGGGTGTGTGTAAGAGTGTGTGCGTGTATGTCTGTGTGTGTGTGTGTGGGGGGGTGTGTGATCATTATATAAGACCTCATGTATGTATGACCCTTAGCACATGTGAGGAACTGAAAAATGCAGAGGTCTAATTATCGTCCTGCACATGCACATATCATGTTTCTTAACACTGAGCCATGGATTAGAGGCGTCCGTCCACAGGGGGATCGTTTTACTCTGGCCTGTGTCAGAGCTGCTTGAATCGCTCTTCTTGTCTTTAACCTGAGACGTATAGAAAGTCCATCATGTGTGTGTTAGACACAGCTTATGGCCTTGTGGACGTTATTAATGTACATTTACTGCTCGGCAGTTATTCAACAATGCAGCCTCTCCTTGTGCTAACTTAGTTTCTCCCATGTGTGTCTATACCTGCACAATTAGTGATTGTGATGATTTTGGAAGCAACAAAGAACGAGGATTTTAGGAAGTAGTTATGTTAGAGAATCCTTCCTTCCTTCCTTCCTTCCTTCCTCCCTCCCTCCCTCCCTTCCTCCCTTCCCTTCCTCCCTTCCTTCCTTCCTTCCTTCCTTCCTTCCTTCCTTCCTTCCTTCCTTCCTTCCTTCCTTCCTTCCTTCCTTCCTTCCATCTTTCCTTCCTGCCTTCCTTCCTTCCTTCCTTCCTTCCTTCCTTCCTTCCTTCCTTCCTTCCTTCCTTCCGTCCTCCTTCCTTCTATCCATCTGTCTGTCTGTCTATCTATCTATGACATATGGGGCCTTTATAAGTCGAGACAAACACTTTTCTTTTCCCAATGAAACTTCACACAAACATTTCCACTTCACTTAGTTTACAGCTCCTACGAGTGCACAACAGAAAGGACTGCAGCCTCTGTGAACACGTCACACATGCACAAAGCGTTCTCGGAGGCTGAGATCATCATCGACTTCGTTTCTTCTTCCAAAATTCTCTGAGGCAAACGGATTGACGATAACCAACCAGCAGCACCACAGATCCACTGTGCAGCAGCCGCCAGTGTGTTTTACATCCACTTCCCTCTGGCACACGTCCTCCCCCCGCAGGGGAGACAGGCGAGTTGGCAGGTGCAGCCCGGTAACAAATAGCTCTCACCGACGGCGTCAGTATGAGGTCTGTGGCTTATCATAGCTGGGCCACGAGTTCTGGAATGAGACGTCAACGCTGACATTTTCAAATGTGGGTTTTGGACTTGGCGAAGGCCGCAACCCAAAACCAAAATAATCTGACTCTTTTTGCAAGAGGTATGTTTATTTTTGGGACTTTTGTGCACCTTGCAGTTTATCCAGATGTTTACCAAAGGAGCCGAGGCCCCACGTGATATCATTCTGTGCAAGAAAACTGGATCTCTTCCCCCATACGGTCAGAGTACAGTTTGTCCCAGACCACGTTAATCTCCAAGAAACTATGAGGCAATTCCAAAAAAACCTGAAAGACTTTCAAAACACTGGGAACACATGTAGCCCGGCCCCTGGAATGTTTTCCTGAAGCGTGTGTGAAAGAGCGAGAGGGAGAGCTGGGGAGGAGCGAGGGAGGAAAACGTGAAGAAGGAGGGAGGAAGACGTGAAGAAGTGAAGAAGTGAATAAAGAGAGAGAGAGAGAGAGAGAGAGAGAGAGAGAGAGAGAGAGAGAGAGAGAGAGAGAGAGAGAGAGAAAGTATGTTTGCATTCTGGCCCATCATTTCTGCTTTGGAGGCTCATGTGGTCACACTTTATCAACATCAGCTTTGGGAATGCCGCCAAAACACACACACACACACACACACACACACACACCCATGGACACACACCCATGGACACACACACACACACACAGCACAACCAAAACATTGAAATGGCCTACATACAACTTTACGGCCCATGTGTGTCCACTTACTGTCGTGTCTCTCTAAATGCACCGACTGTTCCTTCGCTGCACTAAATCTCATTTGATTTTGGATGTATTCGTATGTGCTGGTTGATAAATGACAACAAGTCGGTTGTAGCCTATGTCTCAGCGGGAGGGCAGGGAAGTCATACATCCTGATTTACAGCAGCAGCGTGCGCACGTGGCTGCAGGAGGTCAGCGGAGGTCCCACACGTTTACCCTCAGAAGCTGTGAATTACAGCCGAGGCTCCATCATGAGCTTGATTGACGACCCGGCTCCACGGTGAGCAGATGACCGAGAGTGTTTTCTAATCCTGCGAAAGAAACTGCCTTCCCTGCTGAGAAATAATCAAACAGCTGCAAAATATAAGTGGCTAAGTATTGTGTGTTTTTATAAATATGATATATCATTTAATCATATGGTCTCCTGAGTGTCTAAGTGTCTTTCTGTGCACTGATACCTAACAGGAGTCTATAACAATCTAGTTTAAAGGTTTTTGGTCCTTATCTCTAAAAAAGGCATTCAGGTGTTAGCAGTTGTTGTTTCTATTTATGTCTAAAATCTGCACACAGAATAAAAGAGTTACTCACTGTTTTACTACTTTTCTACTGGTTTTGAATCACTCCAGCCTGATAGCTGGAATGTGATCTGCTACTGAGACGAGGATCTTTAACATGCACAACCTCGCAGCTTAAAAAAAAACTCATGACGAAGAGAAATGAGTCTATAGGACAACAATGTGTTCAAATATCATTTTTTCCCCCTCTTTTTTATAGTTTTACACATGAAGTTATCTTAATCAATTTGTTCTAATCCTAACAATACGGTAAATTCAAAGCGCTTCACTGTTCTAGTCACCTTCATCCACTTACACTCTCATTTATACATGGCCTCTATTTGCTGCTTTTTTTCTATCACACACACCAGTCACACACGGGCATCGAACCACCGACCTTCTGGTTAGTGGACGACCCACCTGAGCCACAGGTATCTGGCGATCGACTGAAATAGTCTCGAGATGAAAAGTCAAATAATCACCAGAGTTATTACAATTTGGTCTTTTATTGGAAAATAAATGTACAACATTTCATGGCACTCCATTAAATAGTTATGAAGACATTTCCCCAGATCTTAAAAATGTCCCGGAGGACCTGAATGAAAAGTCACTCTGTCAGGATTTATAAATCCTCAGGGGACCATGAACGTACAGAACACTTCATCTATTCACTGCTGAGATATTTACAGCGAGTCTGCACCGAGGCGGCGACATTTCCATCCCTACAGTGAGTCTCTGCTCATGTGGCCTCTTTTTCTTTCTTTTTTTCACTCCTGGTTTCTGTAGATGTGTGTTTATGTTGTAAATTCATCCTATAGAAAATCCAGAGTGCTTTCAGGAGTTCCATTCCTGAAAGTCACTGAGCCTAAGCTGTTGGCACAAGGCCACATCAGATAACGTATACACACACACACACACCAAAAACACACACACACACACGCTGTACCTGACCTGTATATTTACTAAGTCCTTCCATGCAAAACTACAAGTTTACACTCCTGCGCACACACACACTGGCAGGTATGAACACTCTCACACACACATAAACACACACACCAGCACGTTCACTAAACCACATGGAGGGGCCCCCCCCTCAGCCTCACAGGAAGTGCTCCTCCCCTGGACTCCCATTGGCCGCTATAATAACCAATGGGAAGAGACGACCAACTAGGAGTGGAGCTCTGGTTTTCTTTTAGTATCTTATTTTAACTGCCCGCCTCTCCATCTTTAGTCAGTACTTTCAAATATTTTCTGTTTCTTTTCCCCTCTGCATTTTTCCACGTCTCCCTCGGCCTGAAGGCATCATCCCTGTGGTTGCTTTCTATCTAACTTCCACACAGAAAGAGAGGATACGACAGCAGAAAAGCAGATGAGGAGAAACAGATGAGAATCAGCATCAATGAAGGAAGAGAAGCAAGATAATTCCCCGCTGCCGACTCACTGGCAGCACATCAGCTTCGGCAGCCACTTGCTTACTCGAATGATTTTTGGCTCTGAACACGACTCAGTTTTTGCCAAAAACTAAGAGGCAGCGCTCAGAAAAAACTTAGAGAGAGAAGAGACAGACATGTTTTTCTTTTCAGTAACTGAAATCCACGATTGGCTTTAAACGCATTAGAATCCATTTTTAAACTCTTTTTCTAATCCCAGCTGAGTCTCACTGAGACGACCTCAAATCCAGCTGCTTCAATTCATAATAAAATAGTTTTGAAGAACGGCTGTGAAGACAGTCGAACATTAGCAACTATAGCAGCCTGATATTTCCAGGTAAAAGCTAAAGGTTGATGAATTTTGGATTTATATTCATCCTGAAGCCAAACTCCAAGTAAATGCTTAAAATACACATTTTCAGGCCTGACTGTGATAACTGGTTCCACATGCAGAGGTGAACACATCAGGTCCTTTCACACATCACATCTTGACATTTTGTTTGTAGTTGCAGTGGGGGGGCACATCAGCACGCTACGTTCTGCAATACAGCTGATTTGTTTGTATATGTGTGTGTGTGTGTGTGTGTGTGTGTGTGTGTGTGTGTGTGTGTGTGTGTGTGTGTGTGTGTGTGTGTGTGCATTCCCATGAATAGACATATTATGTTCAGACACCAACAGACAGGGGAGTAAATTCTGCGCACGTACACAACAAATTCAGCAAGAGTCAAATCTCTAATTATGTGAACTTTGACATAGAAAAAAACTTGAAGACCTACACCAACAATCATCCTACTGACTGGCATGTAATTAGCTAAACTGGCATGAAAAACAACCTTAAAAATGTGTGTGTGTGTGTGTGTGTGTGTGTTAGCGTGCAAGTGTTTTTATGTATAGACGCACATGATGATGATGCTGGCCTTTACAAGAAGTCTGGATATAAACCTACTTGGATACACGGCTAACGAGTAAATTTGCAAACTCATGAAACGTATACTTTCGGTGACTCTCCTAAGAAATCCTGTTTCCTGCTGCGTCCCCTTTGGTCCCACCTGAGTGAAGGCACATGTCATTTTAACACAGAGGATAAAAACCGCTTCATCCTTACTGAGGCTGCACTTCCTGCTCTCTTCTCCTCACTTCCTCCCTGTTTACAATCACATGAATCTTTCCTCTGACATCTTGAGACCAAAACTCCGACAGAATCTAATCATTATAGAACTTTCAACTCTGGGCCTGTTTCGATTCAGTGAGGGCTCAGTTCAAAAATCACATTTCCTTTCAAAAGATTCCTCAGTGGAGCCTCCTTTGAATTCCAGATTAGATAATGTTTTGCATGATATCAACACTGTGATTTAAAGTAAACTACATAATAAAAATCATTAGCATTTTCTGTTTTTGTTTAAGTGTGCCTCTGATGGTTCTCTCCATCCTTCCTCCCTGTGATGATCAAAGTGTTGACCTGCAGGGGACGAGCTGTTACTCAGCAGGATGGACCAGTCACTAACCTGCTGGACAGGATGTGCACAGGATCATTAGCTCTGTGGGTACACGCTTCATGAGACCATGCAGAAAAGTTTATGACCTTGAGCGTGAGGACATATTAGAGGAGATGTTGTCAGGTCCTCCACTCTTAAAAGGTCTGTTTGAGAGACACTCGAATATCAAGCAACCACAACATTACTTCTAATATTTAAATGCAGGATATGTTTAAAGTAATATATATTGGTCAATGGCCATTCTGCTGATAACCTTTGTATATTTTCATGATAATAAAACTTTCTTGCATGAAGGAATATTACTTGTGATAGGTTGTATTAACATTAATGTACCATTTACCATTAACGCTGCTTCTTCAGTAGAGGATCTACATTTTTCTCGCAGCACTTGATCTGGATAAAGGACCCTGAACGACTTCATCAACTTTGACCCTTGATTCTCTTGTTCTCTGATAAAGAGTAGACATTTTGGGGAAGTGAATGTTGCTCAGAATCTGACAGATCTTCAATGGCCTGTTTGAGGGTTAGGACTTTGTTTAAGGGTCACGTGAGGATTAAGATTAGGTTTAAGTTAGGGTAAAGTAACTGAGCCCATTTCCTTTGAAAGGATGCAGGAGGTTCACCGTCCTTCCCTCGGTACGCTCTCTAACCCTGGTCCCAGGAATCACCTCCCATAGTGCACTGCGGTCAATCCATCATCCTCCATCTATCTATTCATTCATTCTTAAACCTGTTCCTGCCTATGTGTGTGTTCGCCTTTGTCTTGTATTGCCAAAACTAAAAACCAGATTCCAGAATAGTTGTTAGAAGCTGTCAGCTTCCTGGACTATCTAGATTCTAGCACTTTAAATTTTAATTTTAAAAGCATTTAATCTAACTTCAGTAAAATATTTAAGTTATGAAAGAAAAGAAATATAAGTGTGCATGTGTGTGTGTATGTGTGTGGGTGAGGAGATACAATACAGGGGATGCCACAGTGGGGAAACCCACACGGGCAGGAAATAAAGATGAACAAACCCTGAGCTGTGATTTAACATGACACATGCAGACACACGGTGTAGGCATTTCCCAGCATGTGTGTGTGTAGCGGGCGGACTCCCACTGCTCTGTAATCCAACTGCTTACGCTCCACCACAGGAGCGTGCATTTCTGCATGGGCACTTCCATCTGTTATCCAGGGAACAGGGAGAGAGAGAGAGAGAGAGAGAGAGAGAGAGAGAGAGAGAGAGAGAGAGAGAGAGAGAGAGAGAGAGAGAGAGAGAGAGAGAGAGAGAGGGAGAGAGAGAGAGAGAGGGAGGGGGCCAGTGATCTAATATCAGTCGACTCTTTCCATTCCTGATCACGAGCACATGGTGCCACAGCGCTCCTCATATCAGTGACTCAGCCAGCCGGCCCCTCCAGCCCTGCAGGGACATCCTGTATGTTTGGAGGGTCCCATCTCCAACTGACAGGACTTTACCACCATGAAATCCTCCCTCTACTGCAACACTGATAACGTTTAAAAAAAAACTATAGTTATTTTGCTAAACTACTGTTATTCATGTTTTTTTCTCATGTATTTCAAGAATAATTCTGGTTTCTTATGACTTTAGCAAACTGTTTCTATATCTTCTCCTTTCAGCTGCTCATATTACTGGCATGACCATTCCCCCAGAGAGAAGTCAAAGCATCTTAATCGCCCCCTGGTTGGGGGCTGCACTAGGCCGACCTCAACAAGGGCTACAGGTGTGTGTGTGTGTGTGTGTGTGTGTTTGTGTGTGTATGTGGGTGTGTGTCCAACACTTGGCTCTCCTATGACGTCAGCCATGCTACAAGAATGTGTTACCTAAGAGCCTTGCTAATATAGCATCATCTAGAATGCTCAAAGCCGTAAAGTACCAGATGTGTGCATGTGTGTGTGTTTGTATTAATCTGCGTGTTGCCAGGTAGGTGTGGGTCGGGGGGGTGTGTGTGTGTGTGTGTTGCGTCGCATGCGCCATGGCAACATCACAAACAGAAACACAAGTGTTCTGACTGTTTCTGAGCTTCTTTCTCTGCAGTGATGACTTGGTTTAGGTTTGCCGCTGACAGGCAGGAATGATGAGTATGAGCAGGCTGGAGTTACTTCAGGGCTCCCTATCAAATTGAAATCTCTTGAATGTACAGTTCAGTCAGAGGAGACGTCCTATAGGGTTCTCACTGATGACAGAAGTTTGGCACGTGCTGCTTCACTGTATGACTTTGCACCAATGCTATTCATTATGCTTGCATTTCATCGCTGGGTGCAAATGTCCGTCAAAGTACTACTCCAATGTTTTCATTTAGTATCACTGTTCTAGAGAGAGGCCACAGAGAGACACACACAGACACACAACTGTCCTTTGCATTTACTTCCATTCATTCTGGACAGCCTAACTTAACCAGGATCTCAGGAGATAGAGAGAGAAAGAGAGAGAGAGAGGGGGAGAGAGAGAGAGAGAGAGAGAGAGAGAGAGAGAGAGAGAGAGAGAGAGAGAGAGAGAGAGAGAGAGAGAGAGAGAGAGAGAGATACCAAACGTCCTGCAATCAGCAGACAAACAACCACACAATGGCCTCAAGCGTGATTTGTGGGGCTGTAAAAATATACAAGTCATTGTTGAATGTTTGCGTGAAGGTTTTATTACAGGGAGGACGTGTTTGGACAGTGGACTGACTGTAACGTCCTTTGTGAGGATGAAGACGGCAGCAATAGCTGGAATTCCTGTTTTTCTTGGTGGTGTGTAACCTGTCATAAAACGGATGTACATGCGCTCTGCGAAGTGGAGCACCAAAAATACCGGAAATGATAATGAATGGAGCAGTGTCACCGTGTTTTCATCACAGCCTCATCGTCTTTCAGGAGGTCAGAGGTCAACAGCGCCGTGCTCGAGGGCCCTTCAGGGGTGTGGAAGTCTCCTCCTGTGGGAGCTGGTGTCCGACTCGTCTCCCTGAAGGAATGCTACACGTTCTGCCTCCCAGCTGCTGCTGCAGCACACGGCTCATTTCAGAGAGAAAAGCTCCATCAAACCAGGTTCAGACCAGGAGAAAGCTCAACATTTTGCAAAAATAAACATTTCTATTCGAAGAACCTGCAGTTCTGGTGAAAGCGTTTCCCAATAGTTTTACCTGCAATGCTGCAGGGCTGCGTTCCAGCTCAATAACCAGAGGCAGGGATGCTGTTATGACCATGGACATGACAGGGAGGTTAAAATTAGTTGTTGTGCATATTTGCAACTGACAAAGCAAACGTAACATTCAGCAAACTGCACAATCTGAAATAAGGTGATCTTACTGTTAAACAATATAGGAAACTACTTTGAAAAAAGTGTGTCTATATCATTTAGGTGTAAGTTATGTTTTCTATATTTCTGATGTATTAGCATAATTTATTGTGTCAACTAGTTAGGTGCTTTACGGGTTAAACATTTATAATAGAGCGAAAACAATAGAGTGCAATTAAAAGACACACAACATAGACAATATTAGGGCAGAAGGGGGAGGGGGAGGGTTCTCACAGATGAGAAAATGGCCAAAACAACATTGATTGAAATATAAAATATTTAAGATTGGAGAAAGAAAATTATCAGAGCTATGACAGTAAAAAATTGTATGTAGAAGGTTAAAAGGTTGAATATTAGTCATTTTACAAATCAGATACAGTTTAGAAGTATCAGGCAATAAAGGATTCTCCTCAATGCCCACCATGTCTTCCTGTATGCAGACATGCAGTCCGTGTTCTAGAGCCAGTATGTGAACAAAAAATCATTAAAGCATCAAAAACAGCCACAAGCTCTTGTGGTATTTTACAATCCTGTGAGTCACCAAAGCCTGTGATTACAGAACCAGTCCTAACAGTGTTTGTGGTTTGTTGTAATTATAACTCCTCAAACAGAAATCTCACTTTGCAACAATAAGAGATCTTAACGTACATTTACGATTGCATGTCTGTATCCAAAACAAACAACACACGAGCAGTCTAGGGAGGGGGGGTCGGGGGGAGTGCAGGAGGTGTGTGCGTCGTACACAATGCCGGCTCAACTGTAAATAGTTGTGCAGTACATGTTGCCGTGTGGAGGTGTGGTGGAAAGAAAGAGACTCGAGACGCATCTTGTCTCTGGTGACATTTTGTACAGCCGGTTAGATGTTTGGGGTTCTAACCTCGCTGAGGGGGGTGCCAGCTCTCAGGCCGCGGCCACGTGTGACATCGCAGGACATTCCTTCCAGCGACTTCCTGGGTTTTATGACTGGGCCTTCCTCGCCCTCCACAACACACACACACACACACACACTTCCTTTCTCTGTGTTCCTGTGTGTGTGGGCATTCCCACTTCCCGAGTTCCACGAATGCAGCGGTTTCTTCTCCGAACTGTGTCCCAAATAAAAGACGCGTAAAGCGCCGTGATGAATACAGTCGGTCTGTCTGTTTACAGCAAGACGTCATTTCCCTTCTTTTTCACGCTTTCCACTTTTTATTGAGAGACATTTAAAAATGGTTATATCCCGTCCTGAGCCCCACACAGCCGGTGACACACGTTTAAGGTCTAAGACTCAGAGGAAATTACTCAGACTTTAAACAATCTCAGCCTCATCAGACGGGAAGACAGCATTACAGACTTGAGCCAATAATCAGGAAGGAATGAATGATAAAAAATAGTAAATCCCTTTATATTCTTCACAATCACGCTATTCTCGCCCTATGACCCATCAAGTGGCAGAGACGCTGTATCAACCCACCTTGTCGGCTTTGATAGACGTGAACACCATCATTTTGAAATTGACAAAGTCAGAATGCAGATCGTTATTTTGGCAATGGACATAAATATTGTATACATGCGCAAAAGACTCAACTCTTAGCAGACTTTTCTATTTCTAGGCTTTTAAAGTGTTTTAATAGGTTTGATCACATTCACTACGCTCAAACCCGGGATCCAGTGAACACACACAGAGGATTAGTGCACGTTGTGATGGTGACAACTGGAAATCTACTGGTTTCACGGGATTCCTGTCAGACTTAAACAACCACACAGAAAGGTCACCATCTCCTCCTCTGTGTGTGTGTGTGTTTGTGTGCGTATGTGTGTGTGTGTGTGTGTACTGTACATACAACTGAACTTGCACTTCACTCTACTGTCATGTGTCTACAGACGTGTGTGTGCTTGAGAGATGGAGAGGTTGTGTAATCCTTGTCATGTATCCATGTATAAACACATTTCTGCAAACTATATGCAAAATTGACAAACGTGCATGAACACACACACGCGCACAGACACACACACACACACTTTATAATATGACGGTTTATTATCTCACCTCATTTTAAGCACACAAAGTAAACACTGGGTTCACTCCTGCCGTTCAGCAGTCAACAACACGCACACACGGGATGTTGATTTAGCAGAGAAGTGATGTCATGATGATAATGTGTTGTGTAACAACTGAACGACCGGAGCAGTGACACCAGGGTCATTTCACATTTTTTTAAAGTGTTTAAGTTGCTCTGCCGATTCTTTTTTGTTACCACTGCATGTGTGTTCTAAAAGAAAACAGAAGAAAACCACAATCGGGTTCCCTGGTTACCACAGAGTTTTTATTACTGTGGTCATGTGGGTGTGATCTGAGATCAGCACTTCTCCTCTGATCGGCCGTCACTGCTGCAAATTGAGCAGTTTAAATGTTGTGATGGCATTTTTCCACTGAGACAAACCCAGTGCAAAATACAGGTCCTCTTAATCAATTCCCTTTCCATTGTAAAAGTTAATGTACACAGAGAATAATAGCCATTAAAGAAGTCAAAGGGTAGACGGTAATTTGTAACCACAACACACACACATGCACCCCCACACACACTATGTTTATTACGATCATGAAAATGTTCCGAAATGCAACATACAGTTACATACTTGTTAAAGTACACAGCCAAAGTAACTGCCTGCGATATATAGTTTTTGCCAATTAAAGTGTAGAACTTTGTTTTTTAGCAATTTCATAGCCTATGTGTTTTTACTGGGATCCAATTTTCACTCAGAGGCTGGCTCTGTGTAACTTGTAATACTGTGGTAAAACAATTAAACAGCTATGCAACACGGTTCATGATCTGTAAAATGGAGCGATTCTCACTTTCACCAAAACACTGAGTGAAATCGAATGACCTGGAGTCCTCATGGTCTTACACAGAGGACGGTTAATAACAGAAGGGTCATTGTTTCACGCTGGGAATGACCTCACCCTGTGGAAATCAACAATAGTCCCATGAGCTCCACAGGCACCAGTGGACATCAGCTCCGGAGACTGGATGAGGTAAGACAGAACCTCACCCACCTCCCACACTCACAAGCATCCACGCCATCGCTTTTCTTTCTCCTTTTGAACGCACTTAATAATCACACATGACCTCACACAGCCAACTCATTCCAACACACTATCTAAGTGTAACAGTTGTGTGCTTGTAGAGAAAGCTCCAAGTGGTACCGTTGTGTCTAAATGTGTGAACAAGCATCAGTAAGGGCGCATGACTGTTTCGTATACCGGTATGTACATAGATGGTGGATGGATCATCCAATCAGAGGACTACAAATGGTAACAATACCTTTAAACCTTAGCAAAGGACGGAGAGTTTTCATGTTTGGCTTGTTCGATTATTTGTACGTCTCTAACCTAGAGGAGGCCGGGTTTATGACCAATACTGCAGCCAGCCACCAGGGGGCGATAGAGATGCGTTGGCTTCACTTTAAGGGAGGTCCTGTTTATCTTTATGTACAGTCTATGTGTTTACATTACTACACACAATCCACACACACACACACGTCTACATGTATGCAGCCTTTTCCACAAACCGTACACAACATCAGCCGCACAGCTGCTGCCTGCTTGTGTTTTCTCTCAGACACACTCGCTTCATCTGAGAGAGAGAGAGAGGTCTACCTGTCGATCCCCCTTCAATCAATGTTAACACACTCATGTACACACTCATCTACACAGTCATGCGTTCATTCACACGTTCCACACTCAGCCTGCAGCCCAGCTACACCTTTTTTTTTAAATATAAAACAACAGGTTCGATTCCGTCTCATCCCGTCTCTTAAAGGAACAGCACCGAATTCGGGAAACACATTAATTCATATTTATCTCCGAGGAGGGGGGGGCAAGTTTAGAGGGTCAGTGTCACAACACACACACACACAGAACCGCACAGCAGCACCACACCCGAGGGGCTCCTGGGGCTTTATGACATTGTACATGTTTATGTCTATTTTTATGCCTGTGCCACATGTGTGACTGCGTCTCTATGTGAGTTTGGCCGCGGTCCAAGCTCAGCACACGGGGCCCGTCCACGAGTTACACTTTAACACAACCGCAGTTAAAAGCCTCCGTATTAAACGTTCAGTCAATAAGCACCGCACCATTCTCTGAAAATAAATAAATCCTGGTGACATTCTCTGACAGGCCCTTAAACGGTTACAGGTTTTGTTTTCTTACAATGAGTCAGGGTTGTGTAAACAGAGCTACATGGAAAGTCAGTGAGAGGCCTAAAAGGATTGATATGCAGTGAAAATGGATTTATAAGTCTGGTGTGTGTGTAGGTGTGTGTGTGTGTGTGTGTGTGTGTGTATGAGTTATGGTGTCCCAGCAGGGGGGCCTCTGCACTGGAAATGGGGTTTTCCTGTTCTTTCTTGGCGAATACAGCTGGAACAAATGGATTGGGAAGAAAGTGGGTCACAACAACAGTCTTGAGCCATTTTCAGACATAAACTTGTCAAGTGCGAAGAGCGAAACACGAGATCGTTCGGCTCAGGCAAATTCCCAACAACAGGAACATGGCCAGAACATTCAGGTGAAGGGTGGCGCCTGCGTTGAGTGTAGAGGAGGCAGGACACGATGCATCAGGAATCAAATGTTTTTGTTTTCAGCACATCGGCCCTTATCGGGGAAATGTCCTGAAACTCTCTATCTGTCCAAGTTGCATCTTCCTTTGTGTCTTCTTCATGTACGGCTCCTCATTTCCATTCGGAGATATTTGGAGTTTGTCATCTGTGGCGTGTTAGAAATGTCGTCAACACGCCCGCTCACTCCCTCTTCTCCAGCTATGTTCCTGCTGTATTCCCACATGGGGTCACTTGGAGCTTTTCCAGACATTTTCCCAGGTTGCTGGCGAGAAAAGTTCAAGAGAACGTCAGATTCAACCGACTCTGATCACTCTGGATACTTTCAGGATGTTCTGTGCAGGAATTAGCTGAAGATTTTACATATGATCGATTTAATGTAAAAAAAACATTGTCTTCATGAAACACACACAAAAGTCTTTCACCAGTGGAAAACGGCGTCAATAATGATTTTAACAGCAGAATTGTGTGTCTGTGATGAGAACACTATATCTGTGTCTGTTGTTTTTCACTCTGACAACATAATTGTGGGTTTGTGAAGAGAGAAAGAGGCACACACACACACACACACAGTGAGAGACTGTTTTGTATAACTGTGTGTGTGTGTGACAATCTCATGTTTAATATGTGGTAAAGTGTTTTGCCTGGTATCACTCATCTTGTCTCTTTGGCAGTGATCAAGGCCTGTGTAGTGTAAAGCTGTTTCAGATTCAGACTCAGAGTAATTTCCCCTCCTGGAAAAAAAAACACATCAGCCCCCTGGGCAGAGGAAGATGAGGATAAAGAGAGAAGAGAGGATGGTGAAGAATGTAAATGTAGAGCAAATGAAGAACTGAAAACAAGATTGTCCAGCTCTGACACGTTCCCAATAACAGGAACATGTTATATAATATATATATATAATCATGATCTCACACAGGCTGCTCACACCTGGAACTGAAGGATGGAGGAACGTGCTTGTGGGTAAAAATGTCAAAGGTTAGACACCCGGACATTTAAATTAAATTAATCTAGCACTTTAAACTTCCGAATGCAGACTGGAGGGGCCCGGGGATCGAACAACAGACCTTCTGGTTAGTGGACGACCCGCCTTAACCTCCTGCGTCAGCGCCAAAAGGAAGCACTTGCCTCATCCTCTTTCCTCGTTCTCCCCGCTGAGAAACCATCCTGCTGTGTGAGTGTGTGCAGGGTGTTGCTGTAAACTCTGGTGTGAATGAACCCGAGGTGCTTCGTAGGCACTCAGGCATCCGATTTGCTCCATTCACATTCTGATGTGTTCACGCATCAATCCGTCATCCTCCCTTTGTTGAGTAGAATAACACATATTATTATTCTGATTCCGAAGAGCGTAAAAAACACATGTACTGAATATACTAAGCAGATTTTACTTTGCACAACTATTACGCAACAACAAGACATTTAAAGATGAGTCTCACTTGGATCTCGGATGAATGTTCCCGGAATCACACACACACACCCCCACACACACACACACACGCACACGCACAAACTTTCTCGTACTTCACACCCACACTCAGAATGTGGCATTTGCCATGTAGGGGCCAGGACGGGGTCACACACACACACACACACACACACACACACACACACACACACACACACACACGCACGTATAAACATGTAATGTCCAAGAGAGGCAGTAAAAGTATTCTGGGAGGTGAGAGAAGCGGGAAGGACTCGAGAAGTCGAGAGGGACGGTGGCCTCAGAGGGACATTCAAACACTTGGATTAAAGAAAGAATATTCTATCAAGCAGCTTGATGCAGGAGGAGCAACACCTGAGAATACACACATAGCTGTTGCCATAGCTACGACACATATTGACCCTACAATATTATTTGGATATGACCATTGCTATTGTTATTGTTGATGCATCGGAGTGAGTGACCTGCCCTGACTTCCTGGCATCTGCTGTTAGCACTCGATAGCCATTTCAGGCTTGTTCACATGTGAAATGTAGCCGACATGCTTCTTGTTATTTGGCTACGATCATCTCAACTTTCGTTTCAGTGCCAGCACGACTACCGAGTGGTATGTTTCTGCTGGGCACATTATGGAGATCCTAAAGTCAGGTATCAGGCTCAGATGACTGAGCAACAATCCTCTCAGACCATAACAAAATAAACCTAAGAATAAACCTTGCATCCTCTGAGATGAGAAGAGATAAGTTTCTTCTCTTTCTGGTTATTGGTGCGAAGTGACAGATATTTTTCATTCTAACAGAAGAATCATCATTTTTGTGAATTCCCAGAGTCATGAGTCATGTTTGATTGATTTTTTTAACTTCATATTGAGTCTAAATGTTGAGAATAAATCAAACTTCCACATCCAGATGAACACCAACAATAAATTGCTGCTAAACATTCTTCTTCTTCACCTTTTGTCTAAAAACTCGTTTTCAGCAGGACTGAATGGCTTTAACAACAATCACTTCCTGCATATATAATTCATATTATTGATAATTGTAAGTTTCTGATGTGTTTTAATCTCTATTTTTTGAAACATGTCGGCTGCTCAGGGAGAGGCTGTGTCATTCCTTCTAATTCTGTGTCGGCGCTCCACTCCCCGTGGCTGTGCTCTATACATAGAGAGGGACTTCAAGGTGTAAAGACTTCACACCATAGAAATAGATTCATCATGAGGTTTCACACGCTGAGTGAAACCTCATAAATCCAAATGCAGCCAATTACATGTCTCCCCTTCCAATCGATTTGACACAGTGTTGGGCGTAACATGTCTCCTGAAGCACCGGACAGTATTCAAAAGTCCTGTGTTACTGTTTAATCTGACAAAAAGTTACACAAAGCACATGCTGGCTCTGAGCTGTAAGTACAGCTGTTACCCGAAACAATGGTAAAGACATATGAGATGCTAGTGTAGACATACAGGATATGATCGAGTATTTTCTTAAACACATGCACACACACACAGAGAGACACACACACGCTTGCATACATTTCTCATTTCTGCTTTTCCAAGGGTCACATATTTCCCTGAACTCGTTTGTCAACATGTGATTAGGCGACCGCGCTTGAAACGAATAGTTGCGCTTTGGTCTCGGATGCACAATGTGATCATTAGCGCCGAGGTTAGAGGCCGGATGCAGGTCATCCGTCCTTGAGGGGGGGGGAAACGTGGCAATCCTCTATCGCCACACGCTCACAGTCGTGTTAGTTATGTTAGTCAGGCTAATTCTCGCTGTGAACACACACACCAGGCCGCCGCTGCAGCCGCAGTGTGCACTCGACTGGTGTTAAAACAAATGCTCAAGACATTTATATTCTGCACTGTGTCCAGCGTGACTCATGAAAAATGTGCGCACGTGTGTTAACAAAAGAACAGAGCAAGCGTTCATGGCGGGTATATTTGGAGGTGGTCAGAAGAAAGGTAAACAAACTATATTTTCTTTACCACATGAATTCATAACCATCCACTTTAATTGGCATCCTGCTTTAGATTCCTACCGAGCAACTCTGCATAAAAATGCACAACCACACTGAGCGCTGACCTCCTCTGATCTAATGAGCAGGTAGAAGGAGCACTCCGGAACTTTTTTACCAGGGGCCTGGCACGAAAAGTTCCAGAAAATATCCAGAGCAGGCGACTCAGACATTTGCGTTTTCACATGCAGCCGCTCCGGAAAAACCGAAAAATGATGTCAGCATCAATCTGAATTCATTTGATTCTACTACTTTCACTTTTTTATCTTTGCCACAACCATGACCATGACCATTTCTTGCCCAACCCTAAACCTAACCTAACCAAGCCACAGTTCACATCTCACCCCTCACCTTAACTGGAAAATCACATATGATGTTGAGCTTCATGATTATGAGGGCTTTGGTTCCAATGAGAACTACTGGTCAAGAGGTTACAAAGACAAGTACACACACACACGCACACAAACACACACCACACATACACCCACACGCACACACAGTCTTTGTTATTTGTGTTCCCTGCCAATCAACCAGCAGGGCTATCAGTTACTGGTATATTTAGCTGCACAAGTGAACAAAGTGCTATTACACAAGACAAGCTTTATGTGTGTGTTCTTGTGTATGTGTGTGTGTGTGTGTAGGTGTGCGTGCTTGTGTGTGTGTGTGTGTGTGAATGATGACTCAGAAGATTAGTTGGATAAAGAGACAAGTGCCAAACTGTCTGGAAAGATGCCAAACAAAACTCAAAACAAACTGAAATGAAAAAATAACAATAACAAAAAAACAAAATCTTCCTTCCTTCCTTTTTTCTTTTTAATCCGACGAAGATTAAAGAAAAGAAAAAGCGTCCATAAAGGCGTCCTCTCAAAAACAACACACCACGTTCTCAGCCCTCCTTGACCTCTCTTCTTGGCATTAGTGAGTACCTGCTCTGTTGACCCGCGGCTAAATTGCCTTTATTAGCCTTCACACCAAGGCACTAATTGAAATTTGATGGATGTCCTGATCATTGCTGGGTCTCGGAATAGAGTCCAGACGCTCTGCCCCGACCCCGAGAGCCACGCACCACCCCTCTGATCCTCAGCTCGCACGTAGGCAGGACATACCGCGGCTCTGTGGCAAAGCTAAGACAGGGGCTGCAATTCCCAGATCAGCCCAAAAAAAGGGGGATGAAAGGGTGAAGGGACAGAGGAAGAGGGGGACACAGAAAGGAAGAGTGGACAGAACAACTTCACTATTGTTTTTCCTTCTTTGTATCGTTTGTCATTCACGGCCTTCCCTGACCTTGCCTCTCCTCTTTTTCTCATTCAGTCTTTCCTCGGGTGCACTAACCTGCAGCGGGCCGCCAGCCGGCATGGTGGATCTCAGCGATGTCAGGTCGATGTCTCGGCCCGGCTCCCCTCGCTCTGTCTTCCCCATTCCCTGCATAATAAGACCCCGAAGCGAATCGCACACACTCGCGCACCAAGTGTTGCCCGTGCTGCAGTAAAAATGCTAATGGCGCGTATGGCAGTGGGTCGTTATGAAGGAGGAAATTACACTGGATGCCAGGCACCGAGCGCCAGGCGAAGGCCGGAGAGGACAGCAGCACGGACAAACAAACGACTCATTCACCCCCCCATCTTGGCCTCCCCCCACGCTCTCTCTCTTTACACTCTTTCCGCATGTCTTTCTGTCTCTTTCTCCCTCTCTCTATTCTCCCTCTGTGTCAAATCGAGGCTATAAAAATGGTTAGACAAACCAAATAAACCACCACATTGAAAAACCAAGCAAACATTTTTAATCCCCGTCCTCGTGCACGGCTTTATTTGAATGCTCCGACCACTGCGACCAGGTCGGGTCTATTTACGTGTGTTTGCCCAACAGAAACATTCTGCTGTGTTCCTGTTTACGGTAACCAAGGTCACACGTATTCCCAGTAAAGCACTGAGGCTCCACTGTGAGGACTTCTCTCTAAATCAGGGGACAAAGAATACAGCCCCCTCCAGAAGATTTCAGGACTTATTAGAAAAGAGAGAAACATGACATCAGCATTAACCTTTGTTTCTGCCATTTCTATTAGTTTCCTTTCTGCATAATAGAATCATAAATACTTTAAATGTTAAGACTAAAATACTTATAGCAACTTTAATACACCGCTTTGCATTGACTTCCATTAATTGTGGACAGCCTGACCAAAACCTTCTCCCTAACCTTAACCTGGAGCTCAGACATGACGTAAATTGAAGGTACTGGTCATACCTGAACAAATGAGGCTGGATCAGCAAAAATCCTGAGAGTGTGATGATTTGAGCGAGGCTGTGTTTTATGACCCATGTGCTGAGCGTTTCATCTACGGGAGGAAGAACGTGTTTTTTATTCCTTCTTCTCAGAAAGAAGTTGCGAGTGTGCTGTCGCAGGTGAGGATGAAAGCAGAGAAGGTTTGTTCTATTATACGGTCAAATGGGCTGAGGTGACGCAGGAAGGGGCTGTTCACTTAAAGAAAGGAACTGAAAAAGGAAACGAGAACGACAGAAACACTTCGGACCCTTCGAGGTGACCTGTGAGTGGAATTGAGAAAGTCAGGGGCTCAATGAAAAAGACACACAAGTTTTCAGTTTTATTATGTGGACCTGAACCAAATTGCTCACACTCATAGACAAATCTGTGGAAATGACAAAAAATAAAGTTGAAAAAGTGTCTTTCCTGGAACTCTGTTCGGTAGTTGTTGTGTAAACCAGCAACCAAACGGACAGGGGGGGGCGATGACGTCAATCCATACATGAATTGCAGCCTGTTTCACACACAGCACACACACTAGACTGCCAGCAAACACACACATGGACACAGTAAAAACCACAAAGTGTGTCTTTCCCTTTCAAACACTCAAACATTGAGTTTGTCCTGCGGCGGAAAGGTGCCTTTCATCAGGGATTAAACCCATTGCTCCAGCCCATAATCCTCAGAATAATTATCACCTGAACGGCAGGAATTTCATTACGTTAAGTGTGTGTGTAAGCAGGAAACAACACGATGTGAGCACTGCAAACCTTTGTCCCACTTTCCGAAGGGTGTCCCACGGCGGTGGAAAGGGGCTGATGTTGGTGTTTGTTCATTTGTGCATCAAATTTCTTTTTTCCAATAAAAAGTTTGTTTTGGACCAAAGAAATATGAAATCATCTTTAATCGTCGCTCCCTCAAGCCACGTGTGTCTCACTTGATCACGTTGCATTCAGAGCTTTGGACTCCTACAATCACTGACTGTTGACAGCACTGTGCCTAAGTTTCCTGAAAGTTGGTCGAAGGGCGGGGTGAAGAAAGAGCTGATTCAATTTTGGAAGCAGATTCGATAAAGGAGCTGGATCCAGGAACTTATTTTCTCTTTTCTTTCTATCGATGCAAAATATGTTGAAGCAGGTTGAAGTTCGGAGCTTGTCGCGGTTCTCTTTATTCATTTTCACTCTCTGAAAGCAAGAAACATAATCCATATTGTCCCTTGCAATCACCAGGCCTCCAGGAACTTTTGCCAATCACCTCTCACGCTGACCGAGAAGTGAATGTTGCTTTAGCGGTTTTCCAGAATCACACCTCTGCCTGCTTTCAGGATCATACCTCTCATAACTCAGCAGCACATAGTGGAGCCATTAAACCGTGTGTAGATTGTTGGACTGAACCGATTTGGGGCCGTCCTGCCATGAGAGGTTTTTAAAAAACGGCAGATTTTCTCTGCTCCTCCAGCCGTTCCTAGAAACCTAGCGTTAACACAAGACAACATTTCTCCTGCCAAAACCTCCTCATTCTTCACTTCCTAGAAAACAGGGAGTCTTCTGCAGACGACAGTTACTGCGTGCACTGAATGAATAACGGCTGTGTGGATGAAGGAGCTGGACTGGGGTGAACCTCCAGGCTTTGCACAGACTTAGAGTTTGATATTTTTGACAGCAACTCGGCTAAATGGGTAATCCTGCTTTCGCGAGGTGGCTTTTGTTTGCTCTTACACGGTAGAAGGAGGATCGTGAGGCCCGTTCTTGACTGCTCTGCACTGTCTGTGTATGTGTGTGTATGTGCATGTGGCGGCTCAAACAGCAGCTGTAAAGGCCCCACCTGTAATTCTGCTTGAACCTCAATAACACTTCTTCTGTAACAGTATAAATCCTCAGGGGATGTGGCAGCTGTGCTCCACAACAAACAAAGCATTGAGCAGGTATTGGAAAACACTGGCACAGCCTGCCACACAGGCTTTTGTGTTTACAGCGGCTTTCTCCGCCGAGCGGCAATTGCTTTGATTTGTGAATAGGAGTTATTAATAGCATGTCAAGACACTTGAATCCAGAGAAAGTCTCATAGGTGAGAGTAGTGATTGGACTTATGTAACCCGGGAACACTTCCAGGCAGCGTTCTCAATCAAAACCATGTAGTTTGAATCATCCAGTGTTATTGGTTGTCCTCCCACCACATCAGCAGGTATGGCAGGAGTAATGAGGGGAAGGTATATGAAAGGAAATCAGCTGCCTTCTGACAAACTCTGCTAACTTAAAAAAAATAGAAGAGAAATGAAAATAAAATAAACTTATATAGCACCTTTTACAACAGTTTTCAATGCTTGGTGGTAGTTCCCAGTGTGAAATGTAACTACAGCAGGTTAAAAGATGGTTTTATCATTATTAGTATGTTCCAGTGCGTGTAGTTGTGGCCAGTTGTGAAACATTGACTCAAGTAAAAGTAAAAGTACCATATACTTTGTTTTTATTTTAGTACACATACTTGCTTTTAAATATATTCAAAGTATTAAAAGTAAAAGTACTCAGAGAGTGGCCTATTCCCTAATGCAAAAGTCTACTCGTCATTTTACCTGAGTCTCGGCCTCTTTTGAAGCTGTGTTAGTTCTTTCTTCTTCACCAGTGATGTTGCTGCTCCAGTAGACTGGTCTAATGTTACCTGGCCAGTCTGATCGGATCAATTCCCCTCTCGTAATTGATTACGTTTAAAATATATTTCCAAAAACAACCTCAACAAGTAACACAACGTAGTATTTTTGTAGTGTATTTGCTGACGTATGTAGTGGAGTAACAGAAATGCAAAGTCTTCCACTGGCAATCAGAAAGGAGTCAAGGAGTCACCTTTAAAATCAGGCCTGTTTAGGGGATTGATAATGAGTGTGTGCAATTTGGTGCAGATCCAAATAAAGATGTGCCTGATTGTGGTTTCTCCTGAAACCTCATCAGGCACAATGGAGGCTCTTCTACAACTGATCTTAAACAACTTGAGACTCAGACTTGCTCCAACTTATTTAAAATCAGCTTTGGCAAAACGTGAAACATGTGGGATGATACTGACTGGAGCAAACAATACAGTCCTTTGTCCGTCCTTGTCCTTCTGCTTGTGTGCTGTGCCACTAGTCTTTGTCTCATTCATTTGTACTCTTCTTCTCTTTCTCTCTCACATACACACACACACACACACACAAAGGTTAGGGTTCAACAGCTAAGTGCCAGGCAGTGCTGTCCTCTCACTGTCCACGGACGACTTTCATATACACACGCAATACAAACGCACACCAACCAAACAGTGCTTGACTTATTCTGACAATGAGAAGAGACTCTCCATTCGTAGTAGCAATGGTCACACAGACACACACGTAACACACATCAAAGTCAACAAAGCTTTGAAGAAGAGACAAAACCTGGATTAGAAAAAAACTGAAATGAACCTCAAAGGTAAATATGTCTCTGTTGGATCTGCACAACACACAGTCAAAATGAAGGATGAGAAAAACTATGCCTTTTTCAACAGTTTCATTCCTGATGGATCTGTTATATCCTGGTAGCATCTCCGCGGCTTCTTGCAGCGTTCTGTTCAAGCTTTAACTGGAGTTTCCTCTTGGCAAAATCCAGAGGTGCTGCTCGGAATCTGTTCTTTTGGGCCGCAACAAAGTTGAACTCTTCCTGAGTTAAAGTGTGGTCCAGGGCTTCTTGGAGGGACTTCGCCTTTCTGGGAATTTCGTCAAAGATTGGGACTTGCATCCCAGCAGCCAACATCGCCAGTTCCCACTGCATAAGTTCACCAATTGTGAATACCTTGTTGGATGCATATTTGAGAGTCACAATCTGGTCTCTACCTATGATGTAAGCAAAAATAACTGAATCATATTTCTTTTGATAATTGTTGTAAAAACTGCACTAAAATATTTCAATTATTATAAATATTAGTAACTTAGTAAATGATTGTATTGGTTTTAGAGAGGGAAATCAACAATTTCTAATGTTTTAATCCAGTTTATAACATTTCATGTATTATATTCAAATAACAGAAGCTACCTGGCAACTAAGATATCTATATTCTAAGCTAAGCTAAGCTAACTGGCAGATTTAAAAGCGGAAAGGTATTCTAATATAATTCTCAATATGATGTAATTCAAAAAAAGAAATTTTGTCCTCTGAATGCCAAATAAATTATATAAATTAACTTTTACCATAAAGTACACCTGTTGAAAATGTTTTATTTTGTTTCTCAAATTAACACCAATTTCAATATCCAATGAAAATAAATGCAATTTTCCAAACATTTAACACACAAACGAATATCCACAGACACATACAAACACCAAGATTGTCTTTTTTCATGTGGCTTTAAAAACATGACCTCTTAAACATGTATTAATCCCCGGAACAGGAAATTACATTTTACAACAGGACTGTGGATAATGACGAAATGCTTTATGCAAATTTTCAAATACCGCAGCAGTATTTACCACCTGCTACTTCCTTTACACTCAAAGAATTGCATTTACAGATTCTGTGCTCTTACAGCATGTTTCAGCCGCACTAGTGAACTTTCGGCTGCTACATTTTAGTTTGAACCGTAATTGGAAGAAACAGTCACAAGCTAAAAGGTTTAGCGTATTTTATTACCCTTGTAACTACATCTCAAGGCCATACTTCAGTACACATGCCAGCTGCCACTTGGACAATGTGGCTCTGTGTTGCTGCAAACAGTGGTCTGCAACACATGCACATGCTGGTGAGGGTCCTCTGCATGTTTTGGAAAAAATCCCAATAAATCTTGGGGCTGTAATCCCATGCAAGTATTTGCAAATACCTCGTGTTGAGGAAGGTTTAACATTTTTTGATAATAGCTTTGTTTTATAGTTGGTTGTTTTTCTAATTTCCCCCTTGGACAATTTCAGCTGTCTTAATACACCTAACGCCATCTGTGTGAGATTTCCAAGTGGTAAAACGAGGAGAATGATAGATATATTTATATTTCTCCCACAAACAAGCGTCAAGGTACAATTTTAAACAAGGTAAAAACAGAGCCAAAAAAAAAGCATTTCCAATGAGAGCATGTATTTATCTTTAACCTTTGCTCTTCTTTAATCACACTCCATGCTTGTACCGTTCAGAACCAGCCCGCCATGTCACATTTAACCTTCTCTTCTCCCCCCCATGGAGAGAGAGACAAAACGAATTTACATTGTTTGCCTCCAATTTGGAGTGTTACCAGAATAAAATTAATTTGGTCTGAGTAGCCTAAAGAGGTTCAATCTGTAGGGAAATGCAAATGTGCAAAAAGAAATGTGTGAGGTAAAACGAGTGAGACTGACACGCTGGACTCTTTAGTGACACTACCTGGTAGAAGAATGCACTGCATGGTGATTCGACACTGACCTCCATTTATCTCCCTGGGTTTTCTGTGCCATTTATTATCTCATACATAACTTGAATGAGCCTTCATCACAACTGAAGGCATATAAACCTATAATACTGTCTATAAACTATCAGTAAAGCAATATTCAAATGTCCATGTTCAGGATAAACATTGAAAATGTGGCAATTGATTTTTCATGGTTCCATATTGATATCGATTATTTGTCAATATAAGCAATGTGAAAAGCTTTGCACTTAAATCCAGGTTAAACCCTGAAGTCCCACAGACCTTCATATGTCTGTATGCTCTCTCTCTCTCTCTCTCTCTCTCTCTAAGAGAGCGGCCGATCGCCTGCAGTGTCACTATAGGGAAATGACAGGTTTACTGTTGCAACACGAGAGTGTTTAAAGCGCACCCCCCGACACCCACACCCTCATACCTAGGAACGTACATAACCGTACAGGCACTGAGTTACAGGCCTGCTGGTCGTTATTTAACAGAGTTGACTTATAGTTGTCAAATTTGCCACAGTTGAGGAAAGAACATATGTCCTTATTTTAACAGTGAATATAAACCTCACTTTACTGTATCGAGCCACAGTAGGAAGCTATTTGATTAGTGAGTGAGGCAGAGGTAGAAAAACATTAAATTAAAGAATGCCAAAAAAATGTAATCAGTATTCACAACAGCAGACTGGTTGAGTTGATTATTTTAATCGGTATATTAGCAGAAAATAGAATGATAACATTTAACTTCAGTTTCCTCAGACTAAAAGAAGGAAATAGTGATGAACACGGAGAAAGAGAGAGAGAAAGAGAGAAGAGAGAGAGAGAGACCTTGTGACCTACCTGAGCTGAGGTTCAACAAGTTCCTAAGCCTGTTGTAACTTGTTAGTGAACCAGGTAAACGCAGGTCACTGTTTGACCTTTAACATATCGGAGAATGTTTCCGTTCACACACGCACACACACACACACACACACACACACACACACACACACACACACACACACACACACACACACACACACACACACTCACTCTCACTCTCACACAAACACACAAGAATTTTTGAATTTGAAAAAACCTGTGCTGTGTTTCTCATGGGAATGAGCAGGTAATCCAATCCTTAATGTAAACATAACTGCTAAAGTTTGGCAGGCTGTCGTGTTGGCAGGACTTCAATCACCCATTCACTGCACAATATCTGACACTATGTCAATTAAATTTTATATTCAATCCCTAAAAACAATTAAAGCACTATGCTTTTTTATAGAAAGCATAGTCAATCCATCATTGAATACTGCAGGAGAGGAAAAACTATGAAAGAAAAACGATAAAACTAGATCCAAGTGCAAAAAAAACTGGTCAAAAAACCTCCAATGAGCAAGTTGACCTGTTTTTCAGCACTTGGATAAACCATGACCTGGATGACTGAGAATCTCCACACACACCAGCTCGGTGCCTTGGTCATGACAAAAGAGTAAGAGGTTAAAATGTCACTTCAGTCTCTTTTCTGAGAGCCGTCGAACTCAGTGAGTGACTGCTTGTGTTGCCAGAATCTCTCAGCTAAAGAATTCCGATTGCTTGACCTGACAGTCAACACTAACTCTTTCTGGAACATATAAGTTCTGTTGCTGTGAACAGCCTTTACAGGGGAGAGGCGGTGGTCTAGTGGCAGAAACTTGGACTATGGGCAGAGAAGGTCTCTGGTTCGTCTCTGGTTCAACTCCACGGAGAGACAACAAAAGACGAACCTGGATTGATCTGCCCAAAAATCCAAGAGTCTCCCTACCCTGTCTAGGGCACCTTACTCCCCCAACATCTGCTCCCCGAGCGCCGTACATGGTCGCTCACTGCTCTGTGTGTCCTGCACACAGATGGGTCAAAAGCAGAAGTAAATTTTCCCTACCTGCATGAGTGTGCCTTTGCATGTCTGTGCATGTGTTTGGGACAATAAATGGATCTTAATCTTAATCTTAAGAAACTTCAACAGAATCCCCTTGCTTTGTATATCATATCAGGCCTTAGAGCAACCATGGAATAAGCTTCATAAGCTGATAGCTCATTCCTGAGTTAGCCATAGAGAGCCATTTGTACCAGCGGGTGTTATTGAGCAGACAAAAATTCATTAAGAAATATGCAGCTATCAACAGTCCGGGTATCTGTCAGACCTGGAGCCCCCCTGTAATTCTAAAACTTTGATTATCATCGAAATAAACAAAATTGTTGCGCAGTTTCTTCTTCATCCGTCCAAAGGTAACAACATCTGCATCTGTTTTCCTTACAGATTAAGAGGTTAAAAACCGGAGACTGTAAATAAAGATGGGTGACATAACGGCAGCCCAAAAGTGAAGCCAAAATGTCCTGATTGCCCCCTTGTGGCTGGCTGCAGCACAGGTCATGCACCCTGCTTCCTGCCTTTTAGTGGGTGGGAAAGGGACAAAACTAAAAAGTCAAAGTACACATCAAATTATTGTTTTCTTAAAGATGGTTTCTGTCCTTTTGGGTTGCCCTTACATCCATTGCTGATTGTTTAAGTGTTTATTTCCCTATTTAAATGAAATTAATAAGAGAATGATTGGTCGACCATATGTATCTATGGGACCTCGCTACCACGACTCCATCTCCTGATTGCTGTTGTACAGACTCCGGCTGCAAAAGGCTCAAGATGACAGTGTTAGCTTCTGCAATATATTGTCTTCATTCCTGGATAGCAGCAGGAAGTGGAGAAATGTTTTGGGCTCAGCTAAGCCAACCTGTCACTGGCTAGCCTTATATCAAAGTCTTGGCAAAATCTTCTTTCCAAATGTCAGACTTTTGCTTTTCGTCCTCAACGTGAGCTTGAGTCGAAATTTGTTCATATGACCTCAGAGTTTCTCCTACATGACCTGAGATGAATGTGGATCTATCACTTTGTAGCTCACTGTCTCTTGTTACCTCAGGGGCAACTCATGCGTTGCAGCTGTGTTCTGTTGCCCCAGGGTGTTCTTCTATGTCCCTCTTCCTCTTCCTCCTCTTCTGCTACCCCTGGACCTATAGGGGCTAAGGTGTGTTGCGGTGAGCGCAGGATAGCGTTCGGTTAAAGTCAGCCCAGGTAAAGGTCAGAGCAGAGCCATGCCTCACAGAGAGCGGAGAATAAATCTCTCAGTCTGACAGCGTAATTTTTTGGGACAGATTAACAGCTTGCTGAAAGAGGCGGTGAAGGTGTGTCGAGGTGTATGTGTGTTTTTGTAAAAGAATGCCGAGGGTCTACTCATGCTGTCAGTTGAATAAACTCTGTGCCAAGTTAATTTCACACGCATGCACATCTTTCTTTCTAGGAATTTGTTTTGTACTGTCAAGCACTTCTGATGAATCTGCTCAATTTAATAAATAAAGCAAGTATTCATTCAACATTTTCCAAAGCTGAGGAACAATGAAGACAATGGAAGTCATATATCAAATGTGACTAAGCTGTCACAGTCATAGATGTAGGGCACCTGTGCAGCCAGGTGTGATTGTGACATGTGAAATGCAAAATATCCCAAGAATCAGGTCAAATGTATCACAAGGCAAGATACGTCTACTTCAGAGCTTGTAAAAGGAAAGCAAGTTGATGAAATATTACCTGAACAGTGGATGACAACAAAGAGATTGTTGGTTTTTACAGAGACTATGCTGATCCCAAAAAATAGAGCAACACAACCGTGAACACATGTGGATGAAGTACATAATATGCAGTGGACATAAGAGAAGATGAGATGAGATTAGATGAACCTTCAATGATTTCCCATAGAGTTCATTCAAAATGTACACAGCAGCACAAAAGAGGGGATAGATGAAACATGAATAAATAAGATAAAAATAGAAATACCATGAACAAAAATAAGTTCTGTAAAAAGATAAAAGTTGACTATGACTAAATATTAAATATGTATATTAACCTCTGTTACACATTTTACTGCTGTGTAAGTGGCATTGTAAATGTTAATGCGTACAGTGGCGTCTTTGTGATCTGTCTCAAAGCGTTTGGATAAGTCCACACATGTTGTCATGTTGTGGCAACCTCAAGTATCGTTGAACTGCCTAAAGCAACGTTCAGGATAAACATGTGAAGGATCATCCCCCCCTACGCACACACTTATACATATACATGCACACACATGCACACATCTGCCTTTTAAGGTCAGGATTCAGGACCTAAATTGAATGCAGCGCTCTGTACTGCATTGCTACACACAGGCTCATTCATGTCCTGCTGCAGTATTCAACTCCTGGTCGTCGTATGAAGACCCGAAGCAGCAGGACCGTGACCCAGTTTGTGTCACCCGGCGCCGGCCACCTCTCAATGAACACTGGTGTTTGTGAGAATCATACTACATGTTTATCTTTCGCAGGATTGTTTGCTGATTGTGTAGCGACAATACTGAGCCAATCACCCTGTTATTATCAGTGGAAGCTTAGATAACAGCTTGATTTGATAAGATACAGCAACAACTGTGTAGATCAGGGAAATGACAGCACAGCACATGGGTCAGTGCTGATTCTCTTAATTGCATTTTCACAATAGAACATTTGCAAGAGTACATGGAGGAAGTGTGAAGTGTTTCTTAATGAGCAACAATACAGAGTTGCATTAAATAAATGCTGCAAAAGGAGCTAAAGTGAGACCTGCTGCTGATGTGAAAGTCTCTGATATTTCAGCGGTTGAAATTTATGCAAACAACAGTTTTATTATTCATTCAAAGTTGGGTCAATGAGATAATGTTATAAGAATCAGTGGATCCCTCTTTTGTGTGTGTTCATGTGAGGGGCTGTGCCATTAAAAGGTTTGGACCCCTGCTGTCAAATACAAACAGGAAGACCCTCAGAGAAAACATGAACAATTGTGTGCATGAGATAATGGAACTCACAGCAGCTCTGGAGAGAATATAAACTCTCTCTCTCTCCATCTTTACAACTGATTATCCTGTTTTTATTATCCTTGCCTGAGGTGCTGCAACTCGATATCCGGTAGAAGTTTAATAGAGTCAAATTCTGATGTGCAGTCTTTGAAAGGAACAAACTCAGCTGTTATGATAAACGTTTTTGACAATCACAGATAGACAAAGAACAGCAGTCGGGGAAAGTATATTTACCCTGGTACTGTATTTCAGTACTATTTTCCTGCAGTATTCAATGATGAGTTTTCTACAAAGAAGCAAAGTGTTTAATTGTTTTCAGGGATTGAATACCAAATTAAATTTAACATAGTGTAATATATTGTGCAATGAATAGCTGGTTGAAGTGATGCCAACATGACAGCCTGCCAAACTTTAGTAGTTATACTAACATTGAGGATTACCTGCTCACTCCCATGAGAAACTAAGCACTTGAAGAAGACACATTCTTCTGTGTGGGTGTGTGTCATTCTATGCTGTTTTTGATACACATTTCTAGGAAAACCATTGTACTTTCTACTTTACTATATATATTTGACAGCCTTTCTTAAAAGTTACTTTTACATTTTTGGATTTTACATACTGGATGATGAGAATAACCCAGTAGTTTCCCACCTTGGCTTCTGACACCTTACAAGAATCACAGTGTGGGACACATTTAACTTATCTATGAGTTGTTAAAACCCTCCAGCCACTAGTCATTTTCTTTCCCTTAACTTCTAACAGGGGTTGTATCAAATAATTTTTCAAATTTGAGAAAACATTTGTAAGAACTTTGTTTATTTGTTCTTTCCAGTCTCATTAATCATCCCACAACCCCTCACATTTAACTGGTGTCCCTGTATATAAACATGTAGTTCAGACTAGCGCCACCTGCAGCAGCTCCAACAGCAACATGCTGCTGACACACTGATGCCTCAGTATTAGTCATCTAATTGTGTTATTCATAATAATATGTCAGAGGAAAGTCTCATGTATTTTACTGTAATACTACAATCTGCAGCTAATACTTATGGTACTTTTACTTAGGCATGATTTTATATGCAGGACTTTTACTTGTAGTGAAGTGTAGAGGAAGGATCTGAGTAATTCTACCAGCTCAGGTGAAGGCCAAACACAGAACCACATACCAAATCCGGTTCCCCCTGTCAAAATAAAACATTTTAAATAACTATATAGCAATATAGTTCAGTCGAGTTGAGTTGACACTATATTAATTCAGTGAAGAATGTAGTGAATTAGATAAAATGTTATAGTGGTAACTGTTATTTAAGTATATCTAGCCATAATTCGACAACCAGTGGATCAAATGAATACATATACATGTAATGTTTTCAACATTTGGTCTAATAAAGGGTCTGGTGTATTTAAGAATATTTGGCAATTAGAGGTAAACTATAGCATATGCTTAGGGAACTATTCAACTGATTATTTGACAACCAGATTTGTATAGTCAATGTCTGCAGTTTATTGTATCAGTAATGAATTTAATATAACAATAAACAGAGTTAAACAAGTACCATGACATGTGCTTTTACTATTAACTGTAAGAACACTCTCAAGTAAATTGTAATACATATATATGTGCTGTGTTTCAGCCTAAGAGCATTAGACACATTAAAAGCCAATTAGATGTGTACGAATAAGAGCTGTAGCACATGTAAAATATGTTATTTATCTTACAACAGCCTTTTTTATTGTACTGTTATAAGTGGGGTTAATCCCAGTCTTTTCAGTATCACACACGTTGCTGGTGGTCTTTATCTTTAGTCTGGAAGAACGTCTCTGCTTCCGGTATCCTCCGGGCTCACGGCCGCTGCCTTGCCGCGGCTCCTCGGTGAGAAAGCCCCGTCGTCGCCCTGTCGAGTCATCGCTGGAGAAGAGCCCGGAGCGGACGGAGCGGACGAGCCGCCGTCTGATGGCTTGAAAACGGGGGGGAATAAGTGTGGATCACGTCGGATTATTCGCGCTCTCTCTCTCACACACACACACACACACACACACTCGCACACCCACGGGCCCAGGACGGTGGCAGCAGCTGGACTGGATGTAGATGCGGGTGAAGACATGAGCGGAGTGTGAGTCAGGCTGTTGCCGCTCGGTCGCGGCTGCGGACCCGGGGAACCGACGGCGCGGAGGCAGCCCCGAAAGAGCGAACTTGGCTCCTCTCTCTTCCCGGTGGGAGGTGTCTGCTAGCCCGCTGTGCCGCGTCGCGCTCGCAGCCTCCCCGCCCGGACCTTCTAATGAGGATACGGACATAACTGAGGGGGGGACATCTTTTTCTGTAAATATCGTCTTTTCTCTGTCTTCTTTAAAGCAACCAACTGTGGCTTTAATGTGACGCACTAACAGACATTAGCTCTGTGTCGGAGCGGACCCCCCCCTGCGGAGGACTTCAGGGCTTCTTCATCAAGTTTCCTCCCGCAACAAGCTCCACACCGATGTAAGAGGTACATTTTTATCTCCATTTTGTCAGGACTCTTCTTTGGTAAAGGTTGTGTCTGTTGTCTTGTTTTGCCTGGAGGTGAAGTTAGCCGCACAGCCCGGGTCTCTTGAGTTTCCAACAGGCAGCAGGGAGCCCCTCACTCCGCGAGGTGCTCAGGTCACTTAGCAAAAGACCCGTCGCGGCCCAGCGAGTCACTTTCATTATGATTTTGAATATGAAATCATAACTTCATTTAACACAAGGTAACCTATATTTCCGAAACTACATGAACACTTATGGTTCCTCTGTTTCTTTACTTTTTGGTTCCCCCCCTGGACTGTTTTTTGAAATACAATATTTCAGTTCTCCAGGTTTAAAGGAGCCAGGTTAAAAACATTTGACTCATTTCGAAATAAATATCATAACTAATTTGTGTTATTTTTTAATAGCCAGTCAGCTACTTCTTTTTTAAAGCAACAGTCGTTTACCTTTTAGCCTTAGTTTAGCTTTAATTTAGCTTTTAGCTCGAATATACACGCTAGTTATATTAGGCAGGAAGCATAGAATACGATTCAAACTTTAAAAAAAGTTATTTTCTTGAGTATTTTTTACATAATGTTAAGGTTGTATAAATGATTAAAGAATCTATTTATCAATTTTATTTTTAGCGATATAGCTCGTTTATGCAAGCACGGCTAATTTCAGGTTAACTAATAAGTCATCAATGACACCTGTGACCAAATAATTACCTGTTACAGCAAAATAAGCTTTTATTTACTTAATAGCAAATACTATCGTTGTACACTTGGGCTAAAATCACAGTTGGTTGTTTATATAGACTAAAACATAGAAAAGTATCTAAAATGCACGCTCTTTTTCGTGATTACCCTTATATAAATCAAGTAGAGGCAAGGTTCTTTATTTATTTATTAATTTGTAAAAACTATGAGTACCTAGCTGTTGTGAAGTCACTGTAAAAACATCTCTTCATGGCTCATTTCTTAAATAAGCTTTATGTCATTATCACAGCCGCAGAGAGACGGATGTTTTTTTTAGCAGCATTAAGTTTAAATTATCTCTCAGTGGGATTCTGAGGTTGAGTTTAACCTCAAATTATAAACAGTCTGATGATGGGTCTGCACGTCTCTGGTCTAATACACGTTCAGACACTGGGGTCACACAGCTGTCCAGGGAAATGTTGAGATCTGAAGGGATTTACTTTGTGATTTACATGAAACACAACCTGTGTTCCACTTCAGAGACTTCCACCGTCGGTCATCATCAGTCTTGTCTCTTCAGTTGGTGTCGTTGTGTAATGCATTACCTCATTGATCACTGTAGGTCCTTTCGTCACTGTGTACACCTGGACTGGAAACTGAGACATCTGGTTGAGTGAAAAGACTTCTTTAAAAAAACCTGCAGGGCAGCCAGGTGCTGTCACATGCAAAAACAGTTCCAGGCTGCATAATCTGAGGGATTTATTTATAAAATATCAATGCATACATAATACAATGGCAGAGGTGAGATTTTCTTATGAAAAGATCATAATTATATACTTCTTGTTGGCCCTAAGGGACATATACCTAGTGGGACCTCTTCAGCACTAATCTGTCACCGACTTTTCTTGTTTGAGACGATAAACTGTATCCTGTGGGGTCACATCAATCTCTGGTGTTGTGAATGGACAATATAAAGAGAGTATAAGGCACAAGTTTTACTCTGTGAAAGTTTAAAGTGTTGTCTTAAAACAGCAAGTTTCATATTAAATGCAAAAACAACTTCAGAGAACAAGTTTGATTTCTTGTATCCACGGTTGTTGAAGTGGTCACAACTGGGTTGAGGGAAAGGAGAGTGGTTTAGGTTTTCACACATTTTAATTAATATTAAATCAATTTCCTTTAAGTTAATCTATAGAAGACTAAAGAAAAATGCAACAATTATTCTGCACATTTCTTTCATCACAGGTTCTTTTTTTGAATCAGTGTTGATGAGACTTGGGAAACTTGTTTTGAACATGAATGATTCCTAACATCATACAATAAAGCAGCTGCTGCTCCTCTGTGCCACAACGATAACACAGTAGGAGTTATCCATATGATATAATGTCACGCAAACTGCAAATTCAGCAATGCATATTTCTTGTGTCCGTTTTAAGTTTTGTGTAATCTAATATGTAATATACGCGTTACACTGTCCTCAGATATGCATTCAGTTTCTGTGCAGTGGTTCTATCTCTGTCGCTCCCCACCTCTTTCCTGTTAGGCTGCTGAATTGCCATGGAGTAGCCTAACCTTGGGTCAGCCAGGCTGTTTTGACTTTGGGCTAAATTCGGAGCGTGGAGCAATTAGGCACACACTCTTCTGCTCCACTCCACTGCGTTAACTACACTGGGACGATTAGTGGGGGAAACACTGAGGTGGGATGTGGATCTCTATGTTGTCATAGAGATCATACCAGGCTCAACACCAGTCAAACCTTCACCGACTTGTGAGCCACAAGTTGGTCTGTATCTGGAATCGTAAATTAATTACTTAATTAAAGTTACAATATAGTGTATGATGTGAGAATATAAGCTTTGTCATTTAGGGATTTACACATCATTTTTTACCACCCAAAGTATTTTGAAATGAACATTCAAATGAAGAATCTGGTCAGAGAGAGGCAGAGATTATTTACCTTTAACACAACTTCTGGCAGAGCTTGGCCTGTGTTAATTTCCCACCCTGCGTCTGTCACTCATCTCTATGGTCATGAGCCAGATGGTGGTAAAATATCACAGGATATGACACTTTGGCAGGCAACCAAGTATGATTTATGAGTCACATAAAGTTGGGTGGGTCAGAGATGTTGTCAAGTGAGGGGTGAATTTTGTGATTTATGCTCTGATGCATTAAGAGTATATAGTTTAATCTTTCAGCTCGTTTCTCTCTCTTTTTATTCAACAGCAAAAAGAACAGCTAGCGATCCAAGCTGTGCCAGGCCAGGCCAGGCCAGGCTAGGCCAGGCTAGCATTCTGTCTGGCCTCACCAGCTTCCTGCCCTCGGTGAGTGGAGGAGGCTTCAGCCAGATCGGTCAATTCAAGCTGTAGAAGATTGGATTCCTACCATATTTCATCTTAGCCTTCAGGAGGCCACACTGGTCTGTGAGATCTCCATTTCTTCCATGTCATGGTGGTTGCTCTCTGGATATTGGCAGCAGAATGGATTCAGGTGTTAATTTGACAGGTGTCACATCATTGCAGTGCTTGCACTCTCCCTCCTCGGACAGCCTCTCGTCCCCTCCCTTCCCCATCTTCAAGAGAAAGCCCCTCAGTCCCCCCTGGGGCTTCCCTGAGCCCTGTACAGAACGGCCTAACAGGAACTGTCAGTTGTCTTGTTGAAACAAGTTGACTTTGCAAAGGGGAAGTAGAGATAATAAATTCTTGATAAAAAAAAATCCACAGACCACAACAAGGATTACTTTCGTCGATTGACATATTTTTTGTAACCTGTCCACTTTGATCAGAGGTTTTCACTTCAAAAGGAGCTTGCTGGTCAAGATTTGCACCCACTAGTTTACAAATAGGTTAATGTGAATAGTAATTGGGAGAAAAAAAATCCTTATTTATACATAAATAATTTTTCTATATTTCTTTGGGTCTAAGCATCAGGCGGAATGTCTGAAAGCAATAGCAGCAGTAAAGCGGTGATATTCATTGCCCCAGCCTCCCCTCCACCCTCTTCCTCCGCCTGTCCATCCCCACAGACCCCTCAAAAGAATGTGAACGGCTCTTCCAGTTCAGACTCGCATGTGGTGGAGAAGCTCGGTGTAGTCCCAGAGGTCCGACGCCGGCGCCACACGATGGATAGAGACTCTAAAACAGCCGAGCACCGCTTCTTCCGTCGCAGCGTCATCTGTGACTCCAACGCCACAGCTTTAGACCTGCCCAGCAAAGCAGCTGTGATCCTCACCTCACCTCCAGACTGTGAAGGGTTGCCCATCTTCCTCAGCCCACAGCCCTTAGGGTCTGGACCTGGGGTGCAAGATGATGAGGTTGAGAGAGGTTCCTATTTGCAAAGCATTACCCGTCATCCTTGTCTTGGGGTTAGTGGGGCTGTTGAAGAAGGGCAAGTAGAAATCGCTGAGAAAGATCTAACGGAAGGTAGTGTCACAGTTCCAGTTCCAACCATTAGCAGTGTGGAACATACAGATGGGGCAGAGAAAGTGTCCAGCCCGACAGTATTGGATGTTACAGACAACGCAGCAGTCAAACAGCCTGATGTAACATTAACTCCCAGAGGGACTGAGAACGCACAACAGGTGGCAAAAGGTGAAAAAGTGATTGAACATGTAGAAGAGAGCAGCGTTAGTAGTCGAGCCGGAGAGAAGGAGAGGGAGACAGAGGAGGAGAGGGGTCTAGCAAAAGCACGAGCAGAGCTGAGAGAAGCTGAGAAACGAGTGCAGGATGATATAGAGGAGGTAGAGACAAAAGCTGTGGGGACTTCATCGGATGGACGCTTCCTGAAATTTGACATCGAGATTGGAAGAGGCTCTTTCAAGACAGTCTACAAAGGACTGGATACGGAGACGACGGTGGAAGTGGCGTGGTGTGAACTCCAGGTAAGACTCATACAACTGTCACCTCTGTGCTGTTTGTTTTCCTGTTTATGTAGCTACATCTTTAATATCATCTTTTGTTCCTTCCTGAGGTGTTTAAGTTTAATCCATAGCTACTAATATTAACGTTTTGCAAATCCAACTGCTTTCCTGTATTAAGGTTCACAAAATGAAATCACAACCAGATTTATACATTTCCCTTATGTTTCCTAACAACATGATGTTTGTGTTTAATTTAAAACAGCAGCAATGAGGAAGTTCATGTTCAACTTTCTCTTTCCATATTTATTTTAGTTTGTATTCTCTTGGGATTTAATTGAACAATTCTTCGTAAGCTGTGTGTCCTGAGCTAAGTTTGTGTTTTACTGAGAGGAGATATGAATCCTGTGATAGTACCATCATAATAGCTTTCACAGCTGTTGGGGCGGTGTATAACTCACCTGGTAGGGCTGCCCTCACAACGAGGCAAGGCCTCAACCTGCCGAGGCCCGGGTTTGATTTCAACCGCGGCTATTGATGCATGTCCTCCCCCACTCTCTCTCTCTCTCTCTCTCTATCCCCCGTTTCACAGCCTTCTCTTTCCTATCCATCAAAGGCGATTAAAAAGCACCCAAAGTAGATTTTTCAAAGATACTCCAACTTTTGTTTTTCTTCCATGGATGATGGCTTCACTCTCTGGGTCAGACATGATAGAGATCATTCTTCATGGTCTACTGTATAAACCTTGGGCCATATTTATATTTCTATAATGTCGAAACAGCTGTGAGATGCAGAATGACACTGTTTTTCTATCAGCGGTTACTTACGAGCATGACCAACAGAAAAATCTAGAAAACTGAGGAGGTATGGAGCAGCCCATGCCCCTCTTTTCTTCTTACTCATGGTTTTGTTTGTTCAATACTACATCCTTTCAGTTACCCCACTTTGATTTATACATGTGAACGGATGCTGCAGTGAATCATATTACCACTAACGCACGTTGCACAAATGAGTATCGAATGAGGAAGAGGATGCTGAACAATCAAAGCCTGAATGCTTCGGTTTGAATTTCTGATGACTGTGGCGGTCTGACGTGCTGGAAATCCAACCTCATAAATCTTAGATTTGTAGAATGTGGATTGATAAGATCTCAAGGTTGTGACTTGAAACATCTTGGTCAAAAATCCCCTTGACTTTCTGCGAAATTCTGTTGTACTGACAGTTAGTGAAACTGTTGGCTTTCTCACCTACATCTATCTACAGGACAGATGAGGTCCCAAATGCTCTTGTATTGTGTATCTGTGGCTTGAACAAGACTGGGAGCTGCCCAGCGCGCCCTATCAGCTTTAATTCTCGGCCTGTAGATATATAAGGGTTCAGAAAAAGGTGAAACATGAGACAGGATGGCACTCAACTCACCAAAGGATGCTGCTGCTACAATATGCTACACTGATGCAACTTCTGCACTGCGTGTACAGAGAGGTACAGAGAGTGTGAGCATGAGACGTGCAGAGGAGTGTAAAGCTGCAAGTCTGCTGGTGACAGAAAGTGGAGATTGTCTTTGCTGCTCGTCTTGTTGACAAGGAAGCACAGAGAGAGTGGTGCCTCCATTAGTTACTGATGTACAATAACAGTCTCAGGCAGTCATAAGACTCTCAGGGTGGTGAGCTGAGCTTTTAGCGGAGGGAGAAAACAGTAACGTGGACTCACGTGGAACTGTTTGCCCTGATGAGACACTGAGCCAGAAGGAAAAAATCTGTAAATAGGATATTTAATGTAAGGGACAGACGATGACATAATTGGCCACATGCTGGGAGTTAAATGTAATACGTCAGAAATTGAGCAAAGAAATTACATTTTTTCCTTGTTTAGTAAAAGTCGCCTTTAACCCCAACTAGTAATTGTTTGTTTAGTTTACTGAACATGATCTTGCGTTCTCTTCTATGACTGATTGTTTGATTAATTACAACCCTGGAGTGTCAAACACAGTGAGTTGTATGATAAAATGTTTTCACTGCTAATCTGTGCTTGTGTATATATCAGTGTGCGAAATATTTCCTGTGTGAATGTGGGTTGTGTTTCCTGTCATCTCCATCACACGTCTCACTCCTAAAATCTGCTTTAATTGATTCCCAGCGGCAGGGAGTGTTTCCTCTGTGCGGCGCACATGACTATTTCTCTCTTTGTAAGCATGTAGAGACAAGTACTTTTCTATGGTATAAAAACTTAATCCTTTCTGTGCATATGTCGGATAGAAAAGATAGCTGAGCGTCTGCTGACATGTGGCAGAATGCTGGGGGTAAAGTTACATACACGCGCATAGACACACAGACACACACCACAACCAATCACATTCCCTCACTGGGTGGGCAGGGCAACTGGAGATCTGTGGGAGTCAGGATCATCTGGAACTTGTATGAATGTGTGTTTTTAGTGTGTGTGTTTCCATCCCATTGTGCCATTTGAATATGTGTATTTAATAGGTGTCTGTTAAAGATATATAGATAGATAGACCTCAGAATAAGGTTAACTTTTGTTTCATGAAGAATTTATTTCCTGTATGGAACCAGAGCAGCAGGAGGTGGGGGAAAGAGAAAGAGATAGAGCAGATAGTTTGCTTAGCTTTAGTGAAGGAAAAGATTGATGAATTGATGGAATGGGTGGAGAAAGACGAGTAAGGTCACCTGGTAGCTTATCTTAAGGTGCCTTGTCAGACTGGATGCCAGTTGATGGATGTGACGGGAGAGGCTGACGCAGTTCTTCTGGATTGGTAGAAAACAGACAAAGGGAAACATTTTGGGTCAGTTTAATCTTGATACACTAATCTAGAAAAATGTTCATTGATAACAGCAGTTATATACAGTGTTTAACAGTATCATATTATGCCAAAGGCTTAACTTGTCTTGAAAGTGTGTGGGGAAATTGCAGAGGGCCTGGTGTTAGTAAATCTTGTGCTGTTTGTAGTGTCAATGGCACAAAACCAAGCAGTTTTTGAGTCTTTCTGTCTTTGTAGTTCATGAAAGTGGGGAAATAATTCTGAGATAAAACCTTCAACTGTTCTGATCACACACACAATCAGGATAACTAAAAAAACTGAGATAATATTAGTCTACTAAGAGGTCAAAATAAAGTATAGAGGGAAAAGGGAGAACCGTTGCCTTCTGAGAGGGCAGAGGTGGAAGTTCAAAGTTCAGCCTGTTAAATCAGAGGTGATCATTAGGGGCCTTCCTCACATTCAACCACTTCTGGCAGAAGCAGGGAAGCTAAGAGCAACCTGGATAAGAGATTGAAGAAGTTGCAAAAATACAAAGATGCATTGGCGAACAGGAGCATGGGGGTTAGAGGAAGAGGGAGGTGAATGTTGGACTTCAATGAGAGAACAGAGAAATGGGAAATGTGGGGGGACAAAAAATGGGAGAAAGAAGACAAAGTATAAAGGGGGAGGAGGAAGGCAGAAGCGGGAGTGGAGCAGAGAAACTAAAGACGACAAAGAAGAGGGAACCCTGTGTGTGTGTCTTTTTGTGTGTGTGCGTGTGCGTGTGTGAGTGAGTGTGTGACCTTAGGCTCTCCGCTCTATTGGCAGTCAAAGACCTTGAAATTTCTCTCCCAACAGCAACACAAGGCAGATTAGCCCCCACCCCACAAACATATACAAGCCCACACACACTCTTGTGGGGCTCCCTCTATAAAAGTTATTCATCACTCCTATAAACTACTACTATAAATCAGTTTCTAACTATTATAGACCTCAGACAGCTCATTTGGCCATATTTTTTTTTGTTTTTGTTTAACGCCATCTTAAATCATATGTGCATTTTATTTTACAATCTCTCTCTTGTTTTATTTCATTAATTCATGTTGGTGACCCGATGTTGGTGTAATGATGGATGGAGGGGAACAGATCCTGTTTGAGGCCCAAAATTAAAAGGGAGAAAGAGCATATTAAGATGTTTGTCAGGATTGTTTATATCAGGCATTTACGAAGTGTTTATATCCTAAAGGCAGTCTTACTGAACAGTGAATTCTCTGTTGCACTTTAACTCACGGCTTTGCCTTAACAGACTAGTATTTGTATACATTCTTAAATGGTCTTGGAAAAAAATGAACTCTTTCCATAAATAGCATTTGACGTATTACAGACGTTGGAAATTGTGAAGTTTTACATCCAAACATTTTGAATAGGAGATGATGTACATGAGTACACATGTATAAAAGAGAGAGAACTTTTTCTTTTGTTGCTGAAAGATAAATATCCCCAGATTACTGCAGGGCAGCAGAGCTGAGGTGAAACAGTGAGACTTTCAGAGGTTCAGATTTCCCTGACAAAACAGTAAACTGCAGCTGTGTCGAGCCTTAAGCAAAAGCAGGTTCTTGCTGCTGATTGATTCTGAAGTTGCTTTAAAGTACCCCCCAAAAATACACACAGATAGTGAAAAACAGAATAGAAACCGTGTCTGCGAATTTTCTTGTAAATGTTTTAAATGCAGGCTACTAATAAATTACTCTGTTCCTTTTTCTTTGACACAATTAGAGCTCTGTGACAAGACTAACTATATAACATGTGATGGGAAGATAGTTAAAACATCTTATCATTTAATAATATACTTTATAATATATTTAGATCTGCAGAGACCCAGTTTTACGTGGCAGAGAATGGGTTTGATCTAAAATAAACGATACGTGTGAAAGTTTGGTCATATTGCACATCCCAATAAGCAGTTATGCTATTTTGTACATGTCTGTTTGTGTGTAGAGAAAATGTGGCTGTGTGTACACTCTAGCTGACTCTGGGTATCGTTTTAACTTTAATATTTCATTTGGCTGAGCCTCCCCTCTGCAGATGAGCTCAGCTGTTTAATTATAAAGGACTTAAACTGGTAACGCTTATTTTTTTTTACTTTCAGTATATTTCCTGTGTTTTTCTGTCAGATGGTTTTGTGGACTAAGTAGTTTAAGAGCAACATGAAAAGAGATTTTGTAGCTGGATTTAGCTGCTTTCTCCGCTTCAGTCGGGATGGAAAATCACCACCAGCTACCGTACAGTTTTGACTTGTAGGTCTGTGTACACGTGTCATCAATCAGCATGAAAGCATCACTCGTGAAGCTGTTCTTATTGTCTAATAAAACTAGGCGGGGGAAACTTGCGTCGCATCTCGGGAATCTCACACTCACCATGGCCAAACGAGTTTATTTCCTGACACATACAACTGAAGAAAAGAGGAAGAGGAAGCGTATTCAATAGAATTGTAAGGGCTTAGTCAAAGTAAGAGTTATCTTACTTCAAACAGCTGACTGTTATACACACACATCATTCCTACGCACACGTGTGCATAAGCGCGGGACAGCCAGATGTGTAGCTCAGATATGCAAAGACCCTAAAGCTGAGCCAGTTGAATTTATGAATGATAAAACAGGGGAACGCCGTAGGAGGGGGTCGCTCCGTGTTCGCCTCTGGTGTAGGATAACCTGAAGATGACGGAGGATAAGAGAGAGTTCACAGAGGAAATCGCTTTGACATTCATTTTATTCTCACTATTGCTCAGTCTTCCTCTTGCGTTGTCTTTTTCCCCCTTCTCAATCTCTTTGTCATATGTCGGTAGGGGAAGGGAAACAGAGAAGCTAAGACTTCCTCATATGCAGACCTAAATGTTTGTGTGTGTGTGGGTACAGAACTTCCTCTCATGATGAAGAGCTAGGTCAGGCCACCCTATCTTTAAGAATTTAATTAGAATAGATTGTAGTGGAGGGTGTGAACTCATAGTTGTGAAACAAAGTCACAAATTTAAAATGTTTGTGCACGGTCAATGATACACGGGTAAAAATACTGCACATAGTCTCGACCCTCCACCCATGGGAGTGCAGCATTTTATCACACACACATAAATCTCCCCTGATTGCTTTGCGGACTCAGATATGTGTGTTCACAGTTGAGTTGTGTGCGTGTCCGTGCGTGTCTGTGCGTATGTGGGTCTGTGTATAGAGTGAAGACATTTAGTGACCTGACTCCCACTCTGTTTGTTCAGTAAAATAAGTAGCAAGTGTTATCCTGCGCTATCACTTTGTGTGTCTGTATTTGTGTCTCTGAGAAATGGCACGTGGTTTTAAACGTGGTAACAATGAAGATGCCGAAGCGTTTTAGCACCTTTTTCAGACCAAACTTCCTGTCAATGACAAAAGCTGAGAAAAGTAAAAGATGCTTGAGAAACTCTAACCAACACAATCCACACATGGAGTGTTTGTGTGTTTCTCAGTGTGTGTGTTGGTATGTGTGCTTTATATGATTATATCAGGGTTTTATTGGAAACAGGGTGTGTGTGTGTGTGTGTGTTCTTGACTCATGCGAAGGCAATGTCTGCTTAAAGTTGATGTGGGGATTGTGTGTGTGTGTTGAAGGGTGAGTCGGGGACACTAAATGCATCAAGCAGATGATAGATGACTTTCACAGTTACACATGATGACAAGGCTTATGTTCAGTCCCCGCTTTCCTTTGCTCTCACTGTATCCAGCTTTTTTCTTCCCTTTCTCTCCAATGAATTTCCTCCACTCTCCCTTTATCTCCTTCATCTTTCCCTGCTCTTCTCATTATTTCCTTTGTCTTATTTGTTTCTGTCTTCATCCTAAATCCCTCCCTCCCTATCAATCTCCTTCCCTTCTTAAATTTCCCATGTATTAGGGAAGTAACTTTACGTTTGGTTCCTCCTCCTCCTCCTCTGCTCAATCATTGATTCTTTTGCCATCTGCACTTTGAAGATTATTTCAGGCATCTATGATCTGATAGACACTACATAGCTGATATAGAAAAAAGAGCCTCAGAAACATGTGTGAAAAGCAACTTTATTTGAACTTGCAGTGCTTACACTCAACTGTGTCCTCAAGAAAGTTTGGAATTCTCCTGCAACCCAGATTCAACCCTAAACACACACACACTCTCAATGGCCTGACTCAAGGCGAGTGTTTGCCTGATTAGCGTAAAGAGGGTTACTGGTTTTCCCATTTTAAATATGTTTTTGCCAGGAAGCCGCAAAACAATGCTCACATTGTAAGAATAATCACTTCCTGGAAATCCAGAGCAGCTTTTGGTTGACAGCTGCAGATCAGAGGCAGGGGATTGGGTAATGTCGTCTTGAGCTAGAAAAGGCAAATCTTGGATCAGGGTAGGCAGCGTCTCTTTCCTCAGACAGGCTGGCTGAAGCTGAAACTAAGACACCAGTCATACTCTGAAAACATTACTGCTTTGCTTGAAACTCTCCTAGGAGGTACTTGAGGATACTTCATTTTCTGTAATGTTATTATATAAGAAAGCTAGCCTCCGCACTTGCAGGTTCAAAGTTTTGATTAAAATAAAATGCTTTGGCCTTTATAATATGGGGTATTAGGATTTTGCGATATGACCACAATCTCATATCCTGATGGAGTATACATATCCACATAATACTAACCATGGTATTGCAAAGGGTCTCTACTCAATACAATTTTTTTTAATAAAATGACTACATATTAAGGCCTATTTCTTATTACACTGTGAATTATAAACTTGAATGAATGTTAAGATCGTACTAGTCATTTTCTCCTTATTGAGAACATACCTTGAAATATAGAACGGTGTTTGCAACAAAATAAAAATTAAGAAACAGAAAATAAAGGGCACAAAATAAATAAAAACCTACAATGTAAATATGGCTAACAATAATCAAACCAAACATAATTTGTCTCCTCTTTTATGTACAAGCTCCTTGTTTTGTCTTTGTCTGGGTCAGAGTTGTGTTCGGAATTGACCTGTTCTGTGTCCCATTCATTCTCCATGTTTGTTTATTTTGCTTTCATGAAATTTCCTGTCTGTATCTATGATGTGTGGAAGAATGGATAGTGTCGTTGGAATGATGAAAAATATTTTGACTTGTAACACAATCATTTCTGACAATATGAGACAGTATATCGTCATGTTGCACAGGCCTACAGGGCATACAATTAACTAATGGAATAAAGGAAAACTACATATTTGTACACATTAACTGAATGAGGACTGACTTAGTCATCCTTAAAGGTGATATAATAGAGGCTGTCATATGGGTTACATTCACAATGAAGCCCTTTGAGGTGAATTGAAAAATAACAAATTCCCTCCATATCTAAACTACGTCAGTGTTTTGAAGCGAGTGCATCAACATGTCAGCTGACTTGGCTTCATGACAATCCTTCCAACCCAGTTAAAATTGGTCGCATACTTCTTAGGTTTGGTAAACATCTGTTTCTATTAGAAAATTTTATTAAATGTAATTAACTTTTTATTAAATATCAAGAATATCCCAGCAGTATTCGACTGACTCCTGTTAAATCAATGAAAAGGCAGACACTTAAGTTGCAGACGACTGCCTCTGATTCAACAGATCAACCCTTGAGACCGGGGCTGAATGCACGTTTAATAGACCAGTTCATCTCCTGCAGGAGACTGAGGAGAGGAGTGTGTGAGTGTGACCTCAGTCTAAAATAGATCAGGTCTCTAAACTGCCTGTCGTCTGCATCAGCGTAAAGTGACCTGAACTGCACAAGGGTGCCTGCTCTACAATACTGTGTGTGTGTATGATTGTGTGAATTTGTGTATTTTCTTTTTCTGTTGGTTTAGTCTGCTCTTCCTTTTGCCTGTGTAGTGACTCTGCACCGACTGCTTCCGCTGTGTGTGTGTGCGTGCACGTGCTGCTCAGTGCGCCTATAGAATGTGTGTAAGTGAGCTCCTGTTTTCTTTCTCTTTCTTTGTGTTAACCTCCTATTCTGTGTGTCTGTTTGTATGTGTGTGTGTGTGTGTGTGTGTGTTTGGGGAGGAGGCGGCTTCTGGTTTCATTGTATCCTTCCCAGATTCCCCACATTCCAATGATAAGATGTAATTTCTTCTTGGAATGGGGCTCCAAGTAGGGGGGCGCATCATAACCTTCACCTCAAACACACACACTCACACACTTCAATGCAATACATTTTCATCTGTGATCAATTATTACAGTTTAAGATTTTTGTAGATAAACAAGTCTATTTAAAATCAAAAAAAGCACGAGCAATATCCACTGACGTTAAATTAACTCAATGCTATGGACATTTATGGCAAGATACATTAAACTACAACTCTCCTAATCAGGCCTACACAGGACAAACCTAAATTTGTGTGTCTATTAGGCTAAATAGTTGAAGGTCAGAGTTTGAAATGGTTTCTTCATTGACAGATTTCATGTAAAAACATGCCACTGATTTTATCCATTGACTCTCTGTTCATCTTTTGTGAAACACATAGGGGCTGGAGCCATTCCCAGCTGACATTGGGCAAAAAGCCGTTGTACACCTGTAAAATGACTAATATCTTATGTTGAACCAGCCCAAACTTGGTTGTGATCTAATCTCCTCCGAACAGGTAGATGGACATTTTGATTGTTTTCATTTGTCTCATATATGTGACAAGTTCATATGAAGAGAATACTCAACCTGAGATAAAAAACATACACAGAACAACAATAGATTTGGGTTTAACAGGTTCATTATGTCTGGAAATAGAACGCAACCATAGTGAGACAGAAAGAACAAAGTGTAGTTTTGATGCTCTGTCTCTGTGCAACTGTTCATGTGTTTGTCACGTTCTCTTTTTTTGTCTTTCTCCGTCACTCTCCCTCCCGTTTTGTGTCTGTCTCTGTCTGTGGCTTCCTCTCTCGCCCTCTGGTTGTGTCTGCGCCTCTGCTTCCTCTATGACCTTAAAAAACGCTTCTTGGGGAAAAGAGGAGAGAGAGAGCAAGATGGAGCGAAGAGAGGAGAGATGGTATTTTTCCCCTCGTATTTTTTTCTCCTCCTCTTCTATAAATAGCAGCAGTGTCATCTGCTGAGCCACAACTAGAGCAGAATGAGTGGGGACTCTCAAAGTGGATAAATGTGTGTCAGGGACTGTCTGTGTTGGGTCTACTGTCCTCAATTAAGAATCGTCAGCCATACACTTGAATCCTACTTGACTGTTATATCTAAATTAATGATTAATCAAAGCATAAATCCTTATATTTGAGAACCAGTGCATGCATGTTTGGCAATTATACTTGTAAACTTATAAAAAAAATGAAAGATATAAGATAACTAGTTTTAGTTTAGAAAAATATTTCTTAAAAGAAAACAAAAGCTTTCAGTGTTGGCTCACACCGTCAACCTTCACCATCAACCATCAACAACCACTCCCTCATAGCCAAGGAGTGGTTGTTGTTATTCCTTGGCCACTTCTTTCTTCAATATACTCTTACAATCTTTTTTCAGGAAAACATGCTATTAAATTACAAACTATATCACTAATTGAGATGGTATGCACATAAACAGAGACTTCAGTCCCCTCTGCATGTCTCACATCTAATGAAAAGTTCAATAAAGTACAATTTATTTTCTTAATCACTTCCAAGCAACACCATAAACACACACACACACACACACACAAAATTGTGCACAGTCACACACTGCATGATCCGTGTGGTAGGAAGTTCTCCCCATCAGATTAGGAGTCAATCTTTCATAAGCTACGGCCTGCATGATGTAATCACCACAGAGCGAGGTCACGCGGATGGTATGTGGGGCTCAATGGCATTTGATTTGATCGGGAAAACCCCGTCTGTCCTTGTTAATGCCGTGTTCGGGTGTGAGATGAACAGCTGCGTGATGACCAACAGTCATCTGCCACATTGCCACAGACACTTCTCAGTGCTATTTGCATGTTGTGGAAAACACAAAAAAGATAAATCTTCATGAAATTACGATATTATTTAATTAATGTGCCATTTTCAATCCGTATAACATGTGAAGGTATTACATCATGCCTGTATATGTATGATATGCTGGCATTAATGGTCATCCGCCTTGTGCTCTTTTCTTAGAATTTAAAGAGTATATTCTGGGTTCTTGCAGCAATCACGTTAAAGTCCTTTTAAGGAAATCTTCTGAAACTCAAAACAAGAATTTTATGAGAGAACTTGTTCATGACGTCCTACAGCTGAGATGAAAGGTGTCATGATGATTAACTTTTTAGCCTTTAGAGCTTTAATGCATACAGACATGCACACACAAATTACAACAAGGCAGGGTTGACAGAGAGGTCAGGTCTGTTTGGTTACTGCTGTTGTTCTTTTGTGAGTGTGGATGCATGTGGATGCGTGTGAGTTGTGTTACGTTGTCTGTTCATTGTGTAATGGGTGATAAACAGCTCACCTCTGTCACACTGTTGTTGACTCTGGCTCAGCTACACTGAATGGAGGGCGGCTCTTGCAGAGCATGTGAGGCTCAAGTTGGAAGAAAAAGAAAGATGGAGAAATTACAGAAAGAAAAAGCAAGAAAGAGGATGAGAGAGAACATGGGAGTTTGCCTGTTCAGTAGAAGTGGTGGAAGATTATCAATAATGTTTTTCTCTGTAGTTTTCTCTTTGTGTGTATGTGGTGCAGTGGTGCCTGTTGCTGACTGTGGCCGCTCATTTGCATTTTATCAGTAATGTTAGTGGGCAAATGTAGATGACAACGATCAACTTTCTCACCACTTTCAACAACCTGAAACCGCTGCAACCCAATTTCCCATAAACTCGAATGACTATTCGTCTTGTCTAACAAACGGCTCACAATGTGGGTAATCAGTGAATTGTCCGTTTTTTTTAGTTTTTTTAAAGAATCAATCATTAATATTGTAATTTTTTGTCAGTCAACCCATTCTGACTTACTTTAAGTTTAACTTCAATGTCGGCACTATGACATATACTGAAATTTAGTCTGTGAAATGTCCTTTTTTAGTGAGGTCTTCTACACAGAACTTGCAGTTGTGTGTGTACTTTAAATATCATTCAGTGGTAAAGTGGATCCATAAACAGTTGCCCCCCCATTATAGACTATAGATTAGTTTTGTTGAAGAGGAATACACAGCTTCCTGAATTTGGGCATCCTTATTCAAAATGAGTTAAAATGAGACAAAAAGACACCGATGTTCAGTATTAAGAAATATCAGGTAGAAAATGCAGCAAAATCGTGATGAGCACAGTGCAGAGAGACCGGAACAATGGAAAAAGCCAGAGAGATAAGTCGTGAGCAAAAGCCACAAAGAGAGAGACGAAGACAGAGACAAGGGCAGAAATAAAAAGACAATTCAGAGAACCAGAAAAGGACTGATCTAAATCAAACCTGGTTGGAGCAAGTATGATATTCACTGAGAGAGGAAGATTATAAAAAAGAGAAGCAGACAGAGTTATAGAGAGAGAGAGAGAGAGAGAGACAGTGAGAGTTAGTCAGAGTGACGCAGAAGGGGAGAGCGAGACAGCACATTAATGGGGAGCTTTAGAAGGTAATGGACTGTAGATCCCCTGTGGCCTGATGGGAGTCCCATTCGACCTGTGTGCTTTAGACGTTGTCTGCTCCATTGTATTTTCAATATCCAGATGCTCCCGCTGCCCTGGGGCTTTCACAGAAGAGTACAGGGCAGCTCACACATCGAGGTGCTGCAGTTCAGTTTCTATTTAAAGAGGAATTACAAGAATTGTTAGGTGGACATTGTACATTGCAATGAACCTGTTTTTTTTCCCCCAAGGAAACTCAACTTCATGCACTTAACAGAAACTGCTTTCATTTTGCATACTTCTTATCAGTTGTGAGTGTGTGTATAGAGTTTGTGTGTTTGATGTGTGTGTGGCCATGCATACAGAGCCATGTGGCTATGTTTGCAGAGGAACAGGTTTGAGTGTTAATAACCTGAATTCTTTAAACGTCAATGAAACGCTTTATAAATAATCAATAAGAGAAGTAGATGAGAACTTTTCAAGTTTGTGACAAGTCAGAAGCTTTTTGCAGTTTGCTGTGATTCAAACTTTGTATTCATCGTAATGTGCAACAGAATGCGAGTAGAAAGCAGACGGAGGAAACTTTGCCTCAACTTTGCAGCATTCGCAGGTGGCACCAAACCACAAACACACCACAGCCCATTTTTGCGTGTGCAGACACACATTTAGCAAGATGCTATTTCTGTATGTTTGGAGGTATATTTCAGATAGTGTGTGGTCAGCCACCAGCTATCTGCTACCTGAGTATACATAGCTTTGAGTTTTACACGGCTCATTTCACTTGCAACAGACTGTGAGCAACTAAACCCTATCAGATTAAATGTCACGTAGTTATCACAGTGTGTTTGTTATGTATATTGTTTGTGTAATGTTAACATTTTTGGTGATAAATGTATATTTGCAGCTACTTCTCAACATAAAAACACGACTTCAGTGCTTATTTTCTCTTTTGTCTGCGATTATACTTGCAACAGAGCATGGCTTTGTTTTGGGGTGGGTCATGAGCCCAAAAGGTTAAGACCGGCTGGCATTTCCAGTAAGTATCTTCCAGAACATTTTAGGGAGGATTTAACTCTAAACTCTTTAGAAGGCTTCCTTTTTGTCGAAACAGCAAATCTGCTCTGACTGCAGTGGTGGGGAATGTCCTTAATTAGCCCAAACATTAGCTCTGTTTCAGCTCACTAGCCTGAAGCGGGCAAAGGGGAGGATGAGAAGAAGATAAAGAAGGGGAGAGGGGTGAAAAAGGGGTGGTAGAGGGGAGGGTAGACAGGAAGAGAGAAGGGAAGATAAAAAGCCTTTGCCATGAAAGTGTTTCTGAGTGGAGTCCTGTGGTTTTAGCTAGGCAACCTACATTTATGTGCCATTTACTTAGCACCTGTCACTCTGAGAATTGATGTGTGTGGTGATTTGCAACTATAAGTCCCCCAGCTGACTAGTCCCAGTGTCATCAGACATTGTCATTAGATATTGGGCAATGCCAAATGTGACTATTCATGTGTATTTGTCAAGTGGGAATGTGCAGTTCAGTATGTGAATGGTCATAACCCAATCCAAACTGTGACTCTTAATTCAAATGATTGATTGGTTTTATTGGCCAAACACGTCTCTGGTTTGAGGTTTACTTTTTTAAGGATTCCCTCGCAGTTCTGATTAATTTCTAATAAAGGCTTCCCTTTTTAGTTAATGAAGCTTTTATATCCCTATTCCTCAGATTATAAATTATTATAAGTATATATTTCATTATTGAAAAGACAATTTTTTTCCCCCATTAACCAAAACAAGTCCTGCAAGCAAGTCTTTCTGCCTTGCTAACAAAACAACGTGTTGAATGATTACTTGATTTTCTTTTGTCCCATTATTATTATAGGATAATCATAGTTATAAACGTTGTGCACAGGCAAACACGCCTTCTTTTGTTCCGGTTTCTGTTTACCATTAGGGAGCAAACTGTGAAGCTACGAAAGACGGATTCACCATTTGTGTATGAATGGGTGTGTGGAAATGTTTTTGTGGGTGTGTTCATGACTGCAAGGTGCGAATGTGTTGGCAACTCCTTGTATTGTGTTGATTTGTGGCTAGAGACAAAACCTGTCTTGATGGACGTAATTTTATATCCAGGTAACTTCGTATATCGTAACTTGTAGGACTGGCCATTGGGAGCAGCCGAAGATATCCTGCAGTGGAAAATCAATCAATCCAGAAAGTTTTTACAGTTTCATATTGGCATAAGAACCCCCTCCCAGGCAATTGCAGCCAAATATAGAATGTAATTCTTTGGGAAACATGGTTTCATTTAATTAAACGGGTTGAATCTTGATGCAAACAAAACAAGTTGTTTTCAGAAGAACCTGTCATCTCATGTTCTTTGTTGGCAGACAACCTCGCTGTTTTCAGGAGCAAAAACTATTAGACATGTTCCACACCAGCTTCTCCTCTTGTATCTCTTTGCTCTTTCCATATTTTTGTATTTGTCATTCCAGTCGTCCTCCAGGTGACCGCAGGTTGACCCTGCTTTTTTCTCAGTTCGGTGCACACTCAATTTGTTCATCTCTTTATGTTTTCTCTCTCTTTTCTGCTCTTCTCTCTGTTTAACTCCTCTGTCTGCAACTCTCACCCTTCAACTGATTATTTTTCTCCTCACCGCTTTCCCTTTTGTGTCTTTCTACTGCTGTCTTTTGCTTGTCGTCCTTCTATCTTCTCTGTGTTATGCTGTTTCTCTGAACTTCTCTTTCTTACTGCTCTCCCTCACCCTCGTTCTTTCTCTCCTCTCTCTCCATCTATAAATAGAAATCTCGTGGGCTGGAGGTGTTAGCGGCATAGCAGCGGCAACAGAAGCGCATGATTCACATTTCTGATGGTTCATTTTCTGCCTTTTTTATTTACATTCACTAGTCTCCTTAGAGGACCTCTTCTCTTCTCTTCCAGGCACCTGGATCATATTCAAATTTCTCAAACCCCAGTAAACTCTGTGTGTTTGAGTGTCTTCCGTGAATTGAGGTTATGCCAGGCCTCCATTCATCGAGCTTTACACTCTCACATAACCTCCTACTTCTGTTGCGCCGCTCCAGTGGTTGTATAGGTGAAGATCAATGTACGACTGTGGTCTCAGCAGATGTTCAAGACACAGAGAGTGATAATGTTTAGTTTATTTTTCTTACTTCATTGACCAAAAACATACTCAGGTAGCTGGCACAAGGAACTTGTTCAGAAGTTAGAGAGCTCTCTGGCTGCTTGCTTGAGAGCATGCAGACACTTCATGCCCATCTACATCAGCGACATGCTCCCATTGGACTGTACTAATTGCCAGTCACACGGTGTCCACGCCCTGATGCACACTGTGCTTTATCATCTATTTTATTGTTACAAAATTATCATCCTGCTGTGTTGAAGAGGACTTGAAACTAGAGATTCAAACCATAAGCATTGTATATAGTAGGGTCATAGGGTTACGTCTCTAAAAACAATTTTTTGCAACCAGTGGAGACTCCCTCTGCTGGTTATTGAAATAATTCAGGTTTCAGGCACATCTCCATTAGCTTCACTTTTCGGACCCAGAGTCTACGTCTATGTTTATATTCAGCCTATAGTTTCTCTGCTATTGTCATTCTGGTGGCAACTACTTGAAAAATAAAATTAATTTTAACATTTTACCGAGAACATTAGTTACCCACTGAATTTGGGTATCATTCCAGCTTGTTTCTATTTGCATTACAGACTGTCTGACTTCATCTTGTCCATTTGATTCATGTTCATAACAGCAGATACAGACAGATGGTTTTCACAGTGACTGTAAATACAGAAGGATGTACGAACACATTTCCACAAGGTCTGGCACAATAACACACACCTATGTAAATATACATGTGCAAATACAGAAAAGCAGCTTTCACGCATGCACCATGATAATGAACTTGCCTAGTAATTACTCAGGGAAGCTGAATCTGTGAATGCAAACCAGTTGAACTGGACATTAAGCAGACCTTTACCCTGGCAGCTCCCAGGTATAGAGTGTAGCTGTATGAGCCCATGTGTGTATTGAGCGGGTCATGATTTGCTAGTAGTCATGTTGATGACGTCGTTAAGATTTTTTCTGCCCACACCGCCCCTCGCCAATATTAAACAGAGTACTTCCAGTAAGTGACTATGCGTCAGACACTGAAATCTCTGGTTTTGTGCTGCTGTGCTATTCCGGACATTGTTCAGAGTTCATAAGTAATTAACACACATGCAATCATGCACACTAATGCATTCACACACAGAGATTCCTTGGAAACAACAGGCACACTCGCAGACACGCATTCACACACACACACACACACACACACACACACACACACACACACACACACACACACACACACAAAGAGAAGGATTGAGGGTCTCATTAATGGGTCTGAGGTCAGATTTAGGGTCAGCATTTGGGTCACTTCAGGGATCCATTAAGGGAGAGCCTCTCAATGATGATAGATTAACCGGGACAGATAGAAGAAGAAGAAGAAGACGAACGAGAAAAAGAAAAAAAAAGAACGTACCAAACACATGATTCATATCTGAAGTCCTGTGCTGACTTCACAGGATGTGAGCATTCAATCTCGCAGTCAATTCTGTGTGCGCATGTGCGTGTCAATGCCAATCCCTCATCACTCTCATTATTGCTGTTTGTTGGCTCTGTGCTGAACTGAAGAGGCAGATGGTTTTCAGTAAGAAAACATGAAAAGCTCAGTAAATTAGTGTTTTGCTCCTACGTGTATGACTGTGACCTCGCTCTATCTACTTATCTGTTTTCTCTACATCCCTTCCTTAAGATAACATACTTGACGCACACAAAGAACGAGCTCATGTTTGTGTTTATTCTGTACATTCTGAACATACTGTACACTGTACACACTGGATTAATTTTAAAGGTACAGATTTCAATTTATCCATTGTTGTCAACAGATTTTTATCAGAGGAAGGACTTTATTTCTAATTCCTCTGTTTGATGAATATCATTAGTCATATTGTAGTAGAAAGTCTTGTTTTCATCTCTCCTCTCTTCCCTGTTAAAGTTACAGCATTACGCTTCCAATATGAGACCAACACTCTCTGTATATATACTTTATGCTTCACTGAAAACACCTTAAATTAACCATGCTTTTAACCAGTCTTGTGTTTTGGGTGGGCCACCTGTATTAGTTTTTTTTCAACCATGACCCCGGTTCAGCTTGTAATTCACTCCTGTCAGGTAAACTGATCATACTAGTTGTTAGAGTCAGTTTTCCCCCTGTATAATAGTCAGTTACAGTTGGGATAGATAAACAGACTGTGGATGACTGCCAGCATTACATTACGACAGATTTGCAACAATCAGTCCACCAGCTCACATCATTTAAAAAGTATTTTTATGGCAGCATTGTTTATTGATATCTAGATACTGACAAGTTACTGCAGTGTACAGAGTCAGAGCAGCACCTGTCAGTGAACTATGTCAGTGCACAGTCACAGCAGCTCGTCATCGTGAACGCACCTCTGCATTGTCCTCTCATCAGGTGGGCGACAGGTGTTTTTCTTGTGTTCATCTGGCCAGGGCTTTGCATTGAGCGGTTGGACCACAGCAGTAATGTTCCTTTAGAGGATATGATGGATAGAAGTTTGATACCCTGTGCCCATGATGCACTTAGGTTTTTTTGAAGAGATGCCCGATTTGATATATTTTTTCCAGACATGTTGATTTGCCATGGACCTCCAGCCACAGCGTTCATGCACTTTCATGCTCCTCCATGTGTTGGCAACAGCATTGAGTTTTGGCAGGTGTGAGGAGCCTTTTGAAGTTGGTGGGTCTAACCACAGATGTATATAAAGATGGACGATGCGACCCCACCTCCTCCCTGTTTCCGGGAACAAAACCAAGATATGCTAAATATGTCCATGTCCCATCTGAAAACACGGAGGGGCTGGGGTTTAAGGCCAGCCACCAGGATCCTGTCAGAGTGCACAAACACGTCTCTCATCTCTGTCAGACTTCAATGTAAATCGCCGCCTGTTTTCACATAACATGCATTTGTGCACAGAATCTGTTTGAACAGGCAGTGAAGTTAATAGTGAAACTGACTTTCAGAAACCAAACGTGTTCATCAATGCAAACATCCTGCTGCAGCAAGGCATCCTTCAGCTGCACCCACACGTGAAGTGTTTGACTGAGTGTGTGTGTGTGTGTGTATACTTTATAATTATAGGTTTACCTCTTACTCTCTAACTTTCTTACCTACTCTCTTCTTCCCTCTGGCTGCAACCTGTTTTTTTGACCTCTCATAAACCTCCTGCAGCGTGACGTAGCCTCTGTGTGTGTGTGCGATTCAGCTTTTGTGTTCTTTTATGTCAGCCATAAAGTCTAGCTGAGGCAGTTCTGTTGACATTGCCCCCCTCTTTTTCTGTTCAGGGCCCCATCTGGAACATTTTGAACGATGTCATGTATTTTATGTGCGATGATGATTGGTCACAGGGAAAACAATCTCTTCCTTTTGGACTTTGTTGTTACAGTAAAGTTTTGCGCACACACCCAAATGCAAAATAGATATCAGATGTTTGATCAGGACCTCAAATGATTTCTCTATTAGGTACTTTAAATATTGGTTTGGTAATTGTCCCCCATTTTAGAGAGTTAAACATCATTGCTGTGGGAAAATGTAAATTTCTTTACAAGTCTGACACACGGAAAGAAAAACGGCTTCAGTGTCTTAATCCGCATCATCCTCTTATGTCGTTGGCCTGATCCTTATGTGATCTCATACTTCATTGTGTGGGTATTTTAAGAAGCAATAACCTCTGCTTGGAAATCATGGGATCATCGCTCTTTGTTTTCATTGTTCCCGCAGACAGAAAGTTGGACACCACTTTTACTGTCACACATTCAGGTGAAAGATTGGGTGTAACACGACTAAAGTTTTTGTTACAGTTCACATGGTAGGTTTGTGTGCGCACTCTAGTTTTTTACACTGTTACAAGTGGGTGTGTGCATGCGTGCGAGCACAGTGACAGCGATGGGAACTCGGCTATTGTACCAATCTTTGTGAAGCTAATTGTAGCCACATGTACTTTGTGGCCAATTACAGTATTTCTTTTGAGAAGCGACAGAGCTTTACATTATTGTAATTATCTTGCTTCTCTCCTCATGAGAAAGTCTGCCAACCATTTCACCAAAGCAGAGGCAGGTGAAATAACAAAACTCACTTATTTCTTGAGCTTTGGGTCAGGAAGGAGTGTGTGTCCGTGTGTGTGCTTAACTCTGTCCCTCTTTACACAAAAACTGATAATCACATGAATTTAGTTATTAATCAATGATATCCGATCTTGACTCTGGATCGTTATGGTCATTGTAACCCTGATGTCCCGGCTTTGCACGCCACTTTACGCCTCGTGTGGTGTGTAGCAGGTTTAAACATGTCTCATAAGCTCTAGAGCCAATTTAACAAACACAAAGTAAGCGTTGTGTCCTGATAACTTGTGATTAGTGATGGTGTTTATCGTTAGCGCAGGTCAGTGAAGAGTGAGGAGGACGACTGGACCTTTAATTTGAATCCCTACTGATCCTGATGGTGGTTATAATTATTCAGCATTGGAAAACCCCTAAAACGATGAACGTGGCTGAAAACTTGAAAATGTTCTGTCACTACATATATGCAGAGTCTTCCACCGATACATTTTAGATACCTCTTTTCTATTTTAAAACTTATGGTTGTCTCTCTTCAACTATTGGCTACTCTGCCCCTCAAGATTTCTGGTGGTTTACATCAAAATGTCCAAATATAGACCATATTTGGGTAATTGAACTAGAGCTCTTACTTAAAAAGGGAATTCATTTTGTGCCAACTTCAGGCATCGCTTTATAACAAAAACCTTTTAAACTTTTTCTTAACAAAAGCGTCTTTGTTCAAAGTTTTAATCTGGACTTGTGGTTGCAGGGTATAAAGTTTGGTCAGGGGTAATGGAGGAGTAAAGCAAAAGTTTAGTCAGGAAAACGTTCAATTCATTGTTGGAATTGGCGTAGTTAGAACTCGTTGTCATTATTACATTTATCTTTCCCGAGAACGAGACTCATTATGAAGCTATACAATTTAGCTTTTGTTTCAATTGACAGGTCATTATCTGCACTGTCTTCCCTCCCACCTCCTCTCACCCCCTCATTCAGGCCTCTTCTCCTCAAAGGCCCAATCCTCCAACACATCCTCTCCTATCTCCCCCTTTTTTTTAAGGCGCTCATTCTCTCCACTAATGATCAACCGTTAACATCTGTCATCGTCTCCTCCTGCTGGTCTAGAACCTCACCTCACAGATGTCTTGCCTCCTAGTACTGTGGTTTTTCTTCTATCACTAAATTAACACTCTTATGAGATCCAAAATTTCACTTTCACAAGAAATCGGAACAATTGAGTCCTCATCCAGCAGCAGCAGCAGCAGCAGCAGCATCCCTCCCTGTCAGTCCTGCACGCTTGAGTGATTCTTTTTCTTGACAAAGGCAGCGTGTGTTTCTAGTGGATGTAAGCGTTAGGGTGACTCAGTCCTGTGACATTGACATCTGTCTCTCACAGAGACACTACAGAGACAAACAAGCACCTCTGCAGTAACCCTACACACCATGTGTGTGTGTGCGCGCGTGTCTTCGATGTTCTCACTGTATTGCATCATTGTGTCATATGATCTAAGCTCCATTCCTCTCCCTTCCTCTCCTCTCCTTCATTTTTACGTGGCATTACTAGAATGACGAGATGTTGTGCTGGCTGCTCTCTTGTTAAAGCAAAAGACATTGCAGACATATCTAGTCTCAGTGGGACATTCAATATGCAGAGATATTTGATGAAGTTTGTAGAATTTTAATATTAAACCTTCGTTTTTATTTTTTAGCCATCTGCTTGGAAGTATTGACCTCATTGCCGATGGCTTTGAGTGTCTGTTTGAGCTGTTTGTTTTTGTTGCTGGACATTTGCATGCATATGCAAATATATTTTATGCATTCCTTCATAATAAATCATACGAAACGTTCCCTCCTCTTCCTAAATAGATCTTCTGTAGCTGTCACGGTTAAACAGACTTTTGCTGTCAATTAAAGTTGTATCATGTCTAGTTACTTTGCCTTCTCTATGAACTGTCATTTATCGTGAGGGTATTACTTTGCCTGTTAATGGGCAGAAAGAGTTCCTACTGTAGGATATGGAACATTTCTGCATTGTGTGTGTCATCCTAGCAGGAAAGACTTCAGAGGACAAATATCCCCATTTCCTTTTCCTCTAACCTCACTTCCGTCCTTACTTCTGCTCTCACCACTCCTCCTCATTTCCCTACCCTGTTTTGTCAGTCGGGCTTGCATCTGTACAGGCTACATTATTATTTATACATTTATCTAGTGATCATTCTGTTGCATATTTCTCTATGTATTTTCAGACTTGTTAGTGTGGAGTATACCAAATGTAGCCATTTGTAATATTAGATGATTTCAAATAATTCGTAGTTCTTACATGTCTGCTTTAAATTAGATGTGCATGCATGTGCAAGATAAAGATAAAAATAAGAGGAAAACTAGGTTAATTTCTTGTAACTGGGTGATTTAGTAGTAATGGACTCTCATCTGGAACAAATTAACCCCAAAACCTGCATGTAGCAAAACCTCAATCAGTCAGAGAAATGCACAAAAACCTGCACACAAACCTTCACACATGCACACTCAACATACACACACAGCATTTGGCTGCTGGACGTTTCTGGAGCCCGTCCAGTTGTCTGTCACAGATGACTTCAGCCTCTGGTGCAGGGCTCCGTTGGTAGCCTGTATCTGTTTAACTTCTCTGGTTACCCTGTCAGTGCTGGGGCCTAAATCAGTTGCTCGCCCTTGTCTCAACTAACCAGCTGCCAAGGAAATATAGGCCACCGTGAGGGGAGGGAAAAGGGCAGAGAGACCTAGACTGAAAGACAGAACAGGGTACAGATACATGGGGGGAAGAAAGAAGGAGGTAAATGCAGAGATGACTCATACATTTGAAGTAGCCATAAATAGTTTCCACCATTTCTAGCTCTCTCTCCATCTTGTTACCTCTCTCTACAGCTTTTCTCTTGGCATAAGCTAATCCCCCTTTTATGTTTTTGTAAAGCTGGGAGGTGAATGATGTGTCTTTATGTATTTATGCACAAATGCATGGGAGTTTGCTCTTATGAGGGATGTCACAATACCAAAAATGTTGTAGTCAATACTGATACCATGAAATTTCCGTAATTCTCGAAAAAACTAAAAGGGTTGTGTCCTTCAGGGCTGCAGCTAATCTGTTGACCACCTCAGGGTTTGTGGAGGAGTTAAAAACCAGACCACAGCACAGGCACAGGCACAAGCTCGCAAACACGCACACGCATCACTGACATAGTGTGTAGTATTCTTAAAGTGGTGTTTGTGCCAACGTCAAGCTGTGTGCATGTAAACACACAGTTGGTTACTCAAACTAAAATAGTCGTAAGGTTGACAGAGCATAAATATTGAGTTCTTTGAATATTCAACACAGCTTTAATTACTTGCCTTGCCTCTCTGTCTGTGACCTAGAAATGTCTGTTTTATGTGAAAGCTGCTAAATGATGTTTGTTGCTGGTTAAAAAAAGGTAAGAAGTATAAAAAATAAGGCTGTAGGACTGAGACTCAGTATGCATAATTTCCATATATTCTTTGCATAACCCTAACCCTCTCTACATAAACTGTATGAAGAAATGACAGTTTTCTAATTTATGTAAAATGGTTGAAAAGTTAAAAGTATGTTCTAGGTAAAGTATAACACACACCAAAGATGAGCCGGTTGAACACCATCATTAAAGTGCTGATGTCTGTTCCTCAGTCTCTGTAACATCTAGCTAATTGCGTAATTAGAGCGTTCATATTGTTTGCAGAAGTATTTTAGACAAAGTGCTGCTGTGTGATTAGATGCCTATGGCTGTTGATGCTCTTTAAAGTGAAACCTGAGAAGAGCTAAAGTTCCGCTTGGGCGTTAATAGTGGAGGTCCGCATTTAACAGAGTGTAAAAGGATAGTCCTCTCAGATTATGTAATAGTTTTATCAGAGACTGCCCTCGTCTTCTCTCTAACACTGGCCCTAACCCTTCTGTTAGATCATCAGTTACTGGAAAAGCTACAAGACGTCATTCACACCCTGTGGAATCCAGGGAGACTTGCACATAAGCACAGAGAAACACATGCCACAGAACGGCACACAGGCAGGGGTATATACTGCTTCTTGGTAATGAACTCCCAGTAGCATCTGTTGGTATTTTAGTGGGCTTTAGTAGGGATTTAGTCCATGATCCCTTTACAACATATGGGATGTTTCTTTCTTCTCCATACCGAATGGACCTGCTCAGTAGTGCTGTTATTTTAATCTAAGATGTTGTTCAGATGGAAAAGATTTGAAATGTCCTGAGTAGCGGACACATTAGGAACGGATCGTGCCCATCAACCTATCAGCTTCTGTGATGTGTTTGTTTACGATGTGTTAACAGAGAGGCTGGTGGACACGGGCTATAATAAGACACACATGCTAATTAGCATATGCATGACACTATGATATCCCATGTTTATATTCTGCCTATGTCAACCGTTTTCAGCCCTTTAACTGATTGGTTCTCTTTTACTTTGTGCTCACACATACATTATTTTGAGTGTATTAATAAAAAGCTGCAAAATATTAGAAACAGGGATTATGCCCTTTACTGCAGCCAGCCTCCAAGGGGCGAGCAAGATGACATGGGGAACTTTCATGTCATCCATTTTTATACACACTCTATATTGGCAATACTGGCATTTTTCATCTACAGAAAATAACCAAACAAAACCAAAACCAACAAAAATATCCAAAATGCAATGGACAATAGAGAAACTGTATTTGCTGACCGACCATTGATTTAGCTTCATCCTAAACTCAACTCCATTACTCTCTCCCACTGCTGCAGCAGCAAGATGTGGCCCCCTCTGAAAAAGGGTCAGAACCTTAAAGTTCAAAGACTTTTTGGTCCCTGCAAGGCCGACTGGAATGCTGATGTATGACAGTTATTATGTTAGAAACTTCTCATGTTCCCAATTAATCTTTGCTGTAGCTCAAAGTGTGTTTTACTGCCAAAGCAATTAAAAAACGACACACAAAACAATTACAGACAATAGTGTCACTAAATGCATTTTTTTTTATTATTAACAGGCATTTTGTTTGTTTAAAATATTTTTCAAATAATGATTACTAGTTTTTCTTGCCAAAGCTTTCCAATGTGAAACTGTAAAAACGTTGGTTCCCTGTTGTCTACACGTGATTTCATTGGATCTTTGTTTCCTGTGAGAGCGACAAAGGACCCCATTGTTTGTTGCTTATCATTTCAATCAAAACCACAATCAGAGCTTCATTAGAGCTCCAGATGTTGGAGCAGGTTTGCTCAGCTGATGTAGGACTAACATTGGTATTACATTATTATCTCGAGATTGAGGGAAAATTGTTCAGTAGCTTGAAGGTCAAACATTCATAGATGCATTTGGTGAAAAGCTCTGTGTCTTTAAAGGGACCTGACGGGAGCTTTCTCTGTGACCTTTGGATGTGTGACATATTTTACACATTAGCTCCAAATTTAGGATAATTCTGGGTATAATGTGATCCCTGTGCAGGGTATACTCTTCCGTTAAGGATTTACGAGGGAGAGAACTTTAAACCAGAAGTTCCACTCATTATCCTCATATTACTTGTGGGTACCCTTGGATCCAGACGACTGGATCAAGTGGCTGAACTGAGCGGTGTGATGTGGGAGGGAGGCCAAATGCATCCTGCTTGTATTCTCGGGGAATCCCATAAAGAGGAAAGCGGAAAGAGGGGAATTATGGGATGGAAAACAATAGGAGAGGAGTGAGGAAGACTGAGGAAAAGGAAGAAGAGAGAGGAACGGTGTGGAGAGATGAGGCTTGACCAGCAAAAGCAGAGTGTAATGACACATGGTGTGTCTATTGGTGGGCGGGAATGTTTGTGTATTTGTGTGTGTTTGTCTGTTGGTAGGCGGGTGTGTTTGTGTGTGTATTTGTGTGTGAGTGCAGCCAAGCACAGAGAAATGAGACAATAGGGTGCACAGTCAGTGGCAGGCAGGGATGGCTCCTATTGTTAAGACAGAAGAGTTCACAACACCGAGCACACACATTGAAATACACAAACACAAAGCTTGTTATTGAACCCATCCTGTTGAATGGGTTTGTTTGTAGTGTCTGTTGAAAATCACACAAAGACACAGTGATTAATTGGAGATCTTATGATGCCATGATTCCCTTCCCATTACAAATTCTGATACCTGGACTTTGTGTATCAATTGATACAGAGTAACAATCCGAAACCCCGCATTTAATAAATGTTACGTAAATTAAATAAAAAACTGTAAAACGTACTAAATCATATAATCCTGACATTATCAACAACCATAGTTCAAGGACAAGGAAGGACAATCATAGAGTAGGTATCTCAGAAACAACTAGTCAATCAGACTACAGTTCACACACGTGCACACATGGGCCTGGTTACTGCAATATGTAGAGCAGTGATTGATGGGAAACTAAAAACCACCTCCATAGCAGAAACAGGGAAAGGGGGGTGAAAGGGGTGGGTGGTGATGGAGAAGCAAAGAGCGAGGGAGGCTGTCGGAAAGAGAAACAAGAAGGAGAGGACAAAAAAGATAAAGCAAACACATGGGGGTTATAAGAGGAGGGTGCGAACAAGTGGTATCTTATCGGAGTGTTTCCTTTGGTTTTTGGCAAATCTATGATACAACGTCTGTTTAAATGATGAGATCGGTCTGCGTCACTTTCTCTCCTCCTTTCTGACTGTTACTGGAACTCATTATTCAACTTTTCAATCACTCTTTTATCTCTCTATCTCTCTATCTCTCTATCTCTCTCTCCCTCTCTCTCTCTCTCTCTCTCTCCTCTCTCTCTCTCTCTCTCTCTCTCTCTCTCTCTCTCTCTCTCCCTCTCTCTCTCTCTCTCTCTCTCTCTCTCTCTCTTCTCTTCTGTGAATCTCTCTTTCTCTCTCTGTATCTCATATAGCAGCTAACCATAACAAGCTGTGGTAAAGTTCTTGGAGAGGTTTGTGTGTGTGCGCGCATTGTATGGGGGTTGTGGTTCTTTGCGGGAGAGCATTTCCAGACCGTGGGGGGTTTGAGATACACTTTAGCCACGTCCTAATGGAGTAAACCAAGACTCTATTCATGCACTTATACGCACACACAAGTACACATCCGCCATCATGAGAGCTCATCCACCACCACTCCAGAGCTTTATGTATACAGAAGCAAATTAGCTCACTCACTGAGCCAAGAATCCTAATGTGATAAAGATTTACGTGTCCTAATTTTTTTCTCCAGCAAAACAAAACATTTTCAAAGCGTGGGTGAGGTTAATAGGATTAAAAGTGAGTTGGGTCAACAACACATGTTGGAGAAAGCAAAGTTGAAAGTTCAGTTAAGGTACCAGAAGGTGATGATGGCAAACAGGATGATCAGTGTCATCGGAAAATAACTCATCTCACTGCAATTTTCTTGCAGCCCTTTCTAGATCTTCTACAGCTAGTTTATCTCTCTCCCTCTTTTTTATTAAACAAAGTTTATTTTAAGAGTGCATCTGCATCTTTTACATCTTGTGGCTTGACCTTCAAATGCTTTTAGCAATAAAAGCTTTTCATCAACAGGTTCAGGCCCTGTGTACCAAATCTTTTTTTTATTATAAAAACTGAACTGGACAGGAGCTGCATATGAGCATATAAATTCTGATTCTGTAATTTTTTGACAACATGGTAATATTATTTTAAGGAGAGTGACATTTGTTCCTAATCGAGCACTGTCAATCCCAACTGCATAATATCATTTGATCCTTTAATTTGTATTGCGCTACAGACACTACTTTAATGTCACATGAAAACCACTGTAGTTTCTTCTTTACACATACAGTGACCCTTTTCGGGTCATACTATTTAATGGAAAGCCTGGGAAACAGATCTTATGGAATTATTTATCCTATACTTAGACTCCTGCTGTCCCCATGAGAGATTAGGCACATTAGATGACATCCTGGAAGTTTGGTACCCACAAATGGTCTACACTGTAATTTTGTTGCGCTCGTTGTGTTGTTTTGTTGTGACCTCAGCCATCTGAAGCTGTGAGTGCTGCTCACTCGCTGGGGGTGCAGCAGACCAGACCAGAGCAGATGATCACAGAGTGTTGAAGCAAAGTAGGATATCTAGACTAGATGAGTTGATCAGAGGTTCTCAGCTTTCAACCTCCCTGCAGGAAAGCTGCATTACGCTTTTAACACTGCAGATTCTGTTTCTGCCAGCCTGTCTGCCATGCGGCCTGGCTTTATGTGGGCGTGCATGCAGAAATAGGCCAGACAAACTTGCACCTGACTACCAGAGCTTCTTTCAAGTCCTCAGATAGGTGAGAGGAAGATAGTGAGCAAGCAATGCAGGGCTTAGAGCGTGAGATGTCCTTATGTCAAAAATAATTGTGTGCGTGAGTGTTAGATAAGGACCTGAAGTGAACGGGCTTGTCTTGCTTAGGTGCCTGTTTGTGAGAGCCTGTTTGTTTGAGGAGAAAACAGAGAGATAGGCAGAGTGAGGCTGAGATGGAGAGCGAGAGCTTATTTGTGAGTCTGACAAATTCAAGTCCCATGATGTTTTGAAGCTTGGAGCAGAAAAGACGGGATTAAGAAAGAACAAAACAACCCCTCTCAACAAGGAGACTTAGATCAAATTAATTCTTTAAATACCCACATCCTCACAGCAGTTTGTTTTTTGCATATATATAGACCAATTCAAACGCCTGAGACCAGTTAAATGACAAAGTGGCGTCTGACTGTTGGAACTTCCAGATCTTATAAAGCACATACTGTGTGCGTGTGTAGGGAGGTGCACCCATTCATGAAGGAGAATGAAGAAGCTACACTCATAACGAATGAATAATGGATAAGGAAGCCCCCCTAGACTTGCTGTCTGCTCACATATGCGGACACACACACGCACACACGCACACACACGCACACACTACAGTGTGTCTAACAATGATATGGGTGGTCAGGGTCTTTTCTAAGTGCTGCTGGGAAATGGAATGTTGGCTTCCAGGTACTCAGGTGACGTACGGCTCTTTTCACGTGACCACCGAGTCACGTGATCATAACAGGCAGAAGGAGGAAAGCGAGGGCTAACAGGAGTGCGGGTTAATAAGCGCACGTGGGTGTTTTTGTGCGTCAGTTGCTAATGGGCCATCATCAGTAAAAGGGTTGCTGTAGGATGAAAGGATAATCTGTTACACACACACACACACACACACACACACACACACACACACACACACACACACACACACACACACACACACACACACACACACATTCTGCACACACAGATATTCTGCACACATTAATGCACTCAACAACACACTGGAGCTTTCAGAGTTTCACTCTCTTTCTGTCTCTGTTCGTGTGTGTGCGTGTGCAAATCATATGATATAGACGAGGTTACACAATATGACAATATTATTGAATTAAACAATGATACAGTTGAATTAGATTCAAGGTGCCCCTCATTGTACACCTATTTTAAAAACTGGATACCATGGTGAATATGTTGCTGTAATAGGTGAACAGCATCCAACGTCTGATCTTTCACCTCAAATTTAACTGAACTTTCTTTTTCCTCCTTGCTCTTTGCATTTCAGTTATTTTATCATCTTTACTGAGACCAACCATGATGCTGCTCTGTCTGTGTTTGTCTGCAGATCAGTCTGTTCAGTTGCCTGCAATGTTATCCTCTAAAAGGGTCACAGACATTATTAATGCTCTAGATGTGTGTCATGCTTTCCTCTCAAAGCTCACATTTCTGCTTGCCCTGGTTAATTAGAATATCACTTCCATATTTTTTTTAATCTTGTAGTGCAGCCTACCTGTAACTGCAGGTTTTCTCTGAAGACTTTATATTTGGAATGAGCAGAAACGTACAGAGTATTGAGGTTCGGTCAACTTATTTTACCGTTGTTAGGCAGCTGAGAATGTGTTTATTTTATGGGACACTGATGAGCTGGATGTGTCAGCCACAGTTAGACACAGAGATGATGAAGAAAATAGAAACATCACTGTGCAAACACACTTAGGGGTAAGCAAAGGAGCACTCATGTCCATTCGAAATGACTAAAGAATTGATGCCTACAGAGATAAATGATGTGCCAACAAATAATGATAAGATTTGGGCTGAATTCCAGTGTTGGTGCTCAAACCGTGTTGGGTTTATACAAACCTTCTTCTTATTAAGGGTTTATTGGTGGTTGGCAAACCAGCTTACAGGTACATTACTGCCCCCTAGATATAAAATTCAGTTTATCATTTGGCCTGGTGTCAAAACAGTTTCACATGTTTCAAACCCTGAAATGATTTAGACTTTCTTTCTTAATGTTAAAAAGATGAAATTTAAACGAACACACAACACAGCCTAGACAGGAATGTTTCACAGCTTTTACACACATTTTCATGTAAGAATCCACACACTAACACTTCTTTACAAGAACCAGCTTACCCACACTGACCTTTGCATCTGTATTTATTGAACTATCAGTGGTAGAGCTGGAATGCCCATTAAACTCTGTATGTGTGTGGGTTTGTCAGACTTTTCTAAGAGGCTCGTCTCCCACAGGATGGAAGAACGTTGAATGTACTTGTTTGGTCAAGCTTTCACACAGGGTCTTTAACCATGACTAAAATAGACTTGGTTAAAGATTGGTATATATTTATTTAACATTTTTTAGAACCAGTTTCTTGTCAACGAGTCTCACAAGACTTTTCATACACCAATAATGTAGATATGAAGAAATACGTAAAAATACAAAGACGGGTTATACACACTTTTAAATTCACTTATGCAGTACGCTCACACTGCTAGGTATAATACAACAAAAGGCAAGGAGTATATTTCTGATAGTACGTGGATTCATATTTTTTATAAATTTGTATGTCAATACCATGTTTAGATGCTTTGTCAGTAAAATGGGTATTTTGCATCCTGTCGTCAAACCATGAAATTAATGTTTTGTGGGGGAACAATAATTTCGCCCCTCTGTATGATTTTGCTTTTCTCTTGTATTAATTAGCTTTCCTGTCCGCTCTAAACCCTCTTCCTGCTTCACTTGATAGTAATCACCCTCACTTTAACCATGTTGTTCCCTCAAAACAACTTGTTTTGTTTGGGTAAAAGCTTCTTTCCTCCAGATTTCTAGACAAACAATGTTTCCTTTATTGATGTGGCTGTATGACTAATTTTGCCTCCTCTTTCCTGTGTGTAGGATCGCAAGCTGTCAAAGTCAGAGCGACAGCGCTTCAAAGAGGAGGCCGGGATGCTAAAGGGTCTCCAGCATCCTAACATTGTCCGCTTCTATGACTCGTGGGAGGGGCCGTGCAAAGGAAAGAAATGTATTGTTCTGGTCACCGAGCTCATGACATCTGGCACGCTAAAAACGTGAGTACATGAGACTTGCGATGAATTGCTCTCTATAGCCCTTTCATTACAGACGATGACTTACCTCCTTCTTTTTATTGAAGTGTAAAAATTGCACAAAACCACACATACATGTCTGCATTCTCTTCTCCGCCAAACTAAAATGCAGCCCCTATCTATTTCCATCCATTCAAATAGTCTTCTACAGACATGTCGTAAGCACCTTCACATCCCAGCATGATCTCAGTGTGTCTGAGTGCAGCTGTTAGCGGATCATCTAGTTTGTTTCGACTCGTATTATGTAAAATTGATAATAAGTGACCTTAACTCAACCACTATGTACTGTAACATCAGCCAAGGTTAACACAGAATAAGTTGACAAGGCTCAGACTACTTCCTATGTTTCTGTTACAAACTGTGCAAACATGTGGTTTGCATGTCGATACAAGGAGCGTCTCTCACTCTCTCGCCTCACTCTTTTTTCCCCCCCCACTGAACTCACTGTAGAGAATTGGCAAGTGTGTCGCTGTCATTGTCCAAGTGTGTAACAGCGTGCCAGTCTGTCTGCTGTACAGAATGGACCTGTGACAGTGAATTTGAAAGTGATTGTTGAGCCCCCGAAACAATGAAAGTTTAAATGTGGCGTGAGTGGCACACGGCCTGCACACAGCGTGCCCCCATGCAATGCATCGTGGGACATTTGCCCACCTGCCAGCTGCTGCTTCTGCTGCAGATTCTTTTCATTCCTGACAGAGACAGAGAGAGAAACCATAGTGTGTGTGTGTGGGCGGGTGGGTGGCCGTGGGTGGGTGTGTCTGTATGAATGTTGGTGTAGGCTGGGGTGACAAGAGTAAACTAAACTGATAATGAGATGCAGTCAGCTATAGAGGCAGATAGATGCACAAACAGTGAGACCAAAAGAAATATCTAGATGTCCAGTTTAAAGGTGATAAGGCAGAGTGACTGTCAAACTATTGATTACCTGTGACCACAGGGTGAGAGAATTGATCCAGCACCACAGTACTACCAGGGGCAGTAGCTCCCTCAAGTGGAAGAGTGAAAAGCTTCAGGTATTTGTTGAGGAAAAAAATAAAGTGACTGTCAACCTGCCTCAACTCTCTACTCAATAATGCGAACAGTAAAAGAAAGTGTGGTTTTCAAACCTCTAACACTCTACATACATAATTTAAACGCTTTTGTAGACATAATTTGGATTGGATTTAGATTAAAATAAGTAGACAAAGATACCACAAAGCAAATGGAAAACGGGCAAGTATGTTGTTATAGCACTTGAAGGATTTATTGATTATTTTACAATAGCATAGAACTGATTTGTCGTAAAATCTTTAAAATTGTGTAAAAATTTCAACTTCCAGTAAAAACATTTTGGGGATGTGTTGTTTTGTCACAACAGCAGCCCAGAACCCCCAAATATAACATTTACAACGCAGAGAGAAAACGCATTTTAAAAGCTGGTTTCAGTGGTTTTTGGCATTTGTGCTTCAAAGAATAACTTTATTAATATATTGCATTAATAACTCTCTTTCGGGTAACTAATCAAACAATCAATTTAAATCTTTAAGCTCAGCATAATATATGGAGGAAGTAAAGTTTTCACAAACGCATGTCTTTGCAAGTATATTTAGTGCAAGCATGCACATATAAGCACAGATTCAACGCTGCGAAGCAATTTGGCACTCGTCCAGATGAAAGACTCAGAAAGGAGAACGACGCCTGTGCTCTGAAGTGGTGGAAAAAGTATGAGAGATGACAAGAGAGAGGGGTGATAGGGAGGAAGAGAGATGTGAGGATGGAAATACTTACAGGGTGGGTTCGGACGGCCCTTATCTCTGCATGTGCGCATGACAGAAAGAGGCTGATGTGGCATTTGTCTGCTTGTATGTATTAATGTGTTTTAATTTTACATTTTTGTGAATGTGTATCTGTTGATGCACATTTTTACTGTTCAAATACAGTGTAATTGCAAATCTATGTATTCAGGTTAGGGTGTTGATGAAGTGATTGTGGGTGTGGAACGTGCTTTGTGCGCTGTCACTCACACATCTCACGGCACAGGGTTTAACTTATCTGTCAGCACTGTTCTGACTTCAGAGGAGAGAGAAAGAAAGCAGAGGAGACAGGCGACGTCGAGGAGCACGGGCGGGTGAAAGTAAGGAAAGAAGAAAAGAACAGTGTGCTAAGAAGTAGAAGAGAAATGTGTGATAGAATGGGATGAATGTGAGGAGGAAGATGAAAAGGCTGTTAAAATCATGCAGATGTAGATTTTGAGTTTATGTTCAATAGTCATTTAAATGTTTTTCTCTCCGTTAATATGTTCCATACCCCGAAGTGACAACTTCTTATGAAAAGATATATTAACTTTGACAAATTCCACAGTTTTATTGTGTTGTCGTTAGTTTTCACCCTTGTCATCGTCTCTTTTGGAGCTAAAGAGGCAAACAAATTAATCTATATCTGCATCACTTCAGAGAATCTGGCCTGAATCATGCAGCATGACTGATAATCCTGTTATAGTTCATCCTCTCATCGTAGGCCAAGTGTAGACGAGAGGACACACTGCACATTATTTATTTTGATTCCAACAGGATGTTAGATGCTCCTGCAGCTGCCCCCATGTCAGCTGAGTCTGGGATGAGAAGTCACCTAACAGTGTTTTCTGTTGATGATTCCTTGAAAACCAAATTGTTTCATCATATGAACAGGGTCTCAAAAGAGTCTTAAACACGTTAAATTATTATGTACTAGGTCTTAAATAGGTTTGGGTAGGTCTTAATTAGGATAACAATATTTAAGCGCTATATTCGCAGCTCTTTAAAATAAATATTGGATGTGTGCATAGTTTTTCTCAGTGTGTTAATCATGCAAATATTAGCATTCTGTCATAAAACTACAAAAAAGACCGACAAGACCAGAGTCTTAGGCGTTCAGCCCAACAAGCCAGGGCTGTGACGGAGCAGATTGATCTGCAATGCTTTGTCCACGCCCGTCATCAGGTCAGACAGATTTGCAGTCGCTGAATTATTAGGGCAGCTGTTGAAACTCGGGATCTGTGGAGCTGCCAGCGATACGGCTGTGCAGCAGATCAGCTGTCTGGACTTGGAGCAGAAAGACAGAGGGCATCACTGGTGGGGTCGACATCGCCAGGGTCACTCGGTCCACGAGGCAGAGTTAAACCAAACAAAAAGATGATGAGGCGTAAAACGGATTTTCTCTCTACAATCCTCCTTAACATCTGCAGCACACTGGATCTGATTGTGGGTTCAGAAATTAACTCGAGTTTCAGTGACGAACTGAGTGGAGAAATTTCCCGGCTTATAAAGTTTCAATCCCTGAAGCTTAATCAAGACAGAAGACTGAATATCTAAAACAGATTCAAAATACTTTTTAAGCCCTGTATTGTTGTTCCTTTATTTTTTTAAACAACCACCTATGTGTTTATGTGCAAAATCATTTCAGCTGCTAAAACGTGATATTTACCTGTTCCTTTAGCTTTTTGTGATGCAAAACAATGACTGAAAGACATGGTTAAGATAATTGAATCTTGAATTAAAAGCATCAAACATATTATTAACAAAAACCTTTAAACCTAAGTGTGTCAGTCTTTAAGTATTTGTCCAGATTAAATTGGATGTATTTTTTAGTGACCTTAAATGCGTCTGAGAGTCCTGTTAAATGTCCGTCAATGTCTGTCTGTCTTTTGCTGTGTTCGTCCACGTTCATATCTTTGAGAGAATTTATAATGTACCTCTTTAATCTGAAATTGTATTACAGTAATCCACTTGGGTTTCATAAGCTTTAATCTTTAATAGAAGTATTATCCATGTTTCCACCACGTCTCCCTTTTAACTGACAATCGCTGTGGCATTATTCATTTTCACCCTTGTTTGTTTTCAGTGTCCTTCAATGAGGACAAAGCTAAAAGCAATTTAATGATGCTACGCTATTTATAACATTTGATGAGAAACTCAACAGGCCGGGTATTTTATGTTGTGTAAATTCATGAAATAGTTTGACCTGTTTTTAGCCGGTGCACTAGTTACACTTAATCCCACTTTGTTGGCTGACTTATGTGTGATGTCTTTGTCCCGCAGCTACCTGAAGCGTTTCAAGGTGATGAAAATCAAGGTGCTGCGTTCGTGGTGCAGACAGATCCTCAAAGGGCTTCACTTCCTGCACACCCGGACCCCACCCATCATTCACAGGGACCTGAAATGTGACAACATCTTCATCACGGGGCCCACGGGCTCGGTGAAGATAGGGGACCTGGGGTTAGCCACATTAAAGAGGGCCTCCTTCGCCAAGAGTGTCATAGGTAGGAAGACGCATGTGCATGGACACTAAAGACACAATTCCTTATCTCTTGTATGCAGACACACACTTCTGTTGTTAGATGTGAAGCTATATATCAGAATGACATGTTCAGGTTTGTGAAGGTGCATAAAGTAAAGGATCTGATGATTTATGTGTGATTATCGCAACAACAACACACATAGTCTTATATAACGTATAGACACAAAGCCGGACAGACTATGTACACACTACACACGCCTACTGTGATTAACTTTACTGCCTCTGACATGTCTGGTTGTTAAAGTAACCAGCAGGTATTTGAAAAGTGATACCACACACCAGTCAGTCTGCTACTGAGCTCGGATTAAAATGTCTGCAGACTTGATGGCTGAGCACACACCCTGAATATTATACATACATCAGGTAAAGAGGGTCTGTTCTGCTCCATATATTAACTTGGCTGCCTGTCAGTATAGACATTTTCTCACATACAATGTAAATGAATTCACGTACTCTTGAGGTTTGTCTAATTACTGCACCGCAGCTGCAAGATTTGCTAAGCATACCGTTCTTGCCTCAAGTATTTGGACTCGCAAAGAAACACACAAAGAAACAGAGCCATGAGTCCATGTGTAATCTTGTGTGTGTTGGAAATGTTATATGTCCACCTTCAGTGACTTGATTTTTTAGATCTAGGACCTCTAAGAATCATAACATTTTTGTAAATGTGTGAGCAAATAAGCAGTGTGAAGTGTGTCATATGTTTCATTTGCAAGAAAGTTTACACACATAGGGACTGAATTATTTTTTGTGTTACCGCAAGCCTCGGAGACATTGTCACACTAGAAATACTTTAAAAACTAAAACTACCTCTTTGTTATTTATTTCTTGCAATGAAAACGGTAGCAATGATGGCTACAGTTTGTGTTTCCCTGAGAGAGAAAAGAAACTCTCACTCACTCAGGATGCAAGTGAGCTGATACAGAAGTGCTGATACAGATGTTTTGTTTGTTTGGTGTTTATAATTTTTTCCACAAAAGTCTCTTACAAACCTTGGCAGAGCAGACGCAACTGAATATGAAGAAACAGCCACAAGCTGTCTTCACTTTATTGAGCAAGTTAAGACAGTTTCCGGATGTTCCTACTTCTTTCTTTGCTAAAGAGAAATTCTCAATGTAAAAAGAAAAATCCTTCAGCCCTGCATTAGACTCATCTGTAAATAAGCATTGATTTAATCATACAAATTGCGTAAAAACCTGTAAGTATAACCATCTTTCCCATGACACTGATTCTATCTGGTTAATTTTTCATTATTAAATAATTATTCTTTTAAAAATACTTTTTGAACAAGATAGAAAATCGGTTTTATTTTAAATATAATTAATTAATCAAATACAGTGACGCTCACAATATAAAATGTTGCGATATTATCTCAAAATGGATTTGTGACATCAAAAAGTTTAGAGATCCAGTTTCAGTCTTTTCTGCTGTCTCAGGCTCTAACTAAGTTAACAAGAGTTCGAATGATTTTACAATTCTTGGGAATGGAAGATAAGCAGGAAACAAACATGATGCTGTTATTGTAGCTTCCTCTCACAACTCACCACTAGCCTACAATGCACCCCACAGTTGATGCTCCCATAAATGACTGAGTGATCTTAGTTCTCAGTCAAAATTAAATACATATTTGTTCCTTCTCCCTTTCATCAGGCACCCCAGAGTTTATGGCTCCTGAGATGTACGAGGAGAAGTACGATGAATCTGTGGATGTCTACGCCTTCGGGATGTGTATGTTGGAGATGGCTACGTCAGAATACCCCTACTCTGAATGTCAAAACGCTGCTCAGATCTACAGGCGGGTCACTAGTGTAAGTCATCGCCTGCACAATAAGTGGAGACACCAAGTTTCGGTGCATCCGAAAGCCTTGTTTGTCCTTTTTGTCACTAACACCCTCCTCCGCCTGCCTCTCTCTCTGCCACTCCCACCTATACTTGTTTACCAACTATATTAATTAGTTTGGCATGAGATGCAGGAGATCAGGGTCATATGACAGTGTTTTTGCATTTGATTGCTCTCACTCTTTGTCTTGTTCTGAACTACTGCCCACCTCTGTAATGAAACCAAAGGGAAAAAAGAGAAATCACAGTAACATTAGAAGACCACGTTTTTTTCCACCACTAGAGAGAAGTACTGAGCCTACCTGTCATGTCAGGCCAAATCTAATGTTCCCTCTACACACACTGTTGTTTTGGCCTTGAGTAACATTTGTTGAAAGTTAGCTCAGGGTAGGAAGAATCACATTAACGTTTTCTGCAAAAAATGAATGAAAACAAAAAGTTAAATCACATATTTTGGCGATATTTTGTAATGGCTGCAACGAGTCTGGTCTCCACAATGAATCCCCATTTTTCTACCGGATCTTTCCATTGATGAACAAAAAGTCTTTGTTCGACATCTTTAATTCTCTTACAGTCTTTGTAACGTTTTAGTGACATTTTCACTTGGCTGGAAACAGTGAGAGTACAAAAATGAGAGAGAGAAAAACATAGACAGAGAGGGTAGCAGATGCAATCACGAGCTGTTTCAAGTTAAGTGCTGCCGAGGTCAACAACACAAACACACACACACAAGCACACACACAAGCAGATGAGAACTGTCTGCCTCTCTCCCTCACAGGAGTTCAGCTCTGTTGATGCTGACAGCGATGCTTAATGGACCATTGGAATTTACTAGAAAAGTCTTATTTCTCTTTTCTCTGTTTATCCTTCAATGTATCCATAATTGTTATTCTGCTGCAACAGTGCAGAAGAAAAACACATTGTTTTTACTTGATTAAATGCATTTCCCCCCCAAAGGCATTCATTTCAAACAGAGCAAGCATTAACTCCAGTATCACTAAATATCTGGCTGCTTCTACTGCAGAAATACAGTGATGGTTATAATTTATAGATGAGTGCATCATCGCCTCCTGTTGAAACAAGTGCTGTTACCTTAGGTGAAATCCAACATTAAAATTGAAAGGTAACTTTTTACACAATGGCAGCAGTTAAAGTTTTGTGTAGCAGAAATAAAAATGATGTGAATTTCATCCTCAAATCAAATTATGCCTAAGCAACTATATAAAAAATAACTAAGACAAACATTAAATATAAGTAAACTCAAAAAGCTACAACTACTTTAAATGCAGTATTTTAGTTAATGATAATCAAACAGTAGCTGCATGAGCACACAACTTTTTCAATCAAACCATATTTCCTTAATTTAATGACCTTAACCTCTGAATTCACAGCTTTTTTTGTCCGTAAATGTCAGTGATAAATTAATAGCAGTATCATTATATACAGGAAGCAACATGTTTCTCAGATTGTTTTGCAGCCAGATTCAGTTGTCTGTATTTATTATTTCCACAGAAAACGCACACATACACACAAGCTTGTGACAACCCCCAGGGTGCAACAGTCACCTGCTTCCTTTCATTCTGCTGCTTAATCCATCCATTCAGCGTCCACCCCTCTATGCCTGTCCTCATATTAAACCCCACGAACCCCCTGATGTTGCAGCACCAGTTCATTGTAGATGAGTTGTCACGCTATTAAACAGCTAATTGTTAATTTGGCATGTTACATGAACCGCTTGTTGAATGAGGTTATATTGGATGTTTTTCTGTCTTTTTTTATGGTTTTACACATTCCTTGGTATTTCCTTGTCCTCTTGGTCACATTACCACCACCTGAATCTACATTGGCGTCTTGATCTCTCAGTCTCATCCTCTTTATACCTTGACGTACAATATTGTTGACGTGCTTCATGGTCCTTTTCCCTCTGGAACATTCCTTACCTCCAATCAGCCTTGTTAAACTACAAATCTAGCTTTCTTTCTCCCTCTTTCTCTCCCCCTGACTCTCCTCCATCCCCCCTTATTCTGTCAGACTTAATACCATTACTACCTCCATCAGTCCTAACTTTGTTTGGCCCTTGTGCGTGTGTGTGTGTGTGCGCGTGTTTGTGCGACAGAGAGAGATGGGGTGGGGGTGGGGGGTTGTTGCGTCATGAGGAACTGGGTGGTTGAAGGGGAGAGGCCAGGAAAGTAGAGGAGGAAGGTTAGAAGGCTTGAGGAAAGAGCAGAAAGAGGTGGTCATTTGCTGGTATAAACCAGGTTTAGATAATGAATCAGTCGATCTGTCTGAAAAGCAGCCACTTGAGATTAAACAACCAGAAACTAAATTCAAAGTCAACTCTCTACTCCACTTGTCTGTCTTAGGTAAGTTACTCACCTTATATTTAATCCTCCATCTATGAACCTGTACGCTGTTTAGCCTTTTTTAAATATTTTATAATAACAAAGCCAAGTTTACCTGTAGTTACTATTTTCTCTCTTTTTTTTCCTGTTTTTTTGTGAGTGTTTTATAAGTATACATTTTTTTCCCAGCTGCATTTATCTTTTTATAACCTCTTGAGCTTCTAAATGGTTTACCTAAAATGTAATTTGCTTACAGAGGCTCACTGGAAATAGTTATTCACTTTTTTGCACTTTAAGGTAGCCATTTTCTAATCGTATCTGTTAAGACTTGAATTTTACTGTATTAGTCTAATAGGTTGTAGTAAATACATTTTTTTTGCCTGGAGGGCTTTTTCCCCAATGTTGTCTTTTTATGCAGAGCTTATCGTTCTGGCAGGTGCATTTTATCAGTGTTGCGTTATTCTTCTAAATCTTTCCTAGTTTTCGTTTTTTCCCCCAGAACGTTATTTGATATTTTCAAGAGGATTAAACTATTATTGGACACTGTTGGACAAATTATCTAAATCTCTATAATGTGAATCACATTAGACTGTAGTCTAATGTAATTGGACCTTGCTTTGGATTGTTACAACTTTTGAATTCTGTTTTCTATTTTCCTATATTGAAGGAAGGATTGATTTTATCATGCATTTCATGCAGAGACAAAACAACATCTGCATTCAAACATATAACATTTATCTGTTTTTTGGATCAAAATGACCTTCAGGAATTCGGCACATGTGTGTATGGCATGTCGGCATGTGGGTCTTTTCTTTGTTGTGTGTCTCTATTTGCTTACTCATTCCCATTGCTCTTCTTTCTCTGTGTGTGATTTTGCAGGGGGTGAAGCCTGCCAGTTTTGACAAGGTAGCCATTCCTGAGGTGAAGGAAATTATAGAGGGTTGCATCCAAACAAACAAGGATGAGAGGTGAGTCACATGAACCACAAACTATCTACGCCAAATTTGGATCTTTTGATATATAGCTTTATTCCACTATGTTTATGTTATTAGAGGTCCTATAGTCTTTCCACGATTCTCTAACATTTATAAAAAGGTTGGGATCATGCGGTCATAACTTCCCCCAGTAAAGCTTTATGGTCCCAATCAAATGTCAAGGGTCAGGAGACTGAACAGTAAAATCCTGTGACTGATTAGTGTTAATCCAGACGTCCCGGCCCACAAACTAAATGGCACAATGTGAAATGTATGTGGAAGGGTGTTTTGGGAATGAGGGTGTTTTGGGAATGATTGTTGTCACAGATTAATGACATGCCATGCCTCTCCTGTTAGCTTCTAAAGTTGGACATCAGATCACTAAGTGTTGCCAGTCCTGCTCAAATTTGCATCAAACACTACAAAGCGATAAATCAGTTTTTCCCTCAACAGCTTTCTTTTAAACACAATCTTCGTGTCGATCTAAATTGCTGTTTGTTCCCTCATGGATCCTCTTTGTTGTCTCTTGTTCCTGCAGGTATGCCATAAAGATCCTGCTGAACCATGCATTCTTCCAGGAGGACACAGGGGTCAGGGTTGAACTGGCAGAAGAGGATGATGGAGAAATGATCGCAATCAAACTTTGGCTGAGAATAGAAGACGTCAAGAAACTTAAAGGCAGAGAATGATTCCATTTTATCTTATGATTATGAAATATTTTTTATCGTTGGTGCCATTATAAAATACCAGTTAAGCACTTATACTTAAAGTAGTCATAATCATCTTTGTCCTAATTTTACAAACGTGTAGCACTGTTTCTTAGCTTTATGTCTCTATTACGCTATTTAATTTCTATATTTTTTATTTTAGGCAAATACAAAGACAACGAAGCCATCGAGTTCTCTTTTGACCTGATCAAGGATGTGCCTGAAGATGTTGCCCAGGAAATGGTATGAATAAAGGAGTGGAGGATATGATGATGAATGGTGGTGGTTATTGTATAGAAAAAGAGAATCAAAGTGAAGTAAATAAATGTTTGAGATTTTGAAGACAATGATGTATTGAGTCGTTTTTTTAAACAAGCATCTCTTTGACGTCACCCCCAGGTTGAGTCTGGCTACGTTGCTGAGGGTGACCATAAGACCATGGCCAAGGCGATCAAGGACCGTGTGTCTCTGATCCGGAGGAAGAGGGAACAGAGGAAGCTGGTGCGGGAGGAGCAGGAGAAGAGGAGACTGGAGGCAGAGCAGCATCTGCAACAGCAACAGCAGCAGCAGCAACAACAACAGCAGCAACAACAGCAGCAGCAGCAGCAACAACAACAACAACAACAGCAACAACAACTGCAGCAGCTTCAGCAGCAGCAACAAGAAACACATAAAACCTCATACACACAGGTTTGTTATCAGTAATTTTCACATTCGTGAGACTGATTAGATGCTAGAAAACCATACAGATCATGAGATACTCAGGATGTTCTTTTAAGGTTTGCTGTATTTGAAAGAAAGAAATGATCAGGTCTTTCGATGTGCCCATTTAATCATACACAGGGTCATTTTCTCCCTGAAAGCCAAAGTTTGCACGATTCGTAATGAAGTTGTAGTATTTCGTATTAGAAGGTCATCAATGCTTACATGTGTATGTATTTAACATGTGTAATGTAACTGAGAATCGTCTGTCTTTTGTTTAACCTTAGCTTGTGTTTGTCCACAGGCCGAGTTGGAAGAGACTGAAGTGGCGCACCAGCAGCTCCACTATCAGCAGACCGGCCTCTCACACGCATGTAAGACATACTGCACACAGGAGACAAAGTCAATAGAGTCGGTTGCATCATGCACATTTCTGCCTGTGAAGAGCTCATCATGAAAATAATTTTTACTTTGATTATTTCTATGATATGCATATGATACGTTTCATTCATATTAACAGTAATTAAGAAAATAGGTCATAGGTTTTAGTCTTCATGAACAACTTGTGCAGTTTTTCACACCAGCTGAAAAATTACTTCTGCAGTGCTATTATATTACCAGGTTAGTATAAGTTTGTAAATGGCAATTCATTTCGTTTTCGGTCAGTACTTGAGGATAACTTTCATTTCACTATAGATTGTGTTGGAATAATGAGGCACAGTAGAAAAGTGTTCATTCCTGATATCTCCACATGTGTTTCTCTCTCAGCTGAAGGAGGAATGGACAGTGGCCAGGGTTCCTCTGTATTCTCTTCCGACTCCCCCCACCTCGGTCAGATGACCATGTCCTACAGCTGCCCCCCCTCCTCCCAGCCACCTTCCCAGCCCCAGACCCCCTATCCCCTTACCCCATCTGCCAACACGCAGCCACATCCAGGGTATGCCCAGCCACCGCAGCCAATGGTAAGTGCCGATGTCATCCAGAGTAGATGTTATGCATGTGTTGGTTTCATTTGCGCACATCTATGAGTGATGTCACAGATGTGCTCAACGTGACTCATCAGTTTGAAGTGAGTGCTGCATCGTGTTTTGGTGTGGGAGTGAGCTTGAATGACATTAGCACTGTTTGTGAGTGGGTTAGGAATTATAATTGCTGTTAGGTGTCGAACAAAATACATGAGAGCATGCTGCAGATTTTTTTATCTGGAGACGATAACCTCTGACTCGAAGAAGAAGATTACCAAGAGGTATTTTATTATTTTTTCTTGTCCAAAGAGACATTTTAAATGCAGCATTGTCCAGAGGGAAAAATGCATTCAACAAACGCCACATAGTTTGTCTTCTATATACGTAGTCATTTAGACAAACAGTTATGTTTCACTCTATTACTTGAGGTAGTCAAGCAGTGATTTATACATCAGCTGCTTAGTTACTGTTGCCGTTCATCTGTCATTCACTCTTTCTTTTAGCCTCGAAGATGTTCTGTATCCCTTCCCTCAGTCCTTTATTTCTCCTCCCCCCAAGCCTCCTTTTACCATTGGTTTAAATCCAATTGTTGTCTTCATTGTTTATTCAGTTACTATTCTTTTCTTCATGGTTGTTATGTTGTATTTTCCTATTTATTTATACATATATATATTTGTTTTTATATTTTCAAACCTTTGTTATGCATAAATATACTTATTGGATGCACATCAACCCACACTCCAAATACTTTTGGTCCATGGATTCCTCCATCTTCCATCACTCACTCATGGGATATTTGCTGGGTGACCATTGACCTCCATTGTTGACCTTTTAGCAATCGAATTTCTTGTATAAGAGCCCTTCAAGTTGTTGCTAATAGGAGAGGCGAGCATTTCTAATTAAATTTCTCAAGCTATAATTTTCCATTTAGTGACCTTTGACTACAGATGTGGTTCAAAATTAGCAACTGGCAACACACTGACTGATATGTTGTCGAGGTTGATGATCACTGTGTTTGTTGGACGATTACAAACTGAATTATGGTCTCTGCTGTTTTTTAGTTTTTCACTTTTTTGAAGCAACAAAGCTTCTCAGTTGACATTTTCTACCAGAGTTCACTTCTTTAAGTCACCTGACAACAATTTACTTGATGAATTATTTTCGTTTTTTATCTTTTTCTGTTCCTTTATTTGGTTTTAAATGATCTTAAGTTTCTTTTGTCATTTTTCTGTTTCCATCATTAATTTGTCTTTACTGCAAAGAGAAGTTTTAAGTTGTTGTGTTATTGTGTTTTATATACATATTTTAACAGTGAAGATGTTGATCCATTACAATATTTGCTTGCTTGTTCTTACAAAGTCCCTGGTGCCATGATCTTCCCTAACTGAATTATTTATTTTGATCTTTTTGTTATCTTGCTCGTTAATTCTTTCTTACTTAAGCGCTTTTTTCAATCATATAGTTGAACAGTTTGTGTTTTTTAATCCATGTTCCCTCTGTTACTGTTATTTTCTGTTCACGTCATATTTTAATTTTTGTATTTGTTTTTCATGTTGATCCCACCCTCTTCCATCACCCCCGCCTCTGCCCTGCAGACACGGCGTCGTCGAAGTCGTAGCATGTCCATTTGCGTGCCTCCCTCTTCCTATTCCTTTTCCTCCCATGCTCCAAAGCGGCCTTCCACCCCTCCTCCAGATCTCTCGTTGTCGTCCTCCTACCCTGGCATGCCTCTCGCTGCTGAGAGGGACACGTTTGCCGGGCGCCTCTCCAAGGCCCTGGAGACAGTCCTACCCATTCACGCTGCTTCCTCTCTGCCCAAGACCAGGCAGCGGAGGTCCAGCCTACCTGCCCTGTTCTCGGCCCCTGTAGGTTCAAAATCATAATCACAGTGGTGGTGAGAACCAGAGAGGAAGGGAGGGAGAGAAAGATGAAGGGCATGGGCCACAGTGATGTCTGAAATTAGAGAACATCTAAAGCTGCTGAAACAACTTTTTGCCTGTATTAGAAGAGTGCCCACTGTCTCTGTAATCAGAGCACCCAGACAAATTTAACGTCCTATTCAAGTAAATGTTATTTGTTCAAACTGACCAAAGATACAGCTTGAATTACTTCTAATGATGTCACAGACTTTTACAACTATCTAATCCAAACAGAAGACTTGTAAACAATTATATGGTTTGAAGCTTTTGCTTGCATTCTAACAAAGGCAAGTTAAAATAGATTTCAGAAAAGATCTTGAACTGGTTTTGTACCAGTGTAGCCTTCTTGCTCCCCTGTTCTGATTAATACTATATATCTATCTGCCATTTCTTCTGTAATGAGTCATAGATTCATCTACGTTATGTTATGAGTTAAAGGCAGTTTAAGTGGCACCTGTAGGTAGATAAATGGGACCCCTAAGCTTTCAAACACTGCTGTGAGTCCGTCTTTCTACCCATTCATTTTTTCTCTCTTCCTCTCCACCTCTAATAAACCACCATGTGTTTTTATTCAATACAGAATGAGCTTCTTCACCCTTAATGTCCCAACCCTGTGCATCTGCCGTCAGGAAAACTGGTCATTTGACAGCCAAGAAGATTTCAGTTGTCATTTTCAAAATTTAATTATTACAAAATGTATCACCATTAGAAAGACGATTTATCGGAAACAAATGTTGATGCTAGAAGGTGCTTCAAACAAAGAGATACTTTTATAGTCGGTACTTGTTAGTATTGTTTGCCTTTTTGTCAAATTAAAAAAAGGACATTGTAACAAGGTCCTATGAACACCTCAGTGTCTGCGCTCTTACTCAGGAAACATTAAGCCTTTTGGAACAGCAGAAGAAACACAAGCATTATGCCATGCAGCAGAACTCCTAATGGACATAATTGGTGTAACCATAATGCCCTAAAAGCAAAAGAGAAGCAACTTTCCTGTATACCACTTCAAACAGAGATGTAGATGCCTAAAATCATCAATTCCCCTGTTCCAGAGATAGTCTTCATTCCAAATTTTGCAGGGACAAGCTAAGATAAACGACAGTTTTCTTATGTGCTGATGCATTAAGATAATGTTGAGCTTCAAGCCAGCATTAACCCTCTCCGGTCTTTGCATGTAATCCTCCAACTTCTGTCGACCTGTTAGCTATCGCTGTTTGTCCGTCCCTTCTCTGCGTTCTCTGTCTGTGAACTTTGCATCTTTACATTACCAAGTTGCTTAATGTCATCTTTTTATATTTTTAAGTGTTCTCTGTCCGGTGACAACCACATTGTTGTTATCTTGGAGGCAGAATTTATGTCCCTTTTTCTCTTTGTTTCTTATGAAGATATGCTCTGTATGCTGAGCTATTTGAATCTTTCTGCTGCTTTCATTTGGGCCTTTGCTGTTGTTCTCTCTTTCTCATTCTCCTAGTTTCATTCTCAAACCCATTGTATCTCATTATCGCAGCAGCATTCAATGCCACACCCCTACACTGGAGGAACAAGCGCAGGAACAGGAGCAGGAGGGAGCGTCCTCCTCCCAACTCATCCTGACCCTTCTACTATTTTCTTCCCCTCCATCCCTGAGCGCCCCATTTCCTTCTCGCCTCCACCCACTGGGCCTCCAAAGGCCTACAACACCCAGCGACGCAAGAGCACGTCCATTCTAGAGGCCCATACCCGCCACTTCCAGCCCACTTATGCTCGCTATGGGAGCAGCCTACACCCCTTTTCTGGGATGGAGGGTGTAGAGACCCCCTCTCTCTTTATGGTGAACCCTGGTTTTGCAGCAGCTGCTCAAAGACTTGGTGTGGGGGAGCCACTGCATCTCCCAGGACAGTCTGACCCGAGTCTGTACGGCTACAAAGACATGAGAGCAGAGCATGAGGAAGTAGTCAGGAGATTAAGTCTAAATCAAGCTGCCTTATTGGACCATTATGAAGCAATGGCATATGGAGGGTACCCAATGACTCCACACCAGCTTGGTCACTTGAGCTACCATCAACAGAGGCAGGCAGCGGCTGCTGCTGCTAGTTTGGGTTTTGATCCTGGTCCTCCACCTCAACCAGGCTTCTTGCACCCTCACCTCATGCAAAGAATGAGTACACACAGTCCAATGCCTTCTCCGTTACCTCCAATGAGCGTATCCACTGGTGGCTCTGTTTCCTCTTCATCATCTGATGGCTGCTATCCTCCACCACAGCATGGATCCCAGTCTGCCTTCCCTATTTCTACACCTCCAGTAATGAGTGAAGCTACACCATCTACTGGAAGTGTTTTTGAGTTTCATTTAGCTGCTGCTGCTGCAGCTGCTGCTGGAGACCCAAGCCTCCTGGCATCGAGACTTTACCGGGCTCGGAGAGGCTCCATGGACCTCCCTCTGGAGGACAACACCGTACCTGGCTCCGGTGGTTCAGGCACATACAGCCGTCTCCAGCCAGTGACAGAAGAGCTGTTCACTTACATCAGCCCAGAGCTCCCCTTACCTCCAGGAAGTCTACTTCTGCACCACATGGGCCTAACCATGAAGGACAGAAGTCCGGAACCTTCTAGCGACTCTTTGGCCTCCTCGGACGCAGGAGAGTTCCAGTCCCCTCCTCCCCCACCTCACCTCGCCTCATTTGACTCCTCAGCTGCTCAGTCCATCCCTCACTCAACCTCCGCCACGTTCTTTGATTCATCAGGGGTAGTGCTCCCCATAGATCCCCAGGGACATCCACCTTCCATGCAGAGCTTTCTCCCTCCCACCCCATCCTCCGAGCTCCCACTTGGGGGATCATCATCATCTCATCTGGAGTCTCTGATCCAGAGTGCCTGGGCCCGACACGGAGGGGTGGTACCAGCACAAGCCGATATGACTTACCATGAGTCATGGCTGGCCATGCAGGCTGCTAACCCCACTCTGGTACAAAGTTTAGACCTTAGACATACCCCTAAACCACTGGGTCAATTACTAGTTTAAATTATATTGTTGCTTTTTTGCCAAACATCTGCAAAAAGCTGTTAGATGATGGATATATCATAATTGCCATAATTATCATCATAGATTGAGAATTTCATTGACGTTGCCTTAGTTCTCTAACACTGTCAAATGTAAATTATAATTGATCATTCTAGAAAAAGCAGCTAAACTAATTTATAATAGTAATTTGACCCAGAGGCCGTGACCCCAATCCCTGTTGTTTTTGTATACGTCACCAACTCAGGAGCCCCAGCTGATGCTAATTTGTCACCACGTAGACTTTGGTTGTGATTTTAACCCCCTTCCCACACACCACAGAGAGAGTCTCAGGGTCTGCCTTCATCATGTCTCACATTATTCAGTCCCTGACAGCGTTTACTTGTAGAAGAAGAATGATGTCTGTCAAGAGCATGGCTTTTATCAGAGCTACTTCAGTAAAGATGAACTGACCCATAGCAAATCTGGGAAAAAACGGAAAACATTTGATTTCTCGTCACACAAAGGAGACATTATCAGTCCAATAATGATTAGTTTAAAGGCAGAATAAAGAAGGTAGTCCTTGAGACGTTTTCTGCTGTACAAGCTTATAAAGAGTCTGAGCCCCCTCCCTTCTTTCTGTCTTTATGTTGTGTATTTAATTTATTTGTCAGTATCAGTAAGTAATATTTTGTCTGTATGTTCATATATGAGTGTATATGAGAAATGTGTGTTTGTCCAAGTATACTGTTGTGAATGGTATACTTGAATTATTTGCTTGTACAAATCCAAAGTCCATTTGATCCAAAGATAATCAGAAATACCACTTGGTGAACATTTTCTATAGCTGTATATTTTAGACATCGACTAGTCGTAAAGACTGTAATATAGTCATTGAAGTATAATAATGTGATGAGACTTTGTTGATTTGTACGATCAAACACACAGAAAACATACAACAAAACCGGGGGGGCTCAGACGACCGTGGCAATGTAACCCTCCAGAGCCTTTTCGTTTGTGTAACTTAGAATCTTTCTGTTGTGTTGTAATTGTGACTTATTTATTTTGGCACATTATGTTATTTCCTGTTTAGACTTGAAATCAACTTCCTGCGAAGGGTTCAACAGTTGCAGTTGAAATTCATTAGAACCCCTAGAACGCTGATATTATCAGTGTCACAGTCAGATTGAACCAAGTAGGATCTCTGGCCTTTTCTTTTTTCTGTCATTATCTCTGCTTTTGTTTCATGTTATTTATCTTTGGTTCTTGATCTTTCTATACATTTTATTTTTTAACTTTTTATGCTGTGAAATGAATGACTGGGTATCTGGGTAGCATGTCTGTGTTAGGGTAACTGTCTACAGCCTTCTAAGGGTTGAGACGACAATAGAATTGCTGCCTTTAGATATACAATGTCAAACAATAGTTATATTGCCAAATATTTATTCTACCGCAACTTTCCAAGTTCCAACAGCATATTGTTTTAAAGAAGGAGGTTAAATAGGAGGATACAAATCTTAAATAATTAAGTTGTTTGGTCTCATTGTTTTAGCTTCCACTCTGTGCTTAGTTGATTGTGTAATAGCAACTTATTCGCACTGCCAATCACTTAGGACCTTACCTGCATGTAAAAGAAAACCGTGTACTTACACCCTGCCTAACCCCAGTACAGTGCCTGTACATGCTAAACTACAAGCTGTGTATATGTGCATATACATACAGTAGGTCTGTGTGCCTATAGCTGTTGCTGGATAGATTAATGTACATATGTAGTACATGTGTGCATCCACAAGAAGAAGATCTAGACTAAAATCTGATGCCTAGAGAAGAAACATCATCAGTACCTTGTGTTTGCACTCATGCGCAATGTTTGATCTCAGAGTTGCGGACATGTTCTGATTGTTTCTTTTCTTCTCTTTCCCCCATTCCAATCTTTCTCGATTTCTCATCTTAATCTCCCATCGTATAATATCGTGCAACATTGCATCTCCTCCTCTGTCCATCTTTCTGTCTTTCTTTTTCTTAATATTCTTCTAAGCAGCAGATTCAGACTCCCACCCCCCAGCCCTCGCCAGGACCCCCCTTAGTCCCAGCCGCCTCCCAGCCAGCGCCCCCTGGGACCTCCCAACAAGTAAGACCCCCAGAAACACAACAAGAGACCTTTTTCTCTACTCTTCCCATTTCTCCTCACGTTATCGCTCTTCACACATTCATAATGTCTTCCCTTGATTTCCAAACCCCATGAAGATAAAACACAAAAATAGATCCACTCATGTTTTATGCTAATGCAGTATTAACTCATATGTCAGTTTTATCTTTGAAGCTGTTGTCTTTGCTTCAAGGTAACTACATCCACAGAGCTGGCACTTCGCCTGAAGTAATACCACAGTCTTTTTAAAGAACAGTGCCCCCAGCGCACACCCCTGCCATGAAATAATTGCTGCACTAAACCAATTTGATTGAGCATGAAACCAGATGGTAATCGCGGATCGGATGTTCCCTGTAGAAAATAATTGAAAGTTACATTTTTAGTTTTTTTTTAAACGACCAAAACAACCGTGCCAGCACGATTGTGGTCCCCATGTTTCTGTAAGAGCTGCATTCCAAACATTCATTCACCATTTAGCATTTTTTCACATACTCTTTGCACTTTATCATCTTGGTCAACAAATAATCAGGAAATTAATCATTAAGTGGAGGAAATATAACTAAAAGGCATGAAAGTAAATGAAATTTTCCCAGCTTACATCGTTTATATTATTTGGACTTCTCACAACCTTGAATTTATGTTTATCCAGGTTATTATAGTTAGGACAGGATATTTAATTTACATAATTATAATTTACATACCATCTCTTGCACAAACACTGTCCTCTCTCTAATTATGTGTGTGTGTTTCTCTCCAGGTCATTTCATCCAGTCAGAGCAGTACTTCAGTTCAGAGTCCCACACACACAACTCTGCAACAGGCACAGGTACAGTACCTATTTTAATGTCAATATATACAGAGGAACAATACACAATAAACACAAAAATCTCTATTAACATACTTATAAACTAGAGATTAAGTACATTTCTAAGGTGAAGTTACTAATTACACATATACAGATGCATTTAAATAAACGGATCCGTTGTGGAAATGGAATGAAAAACAGCAATGATAGAAATCTCTCACATGTGATCAACACAATCAGCACATCAATCAAGCATCTGTTCCATCTGTTAAGATCCGATGATGTTTAGTCCTGTTGCCAGTAAACAACTGGAAGAGAAAATCAAACACAGTGTTGCTCAGATTCTTTGTCTAAATGTAATTACTGTATGTTTTTGCGCAGCCTGAATATTTTTTTTGAACCTTGCTTTTTCATTGACTCAACTTGCTTCTGCTATTTTTCTTTCCATCCTCTGGCTCACTCATCGGCATGATGCCTGTTTATCCCCGGGTTTGTTTTTATTTGTGTTCTCTGTCTGTATGTATATATGTTTGTGTTTGTGATTTAATGCACAAAATGGATGGTGTATGCGTGTGTATGTGTATTCAGTTATATGACCTCAGTCCATCACCCAGTATAGAACATCTTTACTTTTTGTACCAAGCTGCTCAGCTGGCTCTGGTGAAGGTACCATTGTGTATTATACAGTGTGTGTTGATTTACAGTAGGTGCTAGTGTGTCTCTATCCCTGTGTGTAAGTAAGTAAGTGTGTGTGTGTGTGTGTGCATCAGTTTGTGCATGTGTTGAATGTTATTCAGTCGGTAAACAGAACATTGATAAGCTGGTTGATTCCTTATTTCCTTCCTTTATTCACCACAGATGTTTTTACCAATTACCCAATTAAAAGCATGGATCCATATACAATTAATTAACATAGGAGACAATGGTGATAGATGAGTCTTGTGTGTATAGTGCACTGACCCTACACACAAGACACCCTATTCTGTATGGTGTAGTACTGAAGTAATAAAAGACTGTTATCGTCCCTCAGATTCTTTCCCCCAGAAGATTTATAACTAAATCGATCCTGAGTGTACGTCTTTAAATCCCAGTGTAGAGTCTCAGTGGTAAGAGACATTTGAGTATTCTTTTAGCTGTGTCTTGATTTGTGATAGGTTATCAAAGTTGCTCATCTGCGCCACACAAAGAATTGTTCTCGGTCCTGCAGCACAGTTAAAACTCTGTACACCAAACCTGGTCTGTAGAAATGTTGTTTTGTGGTTGCATGGTCTTCACGTGTTGTATGTTGCACCTGGTTTTCATATCACATAGTTTGTTGTTTGTTTGAAGGGCTTGAGATTTTTGTCATGAATAGACGTAATCCTTTTGTGTTTCTAAAAAGCTTTTTGAGGGTCTCAGAATCGAACAAGGCAGTGATGGGTCAGTGAACTATGGATGGATCTTACCTCTCTCGATTATAAAGAGATTTATTATGGAGATAATGAAGACTTGCAGGCTCACTGATCTTTTATATCCTCGGTTCCAAGGTACATTAATATTTAATTAGCGTATTTTAGATGAAACAGTTGAAGTAAGGACCATCCTCAACTCACTGCACCATCACCACAGTGACGGGCTGTAGTTTGCCAGTCTGTCTGTATACAGCTGACCACATGACGGGCTTACCTCCTCCCTCATCCTTCCTGTGACTTTGCGAATTTCCTTAACTCAATTTTTTACCCATCCTCTTGCCATTTGCTTCCTTCTTCCCTCCTTAATTTCCCTTTCTGCCTCTTTCTCCTCCTCTTTCTTGCCCTCGCGCCTCTTCTCAGCCCAGTGTAACTCCGTCTTCCTCTGCTGTGACGCACCCTTCTCCTTCGCCATCCCTTCCTATTACCATGCCGACAGCGGTTGTGGCTTCCCCACCTTCTCCTCTGACCCTCTCTGTTGGGGTGGTGCCTCCTATTGTTTCCCCTCCTCCTCCTCCTCCTCCTCCTCCTGTGCCTCAACCATTGGCCACCATGGTGCCAATCATCAGCGTAGTCACTGCCCCACCTGACACTCCCATGGAAGTCCCTCCCCAGGTACTGGTTAGAGATGGTCAAAACCACCACGTGGATGTCATGTCCCTGTTCAGTGTTCTCACGTCTATGTGAAATAATTTGTTAGAGCAGTGGACAGCAAACGTTTTGAAACCAGAGCTTTGGTTTATTGAGCTGTGAGTAGTTTGGATTTATATATGTGTTTATAGTTTTGTCCAGTTTTGTTTTGAGCCTATTTGCTCCTACTTGTTAAATGTGTATTGTTTAAGTTGTACTTATTGTACATTCATTTGATTGATTGTTAGAACGGTAATTTAAGTCTTTAGTTTGTGGTTAACTGTGCATTACTCAGATTAATCAGTTTGGTGTTTTGTGTTGAATAGCTTGTGGGTTTTGGTTTGAGTGAAGCAACACAGATTTATTCGGCAGTGAAAAAATTGAATCAAGGAACAATTGCTGATTGTTTTCGTAAATAAATCTTTTGGAATAGAATCAGTCGGTCAGTGTCTGCAGAGAGTTCAACTATGAGAGGATGCATGCGTTATTATCGATCCTCTACATTATCGATCCTCTTGATGTCTACTAGACAAAATCCCATTTATTTAATCTTTTCAGCATTTCTTGCTCTGCTACTTTTGTCCCATGCTCTAGTTTTAGTTGTCGTTTGACCCAGCTCTTTGTCCCATATCCAACCTGCATATTTCAATTCAGTTGAACTCTTTTCCCTCTAAAATCATGAAGGCATTGCTTGCAAACTGCTTAGTTTTCTCTCTACCTTTTGCCACACTGTTCTTATATTTCGTGCTTTCCTCAAAATGTCTGTACCATTGGTGGTTGTGTTGTTGGGGATAATACTGTGTGAGTATCTATGTGCATTTTCATGTGTCTGCGTGTGTTTCAGTCCGTCTCTCAGTCTTCAGAACTGTCCCAGTCCCAGCTGCAGCCACCTCAAGTTCTCTCATCTATAGAGAGGTAATGTATGCACACATAAGCATTCTCTCAAACACAGTCACTGAACCTAGAGTCCTCAAACAACATCCAATTCTTCATCACTTTTGATTTTTGACTTTTTGGCTCCCATCTCTCCTTCATACATCAGTGGCCACTCTGAAACGTCAGGTCTGAGTGATGGCAACGAGGGGGGAGGAGGTCGTCACGAAGGGCGCTCCACCAAGCGGCATCAGAGACGTTCTGTGCGAAGTCGATCACGCCACGAGAAGATCTCCAAGGCGAAGCTCAATGTTCTCAATGTAATAGCACATCCCATAAATCCTACAAAGTCCTAATTAACCAATAAATCCTTGTCTATACTCTACCCACTGACGCTGTATTGGCCGTTATGGTGTTATGAGCTGCAATAAAAGTAATCAAAACATCTGACACACTCATCTTTTTTACTTTGCCTTCTTTTAACTTTATATTTCTCTCTCTTTTCATGTACTTGTGTGTGTGTGTGTGTGTGTGTGTAGATCTCCAGCCGAGGAGACAGGGTAGCAGAGTGTCAGCTGGAGACTCACAACAGGAAGATGGTGACGTTCCGGTTTGACCTGGATGGGGACAATCCTGAGGAGATCGCTCAGATCATGGTACACACACTGGCCCTTGTTGTCCACCAGTCATTTGATTAATTTAATCTCACCCTCATCATAGTAATGTGCAGAGAGCTCTTCATTTGGCTGGAATATGTTTCACATGCTTCATATTCATTGTCATCAGAAACCAATAAGGTTCACGTAATTGCTTCGGACTTGTTTTTTGTTTTTTATTAAGCAAGTTCACTCAAGTACACCTCTGTCGATACACACAGGCATAGGAGGCAAAAACCAGGATATTGCTTTGTTTCTGTCACATATTACATCTGAACTGTTTTTGTGTGTCCAGGTCCAGAGTGAGTTCATCCTGGAGAGTGAGAGGGAATCATTCATTGAACAGGTCAGGGAGGTGATAGAGAACGCTGATGAGAAGGGTCTGGAGAGAGATGCAAACAGCCAGGTAGAAACAACAACACACTGGTTTGATTTTAAACATTGTACACACACTGAAGTGTCAAAACTCATCCCAGAATTTTACAAACCTTTTTTAATCTTTCAGTCTCAGTCATATGTTAATGTTGTTGATCTACAGATGACTGGTGGCATGGAGCAGCAGATTCCTGTGATATCTGTCCCCATGCCAGGTAAAAAAAAACACAGCTAGGATAATCATATTTTAGCAAATGCATTAGATTATTGATAATAGTGTTGTTGTTTTTCTCTGTTCCTTTCGTCCTCAGACATCTCCCCAAGTGCAACAGCACAAGTGGTTCATTCAGCAGGTCGGAGGTTCATCGTCAGCCCCGTGCCTGAAGCCAGGCTGAAGGAACAAATGTTTCCCACCTCTTCTCCGACTGCCACTGCATCTTCTGTTGAACCAGGTAGGGATCATTGTCTGTTCTACTCCTAGATCTGACACGAATGAGAAAAGTTTTATCATAACATTTTAATATACAACCAGTATGCTGACCAAAATGAAAATAAGAAATAATGAAAATAAGATCCAGGTTTAGACCAGAAGTTTTAGCTTCAAGCACTCCCATCAAATGGAAGAGTACTCTGACACACACACTCTAAATACTTATCAGATTAAGCTGTAATGCTTTTAGAGGAATTATTCCAAACGTTCTGTCCAAATGCAATAACACACTGGCATTTATTTAATTTAATACTGAAGGATCTTCTAGAAAAATACTGGAACATAAACAGTGGTATCCAGTCTTCTGTCGGATTTCCTGGAATTTTAAACATTATTCCATGAAAATATATATAATTATTTTGCATTTAACAGTGCTAAATTGTTACGGCAAAACAAATGTAGAAAATTTTAAACAAAACGTTTTTATTTCAGTGCCTCCTAGTTTTCTAAATAATGCAAAGGAGAAACAAGGTATATGTTGTTGATTCACATACAGTTGTGAGGTAGAGGGGAGACTACTGGGATGAATGCAGTCAGGATCACTAGACTGGAGGGAGCCAAGTCAGAAGTGGTTGATTGTATAGACATCCATTAATAAATTAAAGAAAAGGTCACTGACATTTAAACTATTACATGAAATCACTAAAAGCACAGTGAAGAGGATCTGATATAAATGTGTGTCTGTTTTTCTCCAGTTCCTCCGGCAACAGCTCCAACTCTATGTCAGACTCCGGGCCAAGGTTTGGGGTTGTCCCATTCTGCAGGAGCAATCAGCTTACAACAGGCCTTCTCTGAGCTCAAACAGAACCAGAATCAGTTTGATCCAGGACCCAGCACCGCCCCAGCCTCCATCCACTCCACCCATCCTTCTCTACAGCCTTCAGCTTCCCCTTTCCCCTCACAAGCTAGCATCGTCTCCTCCACTGCTGATATTACTCCTGATCTTTTCCCCTCTAATTTATCCAAGGCACAGGAACAGGTTATGGATGCCTCTCTTCCACCTCATTCCTCCTCTTCCTCTACTGTCGCTGCTGTGTGTCTCAGTCCTCCCAGCTCCTCCTCTCCTCCTCCGACTGGTATAAACCAGTCCATCCTTCAGTCGCAGCCCGGGACACAGGCTGCCCAAATTCAGCCCCAGGCTTTCACCCAGCCTCAGTCCCCATCAGTCTCTGCTGCCACTGCTACTTCAGTACCTTCCCCTTTACCACCGGCGAGCATCTCCAACATCGCCCCAACAATGCTCACCTCTCCTCCCCCTGCCCAGACTGTCCCTCTTGTATCCTCCCCTCCCTCCTCCACTCTCACAGCCAGCGAAGTCTCCTCCATTCATCAGTCCGTCTCCTCCACCTCGTCGTCTACTCCTCCCCACTCCTCCTCGGCCATCCCAGGCCCCCAAACCACTCCCTCTGCCGCCTCCACTACACCTATACTGACTGGGCAGACGCATACACACAGTGGGGAATGTGATGCCAGGTGAGAGTCGGTCGATATGTTTTTATTTATCAGGGCAACCAAATACTTTGAGTATCACAGAACTAGTAAAAGCAAGTATTCTTGCTTTCTTCTCTTTTGCTTGAATTAAACTGATCAACTACATCTTCATTCAAAATTCCGATATGCAGAGAAAATTGTAATTAATAAATATAAATGTTTTGCTTTTGTAGTCAATAAAACTCAATATTTGAACAAGTTTTCAAAGACTTAATATTTTCTTAGGTGTGAGGCGTTCGCTGAGGCTCAAGGCAAACCAGACGACATCCAAGTTCTGGAGAAGAAGCTTCGCTCCCTCTTCATGGACCTCGGCGGAGGAGGGCCCTCCAGCCAGGGAGACAGCGTAGGTGCTGACACTGGCTCTGGAGCCTCTGTGGCAGGTACCTCGTCCCCATTGGGGCCCGGCTCTACCTCCACAACACCTGGCTCTAGCCTGCCAAACAATCCTCTTCAGCCCCCCTCCAGCCTAGCAATAGGGTCAGTGGGGTCACCTGCACCAGTCCAGGGACCTGGGACACCTATTTCCACCCCTGCACAGACGGGTACATATAAGAATGTTGATGTGTTTCTTTATAGTGTGATTTTGTAAACTTGTTTTCTAACTTTATGATATTTATTTTTCTTCAGTCATTCCTGCCTCATCCTTTGGCCAGACCACTCCATCTAAAACCCCCTTATCCAGGGTACCGGTAGGTGATACAGTTTTGCAATACATAGAAATATTACATGATTTTAGATCTTGTTAAACCATCAACATTTCCTCACTTATGTGGTTAGACTGCATGTGCATGTTTTAGTGGAAACTGCCAAGCTAATTTACACTTCTACACTTAAAGGTTAAGATTTCAGATGTTTTTAATGTGGACAATAAATGTTCCAACATGTTTCAACTCACTTTACTTACAACTCATCTGGCATGACAATTTCTTTTAACATTCTCCCTGATGTAACACTATTCTTATAACTTCCTCTACAACTGTTTCTCTCTCTCGTTTCTCCCACTCTGTCTTTTCATCGCCTCTCTTTCTCTGGGATTAGGCCAGTTCATCTCCTTCAGATCTCCTGCCATGCTTCCCTGGACCTTGTGTAATACAGGTGTTTTTTTCTTTGCTCATTTTAAAGAGTCACCATCGCAATGTGACGCATTATTAGTTAAACGTGTAATTATTATTTGATTATATTGAATTGTTGCCCTCATCATCATGTTTTGGGCTCATCAGTGTTGATGTTGCTAATCAGCGTGTCCTCCTTCAGTCCCAGCAGCCTCTGGAGGACCTAGATGCACAGTTGAGGAGAGCACTGAGTCCAGAGACTGTTCCTGTCAGCACACACTCACAGGTAAACATACGCACACAGGTTCACATGTTATTATGGTATCTCATACTGACATTGCTCCGTATGCACTCGTTCAATCACACTGCTCTGTATTAATTCATCTTCTCCTCTCCTCTCTCCGATCCCTAGGCCTCGCACAGTGGTTTTACTGGAATGGGACCACCAGGTATGTGTACTCTAGAAAATGAATGTATACAATTATTTTGATTATCTGACTCATATTAGATTAGATTCAACTTTATTGTCATTGCACAGTACATGTACATATACAAGGAAATGCGGTTTAGCATCTAACCAGAAGTGCAAAAAAAAGGCAGGAAAGTGCAGAGTATTGTGCATAGTGGAATATCAACTTCTGTTTGACATTTGTAATATTTGTCTTTCAGTACCCTTTTCTCTTGATGAGGACACTGTGTCTTCGCCTCCTCCTCCTGCAATTAAACTTGGAAGATTTCAGGTAAATGCTAATTCACACTGCCGACCAAAAATACATGGATACCTACAATAAAGATGGCAGGATCCCAAAACCCTAAAAACTATTCAAAATAACTTTTCATATCAGTGTTTGATTTTCAAAGCAGAAAGTTATTAAGTAAAATGTCTGTTTCTCTTTTCTATGTTGCTCCCTCCCTTTCCTTCTAACTCTATCACCTGCTTAGGTCTCACTTGCCACTGAAGAGCCTCCAGTCCTCCACCCGGCCTGCACTGAATCATCCTCCACCACCTCCTCGTCTTCGTCCTCTTCGTCCTCGTCCTCCAGTCTCTCCAGCCCGGAAAACACTCTGCATAAAGACTCCTTGTCTCCTCTGAAAGGGGGAGGAGGACAAGGAGGAGACATTGTAGACGGACTCCCCCAGAGGACAGTGACAGGATCCCACCAACCCTCCCCCTTCACCTCCCCCTGTCCGTCTCCTAAGCCCAGTACTACCATAGGACGCTTCCAGGTATTTCCTGTTTTTGATCTTGTAGTGAAATGGGTGAGGGGTCATAATCCTGCAAGTGCAAACAATGAAAGCCGTTGTTATGCCTTGGTTTTGAATTAACAAATCTAATAAACAGTGTTTTACAGCTCATCTCAAACATATCTGTAAACTGTGTTTTGGTCAGTATTCTCCTACTTTTAAAATTTGGCAAAAGTGGTTTAAGGCTCTTCTTGTCCTACATTTTAAGGTCACCACCAACCCTGAGGCTCGTGTCGGTAGATTCTCGGTCAGTCGTGCCCAGGAGCAGAGCCCTGAGCCCAGGCAGAGCCCTCTACTCGCTGCCCAAGCTGCTAACGGACCCAGCGAACCCAGGCAGATTTTGACCCCAGACTCAACTCATAAAGCCTCCCTGCCAAGCTTAAACAACAACTCCTTCAATAACTCCTACATCAGCAGCGATAACGACTCCGAGTTTGAGGACGACGACTTTAAATGTGAAGTCAGCCGGCTCAAAGAAAAGTAAATTGTCCCCTCAACAGTTCTTAGAAATCTGAAAAAGAAAAGAAAGTCTGTCTTTTTTTCTTTCTTCTTTCCCTGAAGAGGGAAGTTTAGCTCTTCGTAGAAAACTAGGCCCAACCTGCCTGAACCTCATTATATATATAGTTTTGCCAGTCAATATTTTATTCCAAATATGTACTCTCTCTTTTTTTCCACCAGGCACATGCGTGAGATTCAGGCCCTTCACTCCCGTCAGAAGGAGGAGATAGACGGCCTTTTTACCAGGCTGGGAAAGGTAACTCACCACATCAGTGCACTAAAAACCTGATAAACAGCATCATATACAGTGGCTTACATCCACTCCTCTTCTTAGGTTCCTCCGGCTGCAGTGCTCCCTCCAGTTGTAGCTTTGACTGGCAGGAGGAGACGACCTACCAAAAGCAAATCGTCCAAATCGTCCAGAACCAGCTCCATGCACGGCAGCAAGAGTCCATTACAGCCAGGTATGTTCTTGCCTAAACATTCATATTAAAGTCTCAGTTTGTACAAAAGTACAAAAGAAACAATTGTATTAAATGTATTAAATATTGGTCTGGTAGCATCAAGCCATGTACACATTTGGTACTTCAGAAAAGAGAAATTAATTTGAAAGTCCTTTTATATCTGGTTGATTGGTGGATGACACTCGGCCTCAGCTGTGTGTGTATTGATTACTAGCTAATAAAAGCAATGTAACATGCTCAATAAAAATGGTCAACCTGAAAAACATTAGCATGTTAAGGTGAACATTTTGCTAAGAGCAGCTAACATGGTTTAAATGTAACTCACTACACCAAAGCAAAGAAAGATTGAACCAAAAACATCCACATGGCTACATACTACCAGACTGAGGTGATGTATTTTGAGTATTTTGCGAAACCTGACCTTTGAACCCTGCACCTCTGAATAATAACTTACCTCAATCTTTAACTTAAACTCCACCACAGTCAAGATGTTCACAAACTCTCACTAACATTGCACCTTCTCTGTGTTTATGCATCCGTGTGTGTATGTGCTTGGTTACACGTGTGTGTGGGTGTGCGCTGGAGCAGACTCTGAGCCTCAACATTTCTGACTGCTTTCCCCTCCTGTGTTTTCTCTGTGTGTGGTTTTGTACGTTGTGGTGATTATGTAATTGTCTGTGGTGACGGGTGTCTCATCTGTCCATTATCTCTCTGTGTGTGTGTGTGTGCGTGTGTGTTTGTGTGTGTCTGTTACCTGTGGTGTGTCGTTCCTATCCTGTCCTCTACTGCCCATGCCATTTGCCTTTTCTAGGCAGCACTTTATCCGCCCAGAGCGTCCCGACCATGTACCCCGGGCAACTGGCTCTGTTAGCCCCAGGAGGATTAGCTGATTCGGTTGACAGCTCTCTGCCCCAGCCCCTCAAACCCTCTCCCTCCAGCGATAACCTGTGTTCGGCCTACACCAGTGATGCGGCGCTCTCTGTGCCAAGCCTGTGTGCTCCCACCCCAGGTAGGCATGCTGCTGGGAATTCCAGGCCACACCAGCCCTCATCACATCCCCACCACATGAGAAACACATGGAAAAATTTAATTTGATCTTAAATATCTTGTTTTACTCTTTGTATGCGGGCACAGTCCTCACTCCATCACAACAGGACACTCCTAACATCTCTCTCTACCATTTCTCTCTCTGTCTGTGTGAAGCAGTGTGATGGCTAACTGACTGTTACATTATCCCTGTCATCTATCCCTCTCCTGTCTTTCTCTTCTCTATTTCTCATTCTTGCCCTTCTTCTCTTTCTTTGTTGCTCTTCTTGATTCTCATTGTCTCTCAATGTATCTTCCTCACCTCTCTCTCTCTTTCTGAATCTTCCTCCCCTCTTCTGCGCTCTCCTTTTCTTCTTCCTCATCTTCTCTCTCCCCCCTTCCCTTTCCTCCTCCCTCTCTTCAGGCTGTTTAAAGTTCAGCTGGGGTTCGGAGCGTTTGGCCTTCAAACCTGGCGGCAGGAGGACGCGCTTTCTGAGTACGCCCTGCTTGGCTCTTTGTGTGTAATGCTTTATTTCTTTGCTCTTCTCTTTTATCCGTCCTTACTTACTTTTGTTCTAGTTCTTGTATGACTCCTTTATCCGTCAAGTCATGGTCATCCTGTCTTCCCGTGGGTTTTCTTCTTTGATGGAAGGAGACCCTTTGCTTCTGATATCCTGCGGCAATCTGTTAAAACTAAATCAGCTTTTATGAATTAGTAGAAAACACTTATTTCCCCAGAGGAGGATGGCTGAGTTCGCCCTCTTTTTATTTTACTTAACTACCTTAAAACCGTCCTTATTGAGCAAAGGACATTTTATAAACAGAAGGTAATTGAACAATTTAGAGATGAGAACGGACTGAAGGACAGGAAGTGATCCAGATGATAGTTCTTTTAAGAAATCGCTGGACTTCAAAATAAGTCAAAATAATTTCTTGTGTGAAGCTGCATTGTGAGAATGCCAGACAAGTTGAGATATATGCTTTTGTGCTGCAGAGAAATCCCCAAAAACAGCAACTGTGACCACAAACTATAAATCAATCATGTACCATTAGTGACAGTGAGTCTCACTGTTCACTGTCAAGTTTCTGTGACCTTGTTTTGTGGAGTTATTTTTAATAAAAAAGAAAATACAAATGATCTAAAAAGGGATTTAATTTCCCAGAGCAGACTCAACAAGCAGCTAAAACAATGCTGGAATCTGCCTGTAGCTTCATTGTGCTGTATCTACATTGGAGTCATTCCGCTAATGCCCCATGAAAACCTATTAACTGTTTACTAGGCCTTAGCTCAGTGATGACTGGCACTGTGAGCAGAGCAGCCAGCAGCATTACTGGAAATCTCCATCCAGTCGATTCCTTTAGACCTAACAAGCTACTGCTCATGAGATCCGTTAGATACGACTGAAAGCTGAGTCACGTGGTGCAGTTTTGTTTGATCGTCTGAGTCGATATTAGTTTTGACTTAAATCCAGAGTGCTTCCATTTCCTATCTTTGTCTCCATTGAAACAAGCAGACTAGTGAGGACAGACAAGTGGAGACCTGATGACTTGAGACCTCTGTCATACATTTTTTTCTGTTGGACATTTTCCTATTTGTGTTGAATTCAACTTCATTAGTTCATTAAGTATAGTTCTGTTTGAATCCTCTCAATCAGTATTAATTTATTCATAAATCAACAAAATTGTTTTAAGCCCAATTATAATCATCGTTCTATGTAGTGTTGTTGGTTGAATGTGTTGTGCTTGATGAAGGGATAGTTGTGAATGCTGACAAACCCTCTGCAGCTCAAACCCCTTCTCCCCCTTCCCTCTTTCCACCCCTACCTCACCCCTTATCCTCACCCCCTATCTCCCTCACCTCTCCCTCACCTGTGCCTCTGTCACTGCACAGCCAGGAGGGGGGAGAGAGAGACAGACCTGGGTCTCAGTCATTGTAACTTGTTTATTGGCAGCGAGTGTAGGAAAAGTCGCAAAATTGGCATGAAGTCTATATCAGACTGAGAATCCCACTGACTTCATTCTATTTAAGTCACAGGCGCTGGCAGTGATTTAGAGGTGTGGAATGACACTGCGCTGATGTACAGTCAGTTATATATTCCACATGGACCCAGTTCTGGTAGGGCCCTTTGAGCTGTAGAGGACTCAGGACCTGGGGTTGGTTACCCAAAAGCATTGTAAAGCCACGTTACAGGGGTGATACTTTGAGGCAGTGTACAAGCAAATTAAACATATGTATTATCTTTAAGAGCTTTTATTAAACAATATGGACAGTTGCTTATTGCTGCTGCAGTAACAGACTGCCTGCACTTCCTCAGAGGTTTGCCCACATATCGTGGCTTAGTGAAAGAGAGCATCTTTACCCAGTTGTTTGTGTGTGACCTTTCTAGTCTGTCTTCCCCACAGTGAAGCAGATGGATCACACAGCAATGACTCTTGAAAATAAATATAAACATCACATGCACATTTTTAGAAATTGCAGATTCACACTAGTCTCTTGTTTGCTTTGCTTTCAAGCGCGAGTGATCTCTTTAACGATGTTGTTGGGCAACTCAACCTCAAAGTGTTGTGTATTTGTACCTCAGGTTCAAGTTATCACACGTGCATTGCGTTTGGTTGTTGTGGGGTTTAACTCTGACTCTCTCCCAATACTCCAATTGTTGTCTTCCGGGCCGCACAGGGAAGATGGTGAAAAAAGTCTGCCCCTGCAACCAGCTCTGTAGTAACTATCTCTATTTTTGGTCTTCCCCCCCCCTCATCCATCCCCCCCCTTCTCCATCCTTGCACTCGCTCTCCCACGCCTCCTCCCGCTCTCCGATGCCCTGTAGGTTTCAAATTTGACCTTCAGCCAGATTTGAGATCAGATCAATTCAGTCGTTGCAGCTCCTGTAACACTCTCATATTAATTTTAGTCGGGTTTGAGCTCTGAAATGACTGAATACATCATCACAGCCTCAAACCGACGTGTGCATGCACCTGCCAGCTCTTTACACACATGATCAAACACACGCTAACTCACCCTGACAGCTGTTCGCCTCCCTGTCCCCCCTCCCTCTCCCTCCCTTTCCTCGTCATGGCTTGTGGTCTAGACTACGTTGCCCAGAGTTCCCTGCTGCTGCAGTCAGTCATGACTCAGCCTCTCCTCATATTTATTTTCCTCCATTTTATTTAGCATGACATGACAGATTTTTTTGTCCCGGACCAACTGTATGATAACATTTTCAACTGGCTAATCCCTGCATATTATTATATCCTTATGTCTAATGCAGGGAGATCAGATAAACATTTCACAGCCATGATCATTCGTCAACATTCCTTTAGGTTCTATTTGTCTGCAATAGAAATTCATTAGCTCCTTGTAGTTATAATCTGGATTTTAAATATATGCAGTAAAGGGATAAATATTTTGCAGTAATCTGCTCATTAAAAATATTGGTAGCTGTTCTTTGGCCTGAATGATGGGAAGCAATCATGTATTTGTGAAACCTTAAAGTCTGAGATTATGTGACATAAATCAGTGTTTGAAAGACGGAGGTCTAGAGTTTTCCTCTTTGCATCTCAGTGAAATTTTTTCTCTTGGCTCGGTAGAGAGACACTAACCTTAACAAATTCAAACCTGCTGTATTGTATCACGATGACATCATTTAAACCAATTCATGTTTTTGCTCTTCAACACAAGCTGTATTCAGTTTGCAGTGTGTGCTTTGCTTTGATGACAAATGATGCTGAGGGTTGAGCAAGGAGCAAACTATCTGCTGCTGTTACAGAGCTTGAGCGCCATCTAGTGGTGAAACAGTGAATGAAACCACTGAGATCAGTGGTACAAAGGGCAGCTCATCTGCTCAGATCAACCTCGCTGTAGGAGAATGGCGCAGAGCATGGCAGCTTTACAGATTGCCCATGGTATCACTAGTCTGACAAATATAAGGTTTAGCATTTGTCATAATTATTTGAAAAACTGTCCATGTTCTGCATGAATTGTTCCTCATGTATCATAGTTAATCTCTTGTTCCTGATTATCATCCATCATTTAAACTAAACAGTATAATTCTAGGACCATGATTTGCCCTAAAACTCTGCCCTGACCAGCCTCTGTCACCACATAACAGCCCTTTTCATGGAAAAGACTGGACATACATCCACATTCATTCAGATAACATTAGTCTATGTCCTTGTTTGAATAGTATCTCACATTATTTTGCTCTTCTCCCCTCTTGTTTGTTTGTTCTCACAGGGACTAACAGCACCATCGCAGTGAGCGGCTCAGGAGGTTTGGGTCCGAGCCAGACGGGTTCTCAGTATCTGCCGGCCAACATGTCGGTCCCCCACCAGAGGAAAGGAACCTTCACCGACGACCTCCACAAGCTGGTGGACAACTGGGCCCGAGACGCCATGAACCTCTCACAGGTTTGCTGCTGTTTTTGATTTGTGCCAGCAGAGGTTGTTGTTTTTCCTTCCACTATGACTCACCAGCTCCTGGAGGTAGTTCACTGAGGAGAACGTAAAGCTTAAGGGATTGGCAGAGTCTTAACAAGCCACTTCCAAAATCTACTGGCTGATGGGAGGTTTACTTAACATCTACAACGTCCTGTATCCATTTGGCACTTTGAGTATTGACATCCACACCAACTCCGACACGTTATGAAACAAACACTACGTATGCTGTTGCAGAGATTATTATATTAATCTGTGAATTGAAGAAGTGCCCGTCCCTACTGCCTGAATATCAGGAGTTAACAAATAAGAATTTACCAATATGCTGCAAAGTTCATATATTTGCATCATTTCTATAAAGGTGTATCAATTTACGTAGTGTAGTGTATGTGCAAATAAATTTGTTTCTAACTACGCTTTTGTGATTTTTATATAATAGACGTTTGTCTTTAGGCGTCTTAACTTTTTAATCTTTAACTAAACTTACTTTTTCAGGGTAAGAGGAGTGCCAAACAGCTGCAGCAAACTCCAGCGCAGGGACACAGCTACGAGGTAAGTCTGAACACACACCATACACCCACACACACACTAACACACTGGATATAGTCTTAATAAATATATATAAAATTGTTTGAATCCATTATATAAGATGAAATGTAGCTTGAGTTTCAAACTTGTAAACCCCATCCAGTTCAAACAGTATGAAGAATATATTCATATTTAGCACATGCTTTATTTTGATAAAATTCCATCTCTGAATAAAATCCTGTCACATTAATGATGAATCTCTTCCTCTTGTTAGGTCATCCAGTCAGCGAGTCTGGGCAGGAAGTTCTCGGCTCCCAGCCAACTGTGTCCCAGCAGCCTTGGAGGCTCTGCACTACTCCCCACAAACCCTACCTCTACCTCTCTAGCCAGCCGCAAGGGCTCCCTGTGCCACCCCCCCGCCTCCTCCTCTCCATCCCAACCCCAGCCTCCCCAATTCATCCAGTACACCCCCACCACCGCCTACAGTGCACAGTGGTCTGGTCCGGCTCATGGCTTGTCGGCCTCACAGCAGGCTCCGGTACAGCCTGGGCCCCTGCTGGTCAGCACCTCCCAGCCCCTGGGCCCCTACCCTACCCCACAGGGCCAGATTCCCGGGCAGGGGCCATTCCAGGCTTTCCATTTGACCAACGCTCTGCAGAAGTCTGTCAGCAACCCAGGAGGACCCAATCTGAGGACCACGTAGGGCTGGGGGTCAGGGCTGGATTGAATCACGGCCCGACTGATGTGAACTGGTGTGGGGCGGAGGGTGTTTTGGGCTTGATCAGTGAGAGAGAACAGAAGAACAGGAGCTCGGTGTTTAAAGATGTCTGAAGCTGACGTGTCAGGAGAATGGAAAAAGAGAAGCTAAATAGAGGAGAAACCAGGAAAGAGGAATTTCAAGTGAGACCAGCTCCATTTGCCTCTGCTTCCCTCCAAGTCCACAGTCACAGACGCAGCTAAACAATCTCCTTGCCTGCTGTGTCTGACTCTGGGCTTGTGACCGCAGCCAAATGCTCAAGGATAAAGGAAAAGACTGATGAGTTCAATGTAACAAGCCAAAGAGGTTGTGACAGGATACGGGACTGGTGTTGAAGACTGAGTGTGTGTGTGTGCCGTCCTGTGTATGAGCTGTTATTACTTAATCACACTTGTTTCATTACATGCTTTAAATTGGGTGAACAAGCTCATACATGATGGGGCGCACATGTGTCCTAGTTTACGGTGATAGAAGATACAACATGCGGTTAAAGTGGAAGGATGTGGTGACGATGTAAAAGTCAGCAGACAAAAGCTTTGGTAGAAAAGAAAAAAGATGTTTAGAACTGTGTCTGTGATTATTCTCCCGTGTGTGTGATTTGTCAGGAAGTGTTTTTTCTTCAGTATTCAGACATTTTTTCCGTCAAAAGCACAAAGAATATCGAGAACAAATGGAATCAAAGCATACTGAGAATAGTTAGCAGCTCTGCACTTGGTGGAATCAGCTTGAAGGAAGTCGTGACGGCTTCTCGTTCCTCCTTCGTTCCGGCGAAGCATTCACACCGAGCTAGAGAGGTGGAGGACAGATAGTAGGTGGAAAGGGAGAGACATCTTTGTTTCCCGTTCCTCTGGTTACTTCACGAACGATAAATCAATGAGAGCACTTATTGGGACACGACGATGCTTCTGCGCGGCCCAACACCTCTTCACTGTCACGACTCCACCTCCTCCTTCTCCTCCATGCCTCTCTCCGCCTCTCTGTTGCCATTTGAAGCAATAACAGCAGAAACCTTTTAAGAGGAAAGGAAAAACAAAAAGAAACATGAGAGAACTCATTGTGAAAAAGTGGCCTTGTTATCAGAATAATATCACAGTCCCTGTACAGTTTATTTTGTAGAATTTGATGATTCCATTTAGTTCTTTTATTTTGGTTTTGTATTGTTTTTTGTTTGGCTTTGTTTGCTTCCTGCCCCCTGCTGGCAATCTGACACACACAAACACACACACACACACACATACATAAAATATATGAATTCAGACATACACACATTCATGCACAGCCAGATGTAAATACACACAGGTGTTGTTGGAGGCGTAGCAGCTGTTTAACTGACGTAGATGTCTCAGTTCTTAGCGTCATTAAGCTGGTTTCAACACTCGGGTTGAAATAATTGCAATGTACATTTATTATCATCATTATTGTTGTTAATGATTATTATTCTATTTAAAAAGAAACAAACAAAAAACGTGTTCTGTCGACGGACCTGTTATACACACGCACATCGGAGCCCGATGTGGAAACACTGTGATTATTGTTGTTGTTAGCGAAAGTGTTGTTGGACGACTTTAGTTTTAGGGTGAAAATGAAAAAAAAATACGAGAGAACGGTTCTGGGTCCTTTCACTTTCAATTCACTGCTTCCTGCTAATTTTCATCAAAATGGAAAATATAAAAAACTGTTATTTTCAATAAACATCCTCACATCCAGTCACTGAGGAACTACTTCTAAACAAATGCCTTAATACCACCAACTAATCGCCCGCAGCTTCAGTTTACAACTGATTGAATTGAAAGCTGAAACTGACCTCAGAGCCTGAATACAAAGAAAAAACCAGAATGAACGGCAGGATAGTTGAAATGTAGATTTAAAACAAAAGTAATGCTAGCTATTTGTTTTCTTAATACAGTACTTAAAGAGTATATCAGACACTTTAAATAGCCCTTCTCCTCCCTTCCTCCCCTGGTTTTGTTAGATGAATGTGAATGTATAAACCAATGGTGTCCATTTTAATGTACTTGAAAAGAAAAAGTCTGTCTTTATTTTTTATTTTATTTTTTCCGTTTCTTCCCCTCCCCCCTCCAGAGCCTCTGGTGAATACTGGAGGTATTTACTAGTGCCTTACCTCCTTCCTGTTGCTTGTTTGTTGGGTTGGGTGAAGGACTTGGGTTGACTTGCGTGGGGAGTTTGCGGGGTGTCACTGTGTCATCGGCCCTGATGGTCGGACCTGGTCGATGGACACTTGCTGTGGTCAGCTCCTGCGGGTTGTGGTTAATTATTTGTGTCCTTCAAAATGCTCAAATTTAACCTTTTGTTGTTGTTGTGGGAGAATTGGGAGGAAAGCTGAATCAAAAATCTTGAAAACCGTGACATCAGAGTTGTTTCTTTCATTGCTGTGATTTGCTCTCATACGCACGAGGCCCGGCTGCGTCTTCAGGCCCCAGCTGCACCACCAACAGAATGAAATGATGGAGCGAACGTGATACTTTATCGGTGCCATTTAGTTTTTTCAGGGTTTTAATTGTAAATATGAGGAGGGGGATTCCGTTTTATGGATATTGGAGTTTTTGAAGATTGTATTTGAAGCTTGGACCACTCTGTGCTTTAGAGCCACTGGCCCGGGTGCAGCAGAGAGTTCAGTCAGGAGACGATGCATTGACACAGTGGTGCACACACGTGTTGTATACCAAAACATAAGTCATATTTCTTTCTAACTGCTTTGTGAATTTGGCTGATAACAAAAACAGTTTCTTTCTCTGAATTTGTCCTCAATTTAATGATCTCCTAATGAATGAGAAGCAGTGCAACTTTACATAGTATTACATTGACATTGTAAAAAACCAAATCTACTTCATCAGGACTGTGTCGGTGGTCTGACCAGATCCTGTTTCAAAATATTGCTGATTCCTGATTGGGTGCATGGAAATATATGACATCACCTTTTTCTAAGTAACATGAGGATTAGAAATAAAGTAAATACAAAGATCTCTATGGTGAAATAACCAAAACGATTCAAACTTTACTCTATACTCAAAGTGTTACACATCTCAGAGGAGCTGCTGCTGCTGGGCAAACAAAGCAAAGAGTCAGAGTAAGATGTGAACATCGTCTCCTCCACTCCTGTTCCCACTGTGGGTTTGTGAAGCTGCACCATTCAGGGTCAAATATGTGGTGGTGGTGGTGGTGGTGGTGGTTGGAGTGAATGTGAGCACCGTGGTGGTCATGATGGAAGTGGTGGAGGTTTCAGATTCAAGGCCTTCGACACCCTGTTCTGCTTTAACCTTCATTTATCAGAGCAGATCAAAACGTGTCTGGTACAAACTTTAACATTCACGTAAAAACAACCTAGAATCTTTTATTTAGTTTTTCGTTGGGAAGGGTTTGTTCTGGATTCACGTCAACACAAAATACGAAAAGGTAACTTTGTAAAGTTTGTACAAAAACAACAACATTGCTTCTGCCTGTTTATTTCTTGTGACATTTTCAATTTTCCCCGTGAAACGTTAATGCAACATTTTTACTACTTAGCAAGTTTGGTTGAAGCTGTGAATAATAATTGAGCCACTTTGCTTTAGTTCCGGTTCAGAGCGTTCTGTCAAATCCTTAAATGACGCCACCGACTCAGTGCCATGTGACGTGTCGTCAGTGGAGTGGAACCATCAGAAGTGAAGAATAAAAATTACAAAAAAGAACATTTGAGTGTAATAATTAACTGCTGTTACTCACTGGAGCTGTTTTGGTTGGAGTTTCACTTTGCAACCGCTTGAGCCTCAAATGATTTCCACAGTTGAGGTGTGATCATATTTTTGCTGTGTCTCTACTACCCAAAAGTTAACTACAAAAAAAAAGCCCTCTGTTCAATGGCCGCGATGCAATATCATTTAAAGTTTTGTCAAGCTGGGTAAGAGCTCTTACTGTGAAAGGTTTGGGAGTTCTCCAGCACTGGGCGACTTTTATTGTGAAATGTAAGGTTTCAATGTTTCTGGTGACATGGATAACTGGCAGCAATAGTTGTTTTAACTGGCTCACGTTAGAGATTAAGTTTCTGTTGGTGTTTTTACAGGACTCGCTTTCCCTTTATGATTTTACTGTAGAAGTGCCCACATGTTAACATCACACAATGCCTTTTCATGCACCAACAGAACAACACACACACACACACCACACACCACACTGTTTCCTGTAGCTCTCCTGTGGAATGACGTTGAGTCTCGAGTTGCTCTCGACTGTTACTGAAAAACATGTGATTTTTTTTTCCTGTTCTCACTTTAGTTTTTTCTCTCACTCAGTTGATCTGCTGTTTTAACGTCTCTAACAGCGATTAACTTAACTTGAGTGGTTTCATGTGTTTCTGTATTATGTTTGACATTGTACAAAAGTGGTTGAATTACAAAAAACACATGGATTAAAGATAAACAAGAATAAATACGTGTAGGGAGTCATCGGCAGCCTTTAATGGTATGTTTTGCACTAAGTATAGAGTGTTCAAGCTTCATAGTAAAAAGAAACTGCGCTTTGCGCTACAATACAATTCATTTTGTTACTTTATTTGTAAAAACTAAATAAAAGTTGTTTAAATGAATGAATTGACTGAGTTTTAATTATAGATAATAAATTATATAGGAAAAAAAGGTCTCTGTAGTTTTTATGTAGAATATTATTCTCAACAGGCCTGTGGGTCACGATGAAGAACCAGAACCAGTTTGCTAAAGGAATCACAGGTGGACAGACAGGTACACAATAACAAACACAGACAAGACGAAAGTGCTCTCTGTGTTCTAAGATGTGTCAGACTCTCAAACGTTAAATAGGCCTCTATAATTATTAGAGTGCAGTAGTACTTGATTTTCTCCACAAGGCGGCAGCACTTTTCCTAATAAACATGGAGGATTTACTGTTGCGCTCCTACAGGTCTGCTTCCTTCCTTCAACCACATCAACCTGATCTCAGGAAACAGCTGGTTGAGAGGTGTGAAGGCTGAGCTCATTATGTGTCACCATGGAAACCGCGAAAATACAATGTGGAGGCCAGAGGAACGTTGTCCCGAGGAAGGAAGGGAGGAAGGAAAAATACTTTACTGCTCGAGTAGAATAACAATACATTTCCATCACGCTCTTTTCCTGCTGTGATATGAATACTTCACTGTAAAAGTAATTACACTTAATGGCCGGGATATATATTTTTTTTAATCGTGTTGTCAGCTTTGTTAAATTAAACCAAACATCCTGCATAGGCTTCAAAATATGAACATATTGGTATATCCTCTGGTTAAAAAATATATTTTGAGGTGAAATAACCTTTTAGAAATAAGTTGAATAAGGTTGACCACCGGAGAAAAAACTGCCATTTAAATACCTAATACTTATTATTTCAGTCTTCTTTTAATGGTCATAAATGCTTCTTTTCGAGATCAGAGAAGATGGAGATGAAGTGTGACAATCATGGGATGGAACCAAACTGCCACACACACACTATGTACACCATGAACAAGGTCGGACTTTCCCCCTCAGACAAAAACCTCCCACACATGTCACTTCTTTAAGGGCACTAATAAATCAAATAAAGGACATTTCCACCTAAGACTAATAATACAATTTATATTTCCTCTGTTTTCACTGCGTCAGTCAAGTTATAGTGGGTGTATTTACTACTGTGTGAAAATCCCTCGTATGTTTTGCCTCTAAATCTGTCAGGGAACCACCGTCCTGTTAGAGTTACCCTTCTCTGTGGCCTGGAGACAACAATGACCTCGGTTACACCAGGAACTGAGGTGAAGTGAGTTCAGCACCGATCACTGAGCAACTAGTGGAGAAATGAAGATGAGGTCGTCAGGCCTGATCTTCACTGTGTATCAGAAATGGCACTCTTTGATTCAGTTTATGTAAATGTGAGAATCATGCAGAATATTGAAAGACTGCAAAGTAAATCAGAAGTTTCAAGTCTGAACTCATGATCATGTTTTTATATTAGCATATTAAGCTCCATTTTAAAGTTTGTAATATTTAACATCAGTACATATATTTAATTATGTGTACAGTTAAAGATGTATAGATACCTGTAAGTACTGCTGAGAAGATTGATAGCCTCCACTCAATTCCACATTGTGTCTCATAATATCAGCTGAGAATATAAACAATGAGACCTAAAGACAAATCCCTGTTTTCTTTGAGACGGTCTTTACGTTAACAGTTATAACGATATATTACTGTATAAGAAAACCACACAAACATATGTTAAATATAGAGCTTTATAGTGAAACAGAAATAGCTTTAGACTGAGTAATAATTATAACATTAAAATCACATTTGTGTCGTTATTATCCTGTGTCTGAAGTGGTTGTTACTGTTGTGGCGACGACAACCACTGATTTTTCTTATATATGTTTATATATAAACACCGATAAATACTTGTTACACTTTAAAGCTGACAATGAGTTTTTATACTGGGACTGATGAAGGGCTCTGTGTGTGTGTATGTGTGTGTGAGAGAGTGTGAGAGAGAGAGTGTGTGTTTACTAAACAATGGTCGCCCTTGCTCTTTTTGTCTTTGCAAACAGTCAGTCACTCAGGATGTGGGCTCAAGTGTCTTCTCTCTGTTGGGTTCATAGTTTTAAATGATTAATCCAAACCATCAATTATAAGTTTGGTCAGCCTCATCTTCATAAGCTACTCGTGATTAGAATTAAAAAATATATTTAACACAAATTATGAACTATAGGGATTTATTTTGGTGTTGGTAACAAACAAAAAAGACAATAAATAGACTAATTAGATTTATGTGTGTGTTCTTCTCTTTCTCCTCCTTTCTTCTTCTTACTCACTCGCTCATTAAACCATCCACTGCTTCTCACTCTCCTTCAGCTGCCCTTCAGTGAGACACAACCTCCTGACTGCAGCCACCTGACAACAGACAACCAGGATGTTGGTCACGTACAGATGACTTTTAGGATCTGAAACCAAGAGATCAAATTACGAAGGAAATGACTTTATACTTAAAGGTTAAGTTCCTTTCAGTGTGTGAATACTTTGTCTAAACCAGTGTTTAATGTAACCTTGTAGCTGTGTAAGCAGCAGCTGCAGCGGGAGGTGAGGGCTCCTGAGCCGAGTCATCACAGGTTCCTGTTTCCTCTGAGCAGCAGCTTCTCTCTCCTCCTGTCTGTCTACACAATGATTCTAAATGGCGTTAGTCTGCAGAATGTGTGAGTGTGCGTTTGTGTCACATGTGTATTCCATAGGACTGCGTGTGCACCTGTGATTTTCCCGTCCGCATGTGGCCTTGACGCGTGTGTTTACGTGTTCTCTGTGTGTTTGTTTAAATAGCCTGGAGGAGCTAAAGCGTAGATGAACACAAACAAACATCTGTGTATCGCTACACAAACCATCTGTCCGAAGGGTCACACGGAAAGACCCATTATCCTGTACAGGTGCCATTGAGCAAGGCACTGAATCGCTATCTGTTAATACCCTGACAAACCATGCAAGTTGAAGTCAGGTTCGTACATAGACTGAATTTAAAGATGGATGCCTCCAAAGTCAGTCATCTCCATCCAACAATTTGAACATTGCCTATTTTAATGGCAACATTTGGTTAAATAGACAAATGGCATCAACTATTTCTGTTCCGTCCGGCTCTCCTCCTAAAAATCGAACTTATTTATACTTTCTAATTCCAAGAATCAAGGAGCGAAAGCCCTCACATCTATGAAGCCACCTGAAATAAAGGTTTTAGATTGTGTGCGTGTGTGCATGTGGTTTTGTGATCTTGCAGTTTTCACTTGCATCAGGAGACGTACAAGATTATTATCCAAAAAATATTCAACCTCAAACACCAACATGTGATTATCTAACGAAGAAAGATTTATTCACGAAATATATCGCACTCCATCTCGTATTATCTTGATCAGTCTGACTGTGTGTGTGTGTCTGTGTGTGTCTGTGTGTGTGTGTGTGTGTGTGCGTTCTGTGGTTTCTGCACCTTCCTCAGCTCAAATCAACTTCAGAGTGCGCTGTAAAAGTACAAATTGCCCTCAATAAACCATAGAAGAAAGAGGTTGTGAAAGAGAAACAAAAAAAGTGTTTTTAATGTTACACAGTAAAAAAGCAGAATTAAAAGTGCAGACGATGCTTCCTGGTTACAGCTTCGTCCTGCTGCCGTTAAAGTAAAATCAGGAATTATATAATCACAGTAATCGGAATAAACATCAACAATCTGATCAATATGTGGGGAAGGTTGTAGAGGTGTGAAGGGTAGTTAATATCTCTGACTGTGTGTGGTGTGAACCAGTCTGCATTTAAAGTTGGTTTGTGTTAGGCTTGTGTGTCTGTGTGTGTCAAAATACATAAATAAATGATGGTGTGTGTGCACAGAGACCGCGGCAACACTTTGTTTATATATTGTTGAGCGATTACTGAGCGAGCTGTGTTTTTCCAGGCACTACTGTGTGTGTTTGTGTGTGTGTGTGTGTCTGTGTCTGTGTGTGTGTGTTTGTTATGTTTTCCAGTCCTGAGAACATTTAAGATACAATCTGGCCTTGAACTATGAATTTGCTATTATGAACCTGTTCCTTATTGCAGAGGGAGGAGGTTGAGGGACTAAAGGTTGTGTTTGTGTGTGTGGGGTGTGGTTGTTTTCTTGCTCTTCTGTACTTTAGAGGACCAATCTTTATAAAATGTAATTAAATTTAATTTACTTTAAAGGGATGTTGTACACTGTATATAAAGTATATATGTGTAAATATATATTTACCCTAACCCTGTTTATAACTCATCTGGCCTCCACTTGGTCAAAACTACAATGTTGTGTTTTTTCCATATTAATTTTTCAAATTTAACATTACAATGTTTTTTCTAAGTTTACAAAAAAGTAAATATTCTTTACTCACAGATTCACAAAGTCAAGGTAACCTGAGCTATTGTACAGTGTCATTTTTACAGTGTAGAAAGATGTGTGTGTGTAGTAGAGTTGTGTGTCTGCAGACAGAGGGTAGTTTGTTGGAGCTCTGTGCTTCATATACTGATCTTTATATTAGATACTGTGTGTAACTCAAGGGTCCAGGGACAGAGCTAATCACTTGTGAATGCAAGTTGGCTCTGAAGTAACAACACACACACGCACACACTCAATCACACACAGAGACACACACTGCTGAGTGGCCCTCCCTGCTGGCAGTAAAAGAACTCAGTGTGATGTCCAGTGTTTTCAGTGGGTGGCTGTTGTACTGATCTGCGTGTGAATTATTTCACTATATGAATTAAACATGATGTGATTCCAATCTGCTCACAACAAAGACTCAGTGTTTCCCTCCTGCTGCTTCTCGTCTGGATCCTCGGAGTCAGTGTTGGTCCAAACTGAAACATGTCAGACACACTGTTGGAGGAGTTGTCTTTAAATGTCACTTCGATGTTCATGAATCTCCGGACCTTTGCTCTGGAGCACCACAAGGTCGACATGTGTTTACATTTATACTCATTCCCATAGGGAGGGATAAGGTTTGTGTTAGGATGTCCACAATGATGGAAGTCAATGCAAAGTCATAACCAAACCAAAACCTAACCAAACCTTAACTAAAACCTAAACCTAATCCTAACCCCTAAACTTAACCATGATCACTGCTTGCTTAACCCAAACCTAACTTTATCCATAGTTAATACTTTGCTAACTCTAACCTATCCAAACCTTACCAAAAACAATATTATATTTATTCTATTTGACTTGCATTTGTAGCCATAAGAACACACACACACACACACATTCTCTTTTTTTCCTCCCTCTCTCTCTCTCTCTCTCTCTCTCTCTCTCTCTCTCACTCTCTCTCTCTCTCTCTCTCTCTCTCTCTCTCTCTCTCTCTCTCACAGCTCACCCACTTTGCTTCTTCTCAGCAGGACGTGCGTTGTCCTCATGCGCCGCGGACCTGCAGCTGAGTGTCTGTGACGGAGGAGTGTGTGTCTGTATGTGTGTGTGTGTCTGTGTGAAGTCGCCGAGTTGTTAAAGCGCACCGTCCTCACAGGAAACCCGGAGTTTAATACAGACTTTACTGAGGAGCGCAGACTTCATGAAGACAGTGAGTATAAACTCTTTACTCCTCATGTTAGCTTAGCGAGGACTCACCAGCTACTTTCTCTTATTGTACTAAACAACTTCTCCTGAAGGGAACGTTCTCTCTACTAACTGAGTTATAACTAGTTAATAAAGTGTAGTTGTCTAAAGGTACACAAGAGACTTGTGTTTAAATTAAACAGTCAGACACCAGTGGTTTGTGTTTTTTTGACAACAGGACCTCCAGCTTGTGTTTTGGTTTTCTACACACACACATACACACACACACACACACACACACACACACACACACACACACACACACACCACATTTACTTTAGCACTTGTCTGGTGCAGGGGGTAATTTCCCTGTCCCGGTGTGTGTGTGTTTGTGTTTATTTCAGCAGTGTGAGTCCCTGGTATCTGCCTAAAATGTAAAACTGTCTCCTGCAGAGAGAAAGAGGTGTTGTGGTTAGAGGAGGAAGAAGAGGAGGAGGAAGAGGAGGAAGAGAAATCAGTTTTTTTTAGATATGTGGGAGGTTTTCATTCTCCGGACTGACTGGGCTAGGAAGTCTTGGCCAGATGATTAGAATCACGATCAATTTCCCTTTGACGGCAATCTATAAGTATACAGTCTTGCCCTTAAGCAAGGCATTAAGAGTGTGTGATGTTCTGTAAGAAAGAGGCAACTGTTAGAGACAAGCAGCGTGGGTAATGTATGGAGGCGTTTAGATCTGCAGGGTGAGAGCGTGATCTACCAGAGTCATGACTGTATTAGTCACCTTTTTTATAAACATACACAAAAATGAACAGGCGCCTTATTTATTTATTCATCTTTATACCCAGTCGAATCCTTTAAAATCAAAACGATTTAAGTATATGGTTGATATTGCATAGCAACAAGTCACATTTTCCAGGAAGCACTTAGGTCGTGACTGACCCAGCAGACACACACATGAGCATTGTCATCTAAACTGGGGATGATGGCCCAGGCTGTGAAATTAATTGTCGCACAATTTGCTTTGCCAATAAATCCAAAAACCACTGCTGTAACTGACGGACACTTTAATGTTTCATATTAGATCAATGCTGCTGTGGAGAAAAGTAGGTTAAGTTTTCTGGTGAAGACAGTGCTGCAGGTCAGAAGGAAGCTTCAGGCCTACCCTGTTTGGCCCTGTTCTAAAACATGCCTGATGTACTGTGTGTGTCTGTGTTTGTGTGTGTCATTCTATCTCGCTCTCTCACTCCGTGTGTGTGTGTGTGCGTTGAGAGAGAGGGAGTGAATGAGCGACTTGGGGCAGTTGAGTTTGTGTTGGGATCAGATATCCGTCTCTGCCTCGTCACTGTAATCTGATTACAATAATGTGTAGTGAGCCAGACAGAGAGTAGACACCTGTTAGTGTGCAAGTGTCAGTGAGTTGACTGTGTCTGAGAGCTAGACAGTCCCAACTTCTCATTTTATAACACCGTGGTCGGTTGTGTAAACTACTATTGTCCTTTAAAGCCACTTTGTGTACAGTATACACACTTCAGAGTGGTTTCATGTAACCACACAGCTCTGAAACTGAGATTCAGCCTTCAACCTGTCACTTATGACATTGGTTTTTTTCTGAATCTCTGATCAGCAAATGATTTTTACCATACGAGAGGTGTTTGAGTTGGTAAACCATAATCACTGATATCTAATCGGGTGTTGTTGGTGTCAGTGGTGTTCTCACAGTGACAATATTTTTCACAAAGATAAAAAAGGCCGTCAGCATCCATGCAAAATCGTAGAGACGTTCTCAACCAGTGATTCTGCTGGTTTTCTTTTTCAGATCCTGGTTGGTCGGTGGTAATTAGTGGATGGTCAGTAGGTCACAGCTGTCTGTGGAGACCAACATGGAACGAGAGGGCTCATTGAGGAGGTAAGAACACACACACACACACACAGACACACAACACTACACCCATCAGGTCTAACCGATGCAGTTCAAATACTTTTTCTTTTCCCTTTCTTTCGCTTTGTCTGCGTCCCTTGGGACACACAAATATGGATGAAAGTGAAGCGCACAAACACACACATTCCTGAATGACCTCATTCTTTCATTCATTCATTCATTCAAACGTCTCCCTCATGCTCCTTTGTTTAGTAATTAGTCCGCAGCTTTTTCTCTCTCAACTCAACTCAACCCTGTCGTTTCAAAGCCAAATAAATTGTTTTTAAATCACTTTAATTCATGCAAATTCACAATTTATCTTAAATGTTGCCGTCAGCAGAGAGGTTGTGTGTAGAGCCGTTTTTGCAAGGCAGTGTTTATTTAGACAGTTTAGATTATGTGTCTGTAGATCTAGTGACACAAGGTACAACACTACACCTTCTTTTCTGGAGGTAGTCAGAATCCCCTCCTCACTTTTTGACATGAGTGTGTGAGTGTGTGAGTGTGTGTGTGTGTGTCTGTGTGTGTGTGTGAGGGAGAAAGGTGAGTCCAAGGCTCCTGTTTCTCACACTGACCTACTTGTGTGGAGTTGAACTAAGATCCAGGTTGACAGACAGACCTACAATGTGCACACACACACACACACAGACACACTTTCTCTCTCCTCTTTCCTGCCATATTATTCACGTGCGTCTGATTTTCCATCCCCTCCTTTTTCTCTCTCCAACTCTCTGTACCTGCTGCTGTAATTTTCCCTTCTTCTCTGTCCTCTGTCTCTTCTTTTAATCTGCAAAATCAGTTAAATTCAGTTAAGGTTAATTCCACTCATGTGAAAAGTGTTCAGCAAGCATGGATAGTTACAAAAGTACTGGAAACCAAAAGGAAGAGTGCATGGCTCCAAAGCAGATAGAAGTAAAACCAGAGAAAATCAATGTGATACCTAAAAGAATATTGAAGAGTGATCAGTGAATTGGGTCAACATGTCAGAACAGCTTCTGTCTTGGGCCCCTGCACAAAGAGACAGAAGGAAGTGAAATGTTTGTCACCTTTAAATCCTTCCCCACCCATTTGGCAGCTCTGGAACCTCACAGGGTTCCTTTGTTCGCCCGGGCACAGAAGCTCACAGGGTCACATGGTCACCGACTGGCACAGACTGGCCAAGGGAGAGAGAGAGAAAGAGAGGTATAGTGGGAGAGAAGAGAGAAGAGGGTTGGGAGGAGTTGAAAGAGTAAAGGTGGAGGAAGAGAAAGGAAAGAAGAGAGCAGGAGCATGTGAAAGAGTTGGACAGAGACCCATGAGGACAAAGAGAGCTTCTCTGCCCGTCTGTCTTCATCCTTTGCTTCATCCAACTCCTGCGCAGACACACACACACTCATGGAGTGGGGCTATGTAGTACCTTTTCAGTTACTAGAGTAAGTACGTCAGGTGCAAGTGTGTGTGTGTCTGTGTGTGTGTGTGTGGGTTTAATAAGGAGGCTTTGATATATTTATGTAGCTTTTGGAGATTTCATTGTTTTATTTTTGATGAATGAATGTGAACACGGTGTGGGACTGTAGAGACACTGGAGCAGTTGTATTAGATAATTATATATTTATGTATACTGTATACAGTATATAAATAATACATACATAATGCTAAATAATCAAGTTATAATTTACATTATTTTCATATAACATGCTGCTATGGATTATTTTCATAATTAATTAATTGATAAGATGATTGTTTGGTCCATAACATTGAGAAGAAAAAGCCTGTATTTCCCAGAATGCAATTCAACATCCTCAAATTGCAACAAAATCAAAATCATTTTATAAAAGGCTTTTTACTGTCAATTTTTTATTACAACTTCCATATGATTAAAATCCAAAGCTTCAATAGATTTGGTTTATTAACAGATTAAAAACTGCAAAATCAACAGCCTCTCTGCTTTTTATTTCTGAGACTGAAAACACTCTTGATTTATGTTTCACTTCAATGGACAGATGTGCAGTCTGGAACTACTCTGAATATACTCTTTTGTACTTTTCTGTGCCTCTGCTCTCACTGTCTCTCTTTGTTGTGTCTCTGCTCTCTTTCTTCTCTTGATACTCTCTTTTCTTCATCTCACCCTTTCACCTAAATTCATTATGTAACATTATATTCTAAAATCATTGTATTTTGACTGAAAACATTAAAAAATATGTCTCCGTGTTGGCTCTTATTACTTTGTCTCTCTCGTCCTGCTGAATCTCAAGGAGTCTCCACAGCAAACTGAAGTTGGGCAGCAGCTCTTCCTCCAGCCTGACGGACCTCTCACAGGCGAAGACTCCAGCGGGGGGAGGTAGTGAGAAGGGAGGAACGGCAGAGGAGTGCAGCAAGGACAAGGGGACCCAGCAGAGGAGGGCCGGGGCCAACGCCACCTGGAACAGGTCGGTGTTCAGATAGAGAGAGAGAGACCGACACATGCATACACACAATCTGTCTTAAGTGTGACACATTCTTCAGTTGATGAATAAGCACATGTGTGTTTTACCCCATTCAAAGACTCCTGCTTTTGTTTGCCCACGTGTTTTTTGCATGTGTGCACCTCTTTCTCTGGCGATGTCGTGTTAGAATAAACATCACCAGAAGAAAGCTGTGTTTCTGCCTTTATTCATCCTGTCACACACGTATACAATCACATAAGCACCAGTTCCTCCCGTCCTGCTTCCCTCAGGCTCCATCACTATCTCTCTTTATCTCCATCCATCTCACATTCCCGCGCTTTATCTCATTCTGCCTCATCGCTTCTTTTCTTTTCTGTCTTTTCTCCAGTTATTTTTATGGTTTTCAGTTTTTTTTTAAACCAGTAGACGGAAGAGACTAAAAAGAAAGAGCTCTCAGTTTCTCAAGTGATTTGAGGGCTGAACCACATGAGCTGCACTGAATTCTACCAGGAGACCAGTTCATGCCCCTTCTGACCTTTTTATGTTTGTCACTCTTTTGTTTTCTGCTCTTTTTTTACCTACTTTATACTTTGGAATTTATGTTTTTAATAATAATTCGGCTGATATATATATATATATATATATATATGAATTTCCAAAAAATGTTCTATTATTCCTAATTCCTATGTTGTTATTGAACTCTAAGTGACAAAGAAATGTAGTTGAGGCTTGAGAAAGTATAAACATAAATTTAATTAAAGAAATTTTAAAGTAAAGAACCAATATTTTTTACAAGGTAAATATTAGTGATTTTACAGTTAATTGCCGCCGTGTAACATGGCATCAATATATACATATGCCACATGTTGATCAGCCTAGACCATTCACAGTGTTTATACTGTACATTGTGCATATAAACACTAAAGAAACACGTTTGTTATATCAACATTACTGTATATGCCACTATATATTATGTATATAGTGTATATTACTTAATATCTGTACACCATTGAGAGAGTAGTGCCTGTCTAAATCCACAGATACTCCCTCCTCTCTCTTCACAGTACCTGAGGTCAGGTTATAGATAAAGAACAAACCAACAGAACATTGTTGTGTCTACGTTGAGGGACTTTCAGATCTAACTCTGATGCACCAGACACAGAGACACCAAGTTCTCCTTCCACCAGCTTCCAGAACAAACTGTGTCAGCGAATCTCACCTCAAAGAAACTACTTGTATACTTTTTATTACAGTACAACTCTTATCAATGTAGCTTTTAAAACTATTTTGTTTGTATTCAACATTGTGATTATATATGTTTGTTATTTATTGATTGTTCTCCACATCAGTTATGAGTCATTTGTAGACTGAATTCTTCCCTGTTTGTTTGTTTGCAGCATCCACAATGCAGTGATCTCAGTTTTCCAGAGGAAAGATCTGGGAGAGAATGAGCTCTACACGCTGAATGAAGGTGTCAGGTTAGTTTCTGTCTCTTGTATTGTTATGTTTCATTGTCATCTGTCCGTCAGTCAGTTTGTCAGTCAGTCAGTTAGTCAGCTGGATTAAGCAAATATCGGATAAACGGGCAGATCCAGGGAATTTATATTTAACTTTCTTTAACATGGTGAGATTGGCCTTTGCCTTCGTGCAGGAATGGGCTCGTGCTGACTATGTTGGATTTTAACTTGAGCAGTTTTTTTTATTTTTGGATGTTTGACTGAATCACAGCGTTTTCTTCTATAATTCCTCATCTTCCCTGCAGATTTCTTTCAGGCTCAAACTCGCCTCTTATGTAAACACATTAAGTGCTTCAGCATGTTATGCTAAATTTAGACTTCACTGAATCATGAACACATACACAGGATCATTGATGTGCCATCATTCATAGCTGAGGCTCCAGAGGAGTCACTGCTGTGTGTTGGGTGTTGAACGCCAGTGTAGCTGAGGGGGGTAGACACAGGACACTCTCAACCAAAGCCTGTTAAGTACAGTAAATATATTATATTATATTAGACTCAGTAAATACATATTAGACTCAGTAAATACAATCAGTAAATACAATTCAATAAGATAATATTTAAAAAGCAGTAGTCATGTTGTGTAGTGATTAAGTGGCTATTTTGTCATTTTTCAAACATGCACTTTCTCTCTGTTAATGTTGTCTGTGCCTTGAGGATTAAAGGTCAACGTCTCTTCTCTTATAATAACATCAACTGTACATTAGTCTGTACTCTGTGTGTGTGTGTGTGTGTGTGTGTTTGTGCGCTCTGTCTGTGTGTTTGTGTGTGTGTGTGCTGTCAGTGGAAAGTCCCTTTGATGAAGCGATCAGATGTAGCTGCCTTCTTTGTTTATATTGCGAACAATATATTTTCTCATATCCTGAATGTGCTGCTGTTTAAACACTGCATGCAGTTTCATTACTCATGGTTTACAGTCAGCAATTATGTGTATTAGAGATGGTTTGGTATACGTGTGTAATTGTGTGTTTGCTCATCTCCGCAAATGTGCACCCTCATATTTCTTAAATGTGTGTGTTCTGCAGGCAGCTGCTGAGGACAGAGCTGGGCTCCTTCTTCACGGAGTACCTTCAGAACCAGCTGCTCACTAAAGGCATGGTCATACTGAGAGACAAGATCCGATTCTATGAAGGTACACAAACACACACATATAAGTACGGTCCCTTTAACAGTAATGTTGTTATAAAACCATTATTGTTTGCTTCGACAGGAACAGGTTTACACAGATTCAATTTATGAAAATAAAGGCTTTACAAATTGTTGGTTACTTAACAATGGTATAAATACATATTCATTGGAAGGAAGAGTTTGTATGTTGTTGAGTTATCATATGAATGAAAGGACCGTTTCTTCCAGATTAACAAGGAAGCAACATTTGTACAACCTGCTGAAAGAGGGGGAAATTCTACAAGGTTCTTTCTTGAGTCCTGAATTAGAGAGACCTGTTGGTATTTAACTGGTGTCTTTCTGTGCCAATGATTCATTTCACAGAAAGTTTTTATCTCAGCATGACACAAGTCCAACAAGGGAAAATAATAATTGACTAAAAATCCAGATGGAGCGTTAAACATTTAACTAATAGTTTGAGCTGTGGGAACACAGCTTTATCTCCACCATCAGTGAAGAGCATTTTTCTGCAGCAGTAAATACCTCAATGCACATGCATGCAAAAAACACACACACACACACACACACACACACACACACAAACACATTGAAAGCGACCCTACAAGGACCCTACAAATATTTTGTTCTCTCTGTTGTGGTAAATGTGTGACCTTTATCCGAGGCACCTGGGATATGGTAACACACACACACATACTGACTGTGAGATATTTTCTGAGCTGTCATCACAGGAAGTGATGGTAAATGTCAGTTACACGACATTCAGTTAGTGAGAAACTGAACACAAAAGAAACCACACTGACTTAAAGACTTAGTTCGGGCTTATTCCATTGTGTATTTTGGTGTGTGTGTGTGTGTCTGTTTAGGCGGATTATATATATCTGCACCTCAAAATAAACCTTGGCACATTGTGTCATTTAGGAATTTATCACTGTTTCCTGTGTTTCATGATAGATATTTTTCCAAAATATCAACAAGAAAACTCACTTCTCCTCTTGAATTTGTGCATTAGCAATATTCTAATTTCCTGTTCTGCTTATTGGCCAAATAGGTCAGAAGCTGTTGGACTCTCTGGCTGACACATGGGACTTCTTCTTCTGTGATGTTCTTTCCATGCTGCAGGCCATCTTCTATCCTGTGCAGGTACACACACACACCCATGCACACACTCACAATATTCTCCTTACACAACCATATCATGTTGACTAATATATGTGTGTGTGTGTGTGTGTGTGTGTGTGTGTGTGTGTGTGTGTGTGTGTGTGTGTGTGTGTGTGTGTGTGTGTGTGTGTGTGTGTGTGTGTCATCAGGGGAAGGAACCATCGGTCCGTCAGTTGGCTCTGCTCCACTTCAGGAACATCATCACGCTAAACCTGAAACTGGACGAGGCTCTCGCTCGACCCAAAGCCAGAGTTCCTCCCTCTATCATACAGATGCTGCTACTACTACAGGTACAAATGCACACACACATACAAACACACACACACACACAAACACACGCAAACACACACACACACACACAATCTCACTCATGATCTTTCTTAAGCTGCTTTCAGCCGTGCACTTAAGTCTGGACATTTTTTTCATGTGAGAATTAATTACACACACATACACAAACACACACACACACAAACACACACACGCACACACACAGCAGCAAAAGCATCCACGACAGATGTGGGTTGAGGATAAATGACAACAGATGAGGAAAGCAATTGAGGTTATTTTCTTGCTCAGGGATCTCACAGGAAGTCGTCTCAGTGTGAACACAGAGCGCGGTCGTCTTCCCATGACCACTCTGTACCCTCTGCACCCAGGCCGTGTGTGTGTTTGTGGGTGTGTGACAGTGTGTGTGACAATGTTTGTGTTTTTGAATTACCCGTGTTTACACAGTCCTTAAAAATCTCAACAAGTCCGTTATAAGAAAAGCTTTATTGCAGAAGTGGAGGCTCTTCTAGCTTTTTTCAAAATTCACAAAAATATAAACCACCTTCGTGAAAGACTTTGAGTTGTTATTAAATTTTTTATTTGCTAACCAAACTAAGATTTGTGATATTTTGTTGTCAACAGTTCATATGTAACGTGAACGCTCCCACAAACCTATTATATAAACTGGTCAAAGGTACGATCTGGTCGGGGAGTGGGTTAAATTGATTAAAAGTGCTCTCAAGTGTGTCTGTGTGCATGAACCGTTAGTAAGTGAGTGTGTGTTTGTGTGTTGGGTTTAGTTTGGACATCATTCTAGTGACTCATTGACCCAAATCTGCTCCTCGACTCAAACAGAGGGAGGTGTGGTGAAAAGAAAAGACACCAAAATTGAAAAATAGTTCTCTTGATTTATTTGCTGTGCACACATGAGTTATTTGAATTGACCTGTTTTTGTTTTGTCTGCAACTCACATTAAATCAGAAGGAACAGATATGAAAGCAGACAGGAGAGCCGGGCACCGAAGAAAAAACGTGTACGAGAGATAAAATACAGCAGCGAATGTCGACTGTTTACGACTTCTTGTTTCATCTGCTAGTAATTTCCCTTTCATTCTGTTAAAAGGCTGTGACGCCAGCTCACTGAAGTCTGTTCTCTTCATGTGGTTTGTTTCCGTGCTGTGGGCTCAATGATTCACAGTATCCAGAACTGATTGATCTCTTCTTTGTTACTCAGAATCATATATACATATATACGTCACATTCCTCTTCCACTTTGTTATCTGCGACGGCTCTGATTTCATTGAACAGCAACGTCTTTCATTCCGAGGGTCACTTGTTTGCAGCTGAACGCACTGATCTCAGATGAGCCGCGATGCAGAGATAAAGGTTAAGTTTGTGTTTCCTGGCGACACGGCTGCACAGTCATGTCGACCCCATGACACAGAGGAGCCGTTATAAAGAATAAACAGGGCTCCACATTTACAGAGTGGGTGTACAGGGGAAGCAGGATGTGTCCAGAGTTGTGAGCTTCTCTTCACGGGGGACAAAATACATTTTTATTCCATGAAGGGTTGTTGTGATTGCCCTGTCATAGAAGATATAACTAAACTTCGACCTGAACCCATGTCCTTAGAGCTGCGATAACCAATGCTTCATGAGACGCATGATGTTTCCGGTCATGATATGAAACTTGTTGTTGTGGTTTACCGCTGTTTTAGTTAAGTGCTCTGTGGTGTTTCCACTACAAGCAACTATACAGCTCTCAAAACCTACAATGTCTCAGTGTTGTGTTGCTTTCAAAGACCTATGGATTTATTCATTTTTCTTTTCTTCATCCATTGGGATCATTGGCTCATATAAACACCTTTTCCTCTTTCTGTTTCCGTACACAGCACTGTGTATTTACTTGCAGCAAATGAAACAGATATAGATAGAAAGGGATCTGTTCATTTCAAACTTGAAATTGAGCTCAAAGCAACGAAACAGCAGCTTCCCCAACCGGATACTGGTTTGAGTCATTCACCTATTATACCATTAGCTTACAGGAAATAGAGCTCTGTTTAATACAGGAGTGACAAAGACAACTCCAGCACAAACTTAAAAATCTTTGTTTTACTTAGCGTGTTTATAAATGTTTATATGTGTCTGAGTTTTAGGACCAAACTGTTAACTTAACAAATAAAGTAAAGTAAAAATAAAGTTTCCATTCCCTCTAACCAAAAAATATCAATCGCCCTCTACTCTGAACCTGTGTGTGTGTGTCTTTGTGTGATCCAGGGTGTCCATGAATCTAAAGGTGTGACAGACGACTACCTGCGTCTGGAGTCCCTCATCCAGAAAGTGGTCTCTCCCTACCTCGGCACCAATGGCTTATATTCCAGAGATGGATCCTACAACCCACACTGCTCCTCATGCCTATTAGGTGTGTGTGGTTGTGTGATTGTGTTTACGCAGAGAAGTGTTTTTCTGAGACGTTATGTGACGTAAAGAAATTCAATAATTGTTCCTCTCCTTTTCCCCTCTCTGTCTTTCTCTTTAGAAAAGCGTTCCTGGTCCTCAAAACCAGGCAACTCCCCTGCTGCCAAAAACCCAGTGGTGCGTTCTAAGAGCTACAACGTTACCATGCTGACCCCTGTGGTAGAGTATGATGTGGATGCCTCCATTAAAGGCAGCGCAGGTATCAGGCGACACTCCGTCTCTGAGATGACTTCCTGTCTGGAGGAGAGCAGCTCTGTGGCTGAATCCACCTCCAACACCAACAGCAACACCAGCACACCCAGCCTCGCCAGACGCTCCCTGGCTTCAGCAGAACTGGTTCCAGGTAGAAATAACGAATCATTTGTTTCTTTCAAGATTGTAAAAGGTAGTTCCTTGCTGGAGGTCCAAAGCTGATCCACAAACACTGCAGCGACTTCTTATCATGCTACATATTGAACATTGTTTATAACACTTTAACTTTCTTTTGTACAGCTACTGTGACCTCCAGCCAGGCCCCACAGTCCAGAGTCACTGACCGTCCCACGAGTCTTCGCCTTCAGCCCCAGCATCACTCCCCAGGCATCCATCCCTCCCCGTATAAAGACACAAACAGCAGTGGATCACTGGAGTGGGACTCCCCCTCGTCCTCCAGAGTGCTCGCTCACGACACGAGCTCCGGCCCCAGTCCATCCTCCAGTCCAGAGATCATGACAGACCACATCCAGGAGTCTTTGGAGTCAGAGTCCGAGCAGGACGGCATCTTTCTTGACTTCTCACGCCGTTGTTCTGGAGGGTCGACGCACAGCAAGGACAGCGGCAGGCAGAGCGTGGCGTGACACACACACACACACACAAGCACTCAGAACAATGCTGAGCCACTACTGACATTCCTCCGGACAGCCTGTGATGCCCCCTGCTGTTTTTTCTGGAGATCCTCAGGGATTCAGACGGAATCAGTTTTCTAGAGATTTTGTATTTTCTCTAAAAACAATCGATGACCAGTAAATATTTAGATTTGGCACTTTTATTAGATGCATTCCTCCAGTTGGACACATCTGCACTTTTCCCTCGGGGGCAAACTATAATCGTATTGATCACTTGACTTTTAATATAAACTATAACTAATAAAATAATTGTAAAGCAGAGTTTTCTTTTTCTATATGGGTTTTCTCTATTTTTTTTAAATAGGCCAGTGGTGAACACACATTCCAAGAGCACATGCTGGAAAATAAATAGATGTTAGGATGACAGAGTTATAGGAATTTAATCACAGGAGTAGGATGTAAAGTGGGATTAGGTAAATAAAGGAGGCTTTGTGTTAGGATGTGTGTGTGTTATTTTTATAAATATAATTGTTATTATAATGGAGGGATTTAGATTGAGTGTAATTTCTGATCCACACTCCGGAGCAGAAGGGGGCGCTAATGAAGAAGAATGTGTGCGGTGAGCAGGTGCAGTGGATCGCAATCGCAATCAGAAGACGCCATGTTGTTTCTTGACGCGTTCTTTGACTTTTAGTTTGTTAGAAATGTACGAGTTCGTTTATAAACCATTCTAACGATGCACCTTCAGGAACTCTGTAGAAGTTTTCCGCATTTCAAAACTTTATATTTTAGATTATATGTCGCTTCTTTTATTAATTTTTATTATTTCACCACCACTTGTTGTAAATTAAGAAAGAACCGAGTGGATTTTCTGGACTAAACGACCGTCAACAACGAGCTGCTGGACCAACAGCGAACAGGTTGAGATTGATATTTCATTAAATGCCCTGAAAATGCGTTCAAAATGTTTGTATAAAGGAGCAAGGCCGATTTCCTCTGGTGGTCACGCCCACCTCATTAGCCACAAGACAAGCTAACGTTAGCATTCAGCTACTTTCCGTGCTAACAGTACTGTTAAACACCGTCATGCGATACAACGAGAAACAGATTTTAATCCTGAAATATCAACGCTTCTTTAGGACACAATTGTTTAATCCTCGAAATATAAATGCACTGGAGTCGAGCTTGTAACCTAACACTTAATGCTAAAGTTAAGCTAAGGTGTGTGCGTGCAAAACTGTAAAGTACAGATTTCAAGTTGTCAATACAAAGACAAATAAACCAGACTGAGCAGGAAAAGTTAACAAAATCAATGATTTAATGTCAAAAGTATAGCCAGAAAATTACTTTCATGTTTTCGTAAATAAGAGGCATTTTTGTCAAATTGTTGTTATATTAAATGTATCTAAAACTATGAATGAACTGTATCGCTGAAATGATTGAAGTATCATATTATAGAATGTCCTTGTTTTTATTCTCCAAAAATCAGAGTCGAGGTTTATCTTTTTAATCCTACAGGTGTTTGTTCATTATTAACTTGGATGATCTGATCATAAATTAAGACTTATTTATAGATAAAGATAATTACACTATCAACAGTAGGAATTATTATAACTGTCTATAGTTACACCTTTTTAAAAATGTATGCAGAATTAAATACATCATCCTCATAGTTTAATATTTTATTGGCACAATTATTTCAGATTGCATTTTCTGTATTTTCCTGTTGGATAAATTCTACATTAACTAATTAATGCATCATATTCATGAAGTCCCCATAATTGTTGCAGATTGAATTTAAATGCAGTTTTATATTCTACCACATGAGGGCGCCAAATCCACACATGTGGAGGAGAAGCAGCACATCAGAACTTTCAGATTTATGCTTCATGACTAAATATTAAAATTCTGCTGAATATGTTGTAACTCAATCAAATACACTAATAACAATAGAAAAACTTTCTAAAGTAACTTATTTATTTCCCCCCATGAGACTTAAAGTATCATAAACACAAAACTACATAACAATCTGTTTATTATTTATAACTTTATTTTTCTGTGGTTTTGCTCTTAACTGTTGTTGACAAGAATAAAAACACATTTGCAGGTATGTATTGTTTATTTAATGGTAAATCCAGTGACACAGAATCAATGTAAACCACATTTAGCCCAGACTGACAATACAGTTTTATCCAGGCTATTAGGTCACCTCAATATTGTGCTGTTACCTCTTCTTACATTCTGGTTTTTAAGATAAAATCACAACAGAACTAAATTATTCTATTGTTTCTGTCTGGATTGAAAACATCACTGATGCATGAGGAGGTTGGTCTTTGTGCTGTGGTTTGAGGACATTCAACGTAAAAGTCCTTCACAGGAACAAAACACAGTAGCTGCAGTGCAAGTTGAACCCAGCTCAACTTTGTGCACACTGACACTTCAGCTGTAGGGAATTCGATTTCTCCCTTTACTTGTCTTGTCTGTGTAGTTTTGTGTTGGCCTGAATACAATCACAGCATTGTCATTTAGCTTCAGCTAACACTGCTCTTTAAAAACCACTAAATATCGATCTGTGTTTTTAATTTGATAAAACAGCTCACGTGTCCAGCTGTGTGTGAACATGAAGCTGCATCACGTGTCTACAGGTTCCTGTTCGGCTTCAGAGACGAGGTTTGTCAATCAACCTCCACTGTTTCCTGTGCACACACTTTCACATCTTTATTTTAGAGCGTTGGTTACTATAGTAACTCTGTGAGGTTCATTTGAACTTATTTTATTCCGATTTTTTTGTTAATGTGCAAATAATTCAGAAAAAGAATGATGCTCATATTTTGGTCAGTTGATGAGTAGGTTTCTTTTCAGTGGTTGTTGCTCCTCTGTTCTGGAACATTTTATCAACCAGAAAATATTTCGAACACTCACTTAATGTCCAAATGCAAGTTTCCACTTTGAGATATAACAAAGCTGCAGAAAATGTAGCTTTGTTATAGAAACAGCTTATCTTTACCAGAAGTGTTCTTCCTCTATTTTGTCATGAGATTCTTTAGGTAGCATTGTTCTCCAATTAACACGAGTGTCAGGGAAAACATTCTTAACCACTTCCTATATTTAACAATAAATTGTCTCCCTCTATGTAGATAATCACTGACAGTGTTTCTGCAGCTTTGCTGTATTTCAAAGTGGTAATTTGTGGTCTGCATGCTGACTCAATAACAACAACCTCTGAAAAGTAATGTCTATGCTGATCCCACGTGTGGAAACTCAGTCTTCAGCTGTTTCAAATGGGACCTGAATTCATTTTTCTAAACTTGTGCAAACCAACGAAAAAATCTGACTCAATAATTCAGTCTGTTACTTTTTTCTCCATATGTATCAGCTCCTTTAGGTAGTACTGTTCACCAGTGACCCTGTAATGTAATTGGTGAACAATAATAAGTTTTCATTACAGGGTCAATCTAGAGACGAGCTGAATACATTTGCATTTCATGCTTTAATGACTAAAGTCTATCTCCAAAATCTCTCTGGTCTTTATTACAGATCGACGGTAACGCAGCCCAGGATCCCCGGAGGAGGAGGACGAGGAGGAGGAAGAGGACGAGGAGGAGGATCACTCAAAGACGTCTCCTACCCGGGACGTTATAAGCCGAGACTCCCCATGATGCAACGTGAAGAAGGATTTCGGATGCAGTCCTTCCTTCTCCAGCGCCTCTCTGAGAAGAACGGGGGGCTCCAAGTAGTACTGCACCGAGGAGACGTGAGTATTAAACAATGTTAGTGTGTTTACAATCAAGATGAAGTTTACACTTTGTTGTCGGAGGTTGATTGGTCATATCTCCCTTAATATGGGTCACAGAGAAATTCTAATTGTTTTGAAGATTTATTCCAGTGCCATGTTTAGAACAGTTTGCCTTAAAGGGATAGTTCAATGGATGTAGTGTGTCCAAGAGTCTGTGAACTCACCTTGTAGGAAGATATCAACGGACATTTAGGCTAAACACACAGTCTAAATGACACAGCACGAGCCGTATGCAGTAATATACATGTGGCTGCCTATGAACTGCTGTTCAACAACATTATAAAGAGTTGTTGATGTCACTTCAGAGAAGTAATGATCTCAGAAACAACTCAAACACCAAACTTTCTGGACGACAATATAAATGAACCAAACTGTTATGTTGAGGATAAAATAAACAAGCTTTAATCGATAAAAGAACCAAGTCTCTGTGCCCTTGATTAGGAAGATATGACCAGTCAGAGGCCCACAAAATGTAGATAACATAGGTTTGTCATGTGACCAAATCAGCATGAAAACGTGAGAGCGTAACGTTACCTCGTAGGTGAGTACAAAAGTTCCCCAGTGAATGGCCACAGAGTGTTTAGCCTGCAGGTCCTGGTGAATCTGAACAGCCTCCACTGGATCTATGTGCTGTCCCTTCATCACGTCTCTGGAAATCAATGAATACCTTGTGTTTTACCGGCAGTGTCCAATTTATTAGGTTCCCTCTTCAAGTTTGAGTTAAAGGGAGTGTAAGTGCAGCAATCACACACCTTACTGATCAGTTATGAAGCAGCAAAATGAATACAGATTGTTTTATGACTTATAAACCTGGATCACAGCATCTGAGTTTTCAGAACTGGACATCAAAGGAAAATGGGCTCGATGTGAATACGGCCTATTGCATTAGATTCTACAGGTGTGCCTAATAAAGTGCACATTGTTTTCACAGTTATCTGCTCTACCTGGGCTTGTACGCTCCGATGGGGATGGCAGCGAGGTCGAACGGTCCGAAGCGCCGTCCAATCTCCTGGAAGGCGGGGCAGTAGCCAGTGTCCCCAGCAAAGAAGAATCTGTGTTCCGGACCCAAAATAGACCAGCTGCCCCACAACGTCTGAGAGGAACAGGAAACACACGCACGTCACTGATTCTGCTCAGCTAACTAAACACAGGTTTAGTTAGGTTACAGCCTAATCAGTAATGACCTTGTTATCATCCAGAGCCGAGCGTTTGCTCCAGTGCTGAGACGGCGTGCAGACGAAGGTCACGTCGTCGTGACCCGGGACACAGTTCTCGTCCCACCAGTCCAGCTCGATCACGTTCTCACAGCCCATCTTCATCAGCCAGTCCATGAGACCCATGGGCACGAACCTGCAGCACAAGGGAGTGTCAGACACATAAGAAATGAACTGAAGAGAGTGAGAAACGGGTCCATTTGATGGGTCACTCGTACCAGCGTAGCTCCCCCCCAAAGCGTGCGTTGAGGCTGGCCACAGATCCAACATCCAGGTGGTCGTAATGAGAGTGGCTGATGACCACAGCATCGATCCTGGGCAGCTGAGGACAACAGGGAACATGGTCAAATAAACAGAGATTCTCAGTCACATTTATTAAAAATATCTGAATTGTCCTGGACGTTTTTATTGTATTTTAGCCCCTTTCATAGATCTTAATATGATTAAATGTGTCAATACAAGGCCTCTGTTACATTATTTGAACAATTGCTGTGCTGATTTGTCAGAAAAAGCTCCTGTAAATGCATTTCTTGAAGCCTGGGTTTTTCTTAGTGTTAAGTTTTAAGAAAGAAAAAAGTTGCGAACCTGTTCCACAGTGCAGGGAGGCCCTCGGTACCTTTTGGGCCCCACAAACTGGATAGGCGAGGCCCTCTGGCTGAAGATGGGGTCGGTCAGGATGTTCAGTCCGTCCATCTCGACCAGGACCGTGGCGTGACCCAGCCAGGTGACTCTCAGACCTGGACCAGAGTCGGAGAGGTCCGGGTTCTGGACAAAGTACGGCTCCATCACTGGGAGCTCACTGTCCAGATCCTGGAGGAGAGAAGGTAGAAAGCACAGAGAGAGAGATCCCATCAGGGAGGCTGGAATAAAACAAGCCCGTTCTTATCATGAGGATTACAGACTCAGTCTTTTGATCATCATACTTTTAAAAATCCACTAGGATCCTAGTGACTGTTTTCAGTGTTTTTGACTCTTAAAACCAATTGAGATGCTTCATTTCTTCTGCATCTGGAGGACACGAGAACTGACTCTCTAAAGTGCTTCTCTTCTCTATGTAGTTCACAAGGCTCCACCCTCTTTTTCTAGTTTCAACACAATAACAAAAACACTGTTCTCTGTGCAGATGAGGGTTAAACCGGCTTCTATTGCGGAGTGAAAGCAGCCTGTGAAGCCTGTTAAGCCCCGACTGAGCTCAGCCAGGTTTCAGCTGCGAGAGTCGACAAACATTCAGCTCCTGATACTTATCACTGCTAGAATAACACAAGTTAACTCTCTGTCAAGCTTTAACAAATGTGATGCACAACTTTGACATTGAGGAACAGTAACTGGCTCAACTTATTCTACCTTCAACAAGGAGATTGCTTCCTCTATTAATCAATTAATTTGGGATTTATATATTTATATTAGTCTTATTTTGGTGCAAATCCAAATAATAAGCCCCATCTTGTCACTTTAAATGATGCTCCATGAGGAGACTGCTGGGCCTTGGCAGACGTACACACACTGTGGAGTTAAATTAACATTAATAATTCCTATATTTACACTGAGGACCATGAAACCTTCAATTATGAAACAAAGCAAAAAGAACTTTAGTTTATGGTAAACTGTATAATATTGACCCACCTCTTTATTAGTGGGCACTCTGCTGTGATCTTTATCCCACAACATGAACCTGAGCAACAACGGCCATGAAGGGAAGCGCCATGTGGACCAGGGGTTCGTCCAGCGGCCATGTTTGTCTTGACAGGACTTTGTCACTTCCTCCTGAATTCAAAGTAAACAAAGGCCTTTGGTCACTTTGACAAATTAGAGATAAAACGATGATATTCAATTTATAATAGAACAGAGGTTTCAGGTGAATTGAGTTGAAGGAGGAAGAGCAGTTGGGTGTGTAACTTTTGGGTAGAGCAGAAGATTTTAGGAAAACAGGAGGATGATGGGAAATGTGGTTTTACCTCCAGCCGATAGTCCAGGCGGAAGCTCTTGCGGGAGGATCGGGAGGAGCTGCTCTTCCTCTGGGTCGGAGGAATCACTTCTCCACCCTCAGCACCTCTCAGCAATTCCCTCTCCTGGAGTAGAGGCACACGCACACACACACACACACACACACACACACACACACACGAGAGGTGAGGGAGTCAAATCACAACTTGGAAAGTGGAACCATTAACCACACTAGCAGCCATCATGAAGATGAAGTCATCATGTTGAGCTCTTAAGTGTGGGGGCTGAGAGGTCTCATAGAAACACATCAACAGAATGCATTGAATGCAAAAGCCATAACACAACCACAAAGGAAGTGAGCACAAACATGTTGAAATCCCCTTAGTGTTTCTTAATTTCAAGTGTGTGAGATAAATGACTGTGTATTTTTCAATTCCTGTTAATAGTGTTATTCTCTGTGTGTGAATGGGGTTGGGTGGAGAAGTGAAGATGATGTGGTGGATGCCTGTTCTCCATATAATCCATACAATTGATGGAATCACTCTACAGTATAATGTTTCACTAAAATCAACATATACTGTTTGAATGTTGTATCAATGTTATCTCTGCATTTAAGTGTGTAGGTAAACCATAGTTTCTAGTCTCATTTCAAATCCTGTCCGTGTGAATGGGGTTGTCTGAGGCCATGAACCCATGCAGTGTGTATTGCAGGTGACACAGCTTGGTTCTGTCTCACTTTGGGTTGATGAGTAGGATTTCTCACCTCCACTGGGTCGGTTCTCTCCTCCAGCGCTGCTTTGGATGAAGGTGACGGCTTCTCCATTGGGCAAACCAGCACAGCTAGCACCAACAGGCCTGCTGAGGACGGACGGTATCACACAGTCACACTGATGCACGTTGAACTGCCGACAGTTGAACCATAATAATAGTTTGCATATGAGATAGAAAGAAAGTTATCGGGCTCAACGTCACTGTATTCAAATCAGACTCCAATCAGAGGTTAAACTGAACTTCACACAGAACACAAACAGTTCCTTTCAATCCTGTGACTCTGTGGTAAGTAACCCTGACTTCTGGTCATCGTCTCTGGCTGAAGAATCATCATTTCATTCAGACGTGTTTACAACACAGACACCAGATGACTGCATTTATTGAGGATTTCAAGAAATTAGATCAAAAGTGTTTCAGTAACAACTCACCATCTAACTTTAACATATTATTGGGACTTGGCCGGAGAGATTAAGACACAAGTTTCCTGAAGACACAAACCAAACAGTTTGGCCTCTTGTGTAACAATGATCAGAAAGCAGCCCGAAAAAAAGAAATGAAGCCAACCCTTGATAGGAAAAGTCAACTTGTATAATGAAACCGAATTGATAAGGACAGTGTCAGTTTGATCAATGTGTAACTTCCCCGTGCCACAAAGAGCCGCTTCAGCTGTTGCACCAGGACGGTAAAGATGGGACTACAATCCTCTTGGACAGCAGCCACCTCAGAATCAGTGGTGAAACATTAAACTGAGCCCGGAGCTGAAAGTGTGACTAACGAGAAGGATCGCTTGTTTACAAGTTTGAGAAAGTGGGAGTGAATCTGACCTTTCAGAGGCAGGGAGACTGGAGAAGAGACATCTGCTTGTGCCAGACTCCCAAACCAGAGTTGGCACTTGCACACTTTCCTGAGGCAACACATCTGATCACCACCCTTTTCCTTATCGTGCTTTGATCAACGGCGATCACAGTGCAGCACACACCCCTCGTGAATCACACACTGAGATCTAACCGGAAGACTCACTTCAGCAGAGAAGGTTTGCGATGGTGCCTCCATATCTGAAATACCTGGCGGTCCGCTGTAAACACCAGGGCATCAACACAGTAATGCAGTGTAAGCCGTCTGTGGGGGAACTCCACGCGTCCCAGCTGATGATGCTCTCAGCCTCATGAATGGACTTGAGCTGAATTCTACACAACAATGGAGCTCTGTGGACCACGTCCCAGACAAAGAGCTGCATGTGTGGCCAGTCAGCGAGCCTGATGTGCTCCGACAACACCAACACCATCACATCTATGGAGCTAAATTCTAAATGTTTAAGTTAGCAGCCGAGTGAAGGACGAACAGTCACAGATGATCAAATGTGCACGGTCCTAACAATAGAGTTCTCCTCAATAGAAACACAATAAAGAGTTTTTAAACCACGACCTTCACTCAGGTGTTGGAATCAGTCACTAATCGTTAATTGCTGGGCAATAAAACAATAATAACTTTCATAGATAGAAATTTATAAAAGTTGGAAAATGTATTGCTGTGTCTCTGTGTAGCATTGTGAGGAGGTGATTAGCTTTAATGTTCCACCTCAGGTTTTTCCTCAAATTTGTTCTTTGTCTGGTGTTTTTCACCAGGAGCAAACTTCAGTCTTTAAACTTTAAATAAATCAAAATATGACATTTTCTTGATGGTTTTCATTCGACTTTTTTATCCCAACAATAACATTGCTGTTAACATGATGGTATCTCTCACACACACACACACACACACACACAAGTCTGTACATGATTTATTCCCAGTGACACCAACAAGAAACCCAGAGTTTCGACCACACGACCTGCTCCTGAACTTCCCCCTGACATCCACACAGACTCGAACGATGATGACAGATCATCTCCAGACTCGTGTTTGTCCCTGAACTCCTCACCGCATCACAACAGGGACCCACTGACTCACAAACAGGTGGAGTGTGTCACTGAGGGAAACGGCAGTAACACGCAGGAGGTGGGAACCCGCGTCACATCCACTCACCTGAACACTCGAACGCAACAGATCAGCAGCGCTTGTGTTCACGTCCCCGCACCGACGCGCTGTTTGAGCACGAGCTGGGCGACTCACGCGGATGTGTGAGTGCGTGTCACATCCCCGTCACGCAGATGCTCAGCGGGAGTCGAGCTGTTCACTGACAGCTGCAGGAGGACGCGTATTAAACCAAGAAGGAGCCGGAGAGGGAGGACTCCTGCTGCAGGAGGACCAGCTCGGTGACGTCACGGCACTAAATCCCTCTCGTCACGTGACAGCACCACCCCACACACACATAAACTCCCTTTATAAGTAGATCAAATAAATCGTCACGACGCAGGGAAGGAGTGTGTTTCAGGCATATAAACGGTTGTTTGTTAAAATTATTTTATTTTGTGACCGAAATCATCATGTTATCAATATCCTCGAGGTTTTGTTCATATTCAAAAAAATAACCCCCAAAAGGTACAAGCTGAAGTCATTACAGTAAGTTTTATAAAATCAATAAAAATAAGAAAGTAACACTGTATAGAATGTGCAGCAATACCTTGAAGGAAGTGAGGCTGTGGTTTGCCAAAATCCTTAAAATGTAATCATTCCTTTTCAAGTGTGTATATTTGTATCCGATTTGAAAACTTTAAACTTTTATTTAAACGTATTGGTTATTTCTTGTGATTGCTTTCTGGTTGTAAAGATCCTGCATGAAGAGCAGGATGAGGAAGAGAAGGAGGAGGGTCTTGAATCTGAGTCTGAAATCAGGATCAAGCTGGAGTCGTGGGTGTGTGTTTGAACATGAAATACACAACCAGTGGATCAGCTCAGCCAGAGTTGTCATATTCTCACAGGGGGATTTCACTTAATCCTTGGACTGACACAGATCTGACAGAAGCGAAGAAACACACAACACGTTGTTCAACAATGAAAGCGTTGAGTTAGTTTCCCAGATTTGCCTCATCACTCATGTGTCATGTTGATAACAGACCGTCTGTTGATCACACACAAAATAAACAACACTCGCATTACAGAAAGTAAAAGATGCGCGTCTGTGTTGTTTTGGTTATCAGATGTCTCAGAAGCATGGAGAACATCGAGCACATCTTATAAATCCACCTTCTGCTGACTTCAAGCAGCAGCGATAGGAACATACGGGATGTTGACACGGATATATTAATAACGCGTCCTGAGGATTTGGTTGATGTTTATTTCAACGATACCTTCAGTGTATAACCGCGCTTTGTGAAAATGACGAATCTGCAACCGACCGACACATCTGGAATAAACAGAACGACAAACCACCAGTTGCCATGATCCCCAGTTGAAGTGTAGCACCGGAAACAAGCTAAAGTGTGAAACATGTCGTGCAGCTGTACCTGTTGCTGCTGATAAACAACACCTGCAGGCAGCCGGACGGAAGCAGACGGACTCTCCTCAGTCTCTCGTAGTATTTACGACACCGACTCGACTGTAGCACACGCAGCGAGCCGCACAGCAGCGTTTCCATCCCGCAGCGTCGGACTCAAACATGTTTACTGCGAGACTTCCCAAAAAGTAAAGCCACAGGCTCCGACGTCATCAGTATGCGACAGCGACGGTTTCGGTTTCGTCGCTCGAGATGTTTACCCCTCTCTGCCTCTGTTTCCTGCAGCGCCCCCTCGTGGTGCTAGGTTTTACACTCTGGGGGGAAACTAACTTTCTTGAAATGTGAAGAAGAGGAACCAGACACTGTCCTGTACTGGCAACAAAACAAACTTTATTAGATGTGAACCGTTGTACACTTAATAAAGTTGTTTTCAAGTACAGGACACTGTGCAGGATTCTTTTTCTCTCCCTTGTTATGATCAAACTAAATCTTTGTATTTAGTTATCAACAGATGTGTATAATAAGTGTTCTTGCTCGGTTTCAACATGTCCTTGTATCAATGCACACACATGTACAGAATCCACTCATTACTTTCATCTGCAGTGCAAGGTGTTTAGTATGTACATATTCTCTGGATTGTTATCAGATTCATATTTTATTCTAGTCTCTCTCATTCGGATTTTCTGCTGCTGTAAAAACTGAGCTTCCTTAGTGTGGGATCGTTAATATTTGATCTTATATAAAACCGGGAATGCCTCAAAGGAAATGTATGGCCGTACCCTTTCAATCAACTCACAACCCTAAACTCCACTGGTCAAAACCGACTCTGGACATTTCAAAATATTGGGTCATGGTACTAAAACTCTCTTTACTGACATGCATTATAGTTTTAAATATCTTCAACTTCTCATTCAAGTATTTTAAGAGCAGAAATAGTTACTGCAGCAGCTGATGTGTTATGAATCCCACAAACCTATTTTCCTACTGATCTGGTTACACAGTACAGGGTTGTGTTGACTGTTAGTGGTGTGGACTGTTAGTATGCAGGGTGGTGTGGTCTTTTAGTTTGCATGAGTGTATCCTACCAAGTAACCCTAGACAGGATAGGGGCTGAGAAGCAGGACAGATTGAACCATTTAAGGTCTTTAACCTGTTTAGCTGGTAGAGAACAGCATGAAAACACCTGATTTAACTGAATGTGAACCAAGATATACCATGACAGTACATTGGTGTGAATGAGCCTCAGCCAGCATGGAGCAACAGAAGAAACGTACACAGGCAATACTGTAAACATATTTACTTTACATAGAAAAATGACAGGTTCAGTAAAAAAACACACCACTATTCACATTGAATACCAAAGCCTCGTTTCAAAACAGAAGATGTTTGGTAAATATTCATAAACAAATCAGAAAATTTCAAAACAATGCATCATTTCTTTAAAATTACAGATGAAACCATGAGCTCTGGTTCACATCAGTGCTCCTTGTGGTCTCCGTCCTCCTCCAGCTTCCTGATCTCCGTCTTCAGCTGGTTGATGTTTTCTCTGCTGGCTTTTAGTTTGTCCTTCAGCTCGGTGATCTCCTGACTGGTGCGTTTCTTCGCTGTCTCCATCTTCTCCTTGGTCTTCTGCTCCAGCTCACTGACTGCAGACACAGGCGGGCAAACACAGATAAGCAAGATGGCAGTGGTCATGCCCATGTTGTGCTTCAGTTCAGGGGCACATACTAGATTTCACTTGGATCAAAGCTTGAGTAAATGTGAAAACTTGTGTTTCTATGTTCATTGTGTGTGTGTGTGTGTGTGTACATACACTCTGTCTCATGCTTGTATGCTCCCAGCGTGAGTTGTCTTGATGTGGTCAGTAGCTGCTGCATCATGGCTGTAGGATCCTGGAAGATCTGTGAAGGAAATAAAACCTCAGGTATAAATCTTAAAACAATAAATTATTAATGTTATTTACTTTAAGGGGAGAGTAGATACTTGTATATTTGCAGTGTAAAACAAAATCACAATCAGTACTGGATAGTTACTGTTGTCATAGATAAGCTGCAGCATGAAAGCAGTCGTACCATTTCATCATAAAACTCAGAGACAACTGTCTTCTTGGGCATGGCACTGGAGTCTGACTGGAACAGCTTCAGTAGATGGTAAAGAGTCACCTAAAAAACACACACAAATTAACATAAAAAAACAATACATTTCAGGGAAGAAAAGTAAAATGACATATTTACTAAATACAGATTCTTGCCATATGCTGTGTATTTAGTGTGTTAACGTATAATTTAGGTGCAAACCAGCTGATCGCGTCTCAACACAATATCAGGTAGAGTCCTTCCCTTTCTTTTAGCTGCCAGACATTGAACATACAGCAACAGTATGAAGATCAGGACTCAGCATTTATTTGTGGTGTTGAATTAGTTTGGCTCTTACAGCTCTCTCATTGGGGTCGATGAAGAAGATCTTGATGATGATCTCGAACTCGCCCCAGCCCGTCTCTGTGATCTCATACGGAGGCTTCGTCACCACTGGAAGGAAGAAGAAAAACAGAGAATTATACAGACAGACAAAGTGGGTCAGAGGTGAAAGCCACAACGAATCTGCCAATCTACGAATATTATGTTTTTTCCATTCCAGACTCACCTCTCAGTGGGTTAGCGTAGCTCTCATGCAGCTTGAACTGGATCTTCTTCACATACGCTGACATATCCTGGAAGAACAATGTGATGTCAACACAGAAACATGAAGAGCTCAACACCTTCGATATACAAATTTATGCTGAACCAACTTCTGAGCCTTCTATAAGATTTAAGGCAAAGAGATTTAGGATGTAACCTCTTCGTGTCAGAATCTCTCCGCCTGAAGAAGGAATCGAACCCACATTTCAGTTTGTTGTTGCTGGTTCAAGTCTCACCTCGTTCCTGTAGGGCTTCACGTACACAGACCACTGGTGTGTGTGTCCGTCCTCCTCCCGCTTCTTCCCGAAGTAGCGGGCTACGTTACCGAACACGATGGGTTTCACGATCGTCACTCCCTGCGGAACACAAACAGGTCCACAGTCACGCGCTGTGCGTCAATTCAAGTGAATTTGAAAGTGGTCACACGGTGAATTCACGTTTCCTCCGCGGCTCCGGGTTCCCTTTACCTTCACTCTCCCCCCGGAATCTGGACCAAATTCACTCATCTTCTTGAACATAGTACAGAGGAGAGAACTGAATCCTGGAGATCACTCTAGAGAGTTCTTCTGGACCAACAGCGCGACTCCGCTTTCAATAGTTCTGCCATTTAAACACCAGAATCCACAAGCTCGGCGGTTAGAAGAGACAGTAAAACAACCGCCGGAAGTCGGAGGAGTAACGCTTTTAGTTGTCCGATAGGGATGTCTCTCTACGGTTCCGGAGTCTGACACCGGACAACTATAAATGTGTTGATTTTTAATGAATAAAATGATTTGGGTCCTTTTCTGGTTTGGTCAAACAACATGATTTAAATATTGTTGTTATAGGGACAATTTCTCCTCAATTTGACAGAAACAAGCGCCGGAAGTCACGAGAGTAACGCGTTAAGGTGTCCGATAGGAGTTTGGCACAGACGCTTAAGTTCCTACACCCGTGTTTCGAATTATGTGTTAGGTTTACATTATTTGCTGGTTTATTCAAATATTAAAATGAACCTAATGGAAACAGGATCTGTGAAAACAAGCTTCACATGCTTCAGAAGTAACAAATTTAAATATCTGACTAGAATGGACACAGACACAAAGGTGACTCGTGTAAGGAATTTTAATTTAGTTTTTTATATTAAGTATTGATTTAGATGATTTTGACGTCACATCAATTATTACGTTTATAATCGTTTCATTCAGTCACCATGTAAGTGTAATTCAAAGCACCAAGGTATTGAGTATATTGTCTAAGTAGATAATGACAGTTGGTAAAACTTTGTCACAAGATAAACATTAAAATCTAAGTTTCTCTTAATATTAATATAATATTAAATCTAAAGTAAACGGATTTCAGAAAACGAGGTCAGAATTTCTTGTTTCATAGTTTTCAGCTCAGATAATAAAAGCATGGTCAAAAAAATATTTAAGAATCGTCAATAAAGCTCAGCCTTAACTGTCCACAATCTAGACAAATTAAATAACTGCAGAAGAAAACCAACAAAAAACAAATTAGCTTAAAAACTTTTATTTTTTAGGGCAACAACCATTATTTCAGCGGAGTCTGTCCCTGAGCAGAAACCAGCGAGTGTTAACATAGAACATTACTGGCAGCTGCACAGGGTAACACGACGCCGTTGAACGTCTTAATCCGACTCCATCGATATATAAAAATAAGATGTATCCACTTACATACTGTAAACACTGAGGGCATTAATAACATGGTTGTTTGAAATCATGTGGCCCTGAAAATTCATTGTTTTTCAATGGGGAAATGTGTGCCTGTTAACTATGCTGATTCATTATCACATTTACACTTAGAAATCTAAATTGCAAATGAGAAATCAAGTTACATTATTTCCCATAGTACAACCTAAAATTAAGTTAAATTTCAGACACACTCGACTGAATTTCAAAAATACTTTTTTCTATTTACAGATTGAAAAAGTAGCTGCAGGCTTGTAAATTACTTTTCTATTTCGAACACTTTCTTTACTTTGACTATTCAAGTGAAATACTGAAAGAAACAAAACACACAAGATACTTTCCAACATCTTGTGTGAGGAAGTATCGTTCCTCTGGCTTGATGCCATTTCTTCTTCTGCAGCTCGTGTTGAGCTGAAAAAACTTACCTTCAGGGCTGTGGAGAGAAATCACAACCTATAGTACTTGTACTTAAAGCCATGCATATTTGAAATCAGGCTGACTAGATGGAGCCATCTTGGAAGTTGATTAAGTAATTAAGTAAGGCATCGTGCACTTATAGGTGCAAAAGAAGAGGGAAAAGAAACATACATGAGAAACTAAAAGCTCCAATCAGCCAAAACAATCAAGACCAGAGATGTAAATGAGCTTTTAACTTAACATTTAAGGACTTGTTCAAGACAAATAGCATCAAGGTATTTCCCCTCACATCTCAATTTTTCCACATTATTTTTTGTATCAAAAATATTTAAGCCTCTTTGAAATTTGCAGTTATTACACAAACACATTTCAGGAGAATCGTGAGGGTTTGGTGGTACAAACACAGTGACCTTTCTCTCCTTCAGAGTTCAGCCTAGGATTCAGAGAGAGTCCTGTGGCCATTACAGTGATAACATGGAGTTTTGTGTCCAGTTTTTTTTATACACTATGGAAATGAGGTATTTTAAGGGATTGTCCCTGAGATTTTCACCAACATCATGGATTAAAAAAAACATTCAACAAAACAAGGTCCAACAAGACAAACAAAAAAAGTATTCTACAGTTTACACAATAGTGAGGCATTGTGAACAACTTAACATATGCTGTGCTTGCCCCCGTTATTAATTTCAGGGTTGAGAGTCTCTCAAATGAAACAAGACAATATATGGCAGCTTTAAATTAAACATTATTGCTTTGAACCTTGACATTACCTTGACATTTATATTTACTCAAATTCAAACTTCTCTTGGTAACGATTTAGGGTCATCTATGATTTTCAAAATAAAAAACTTCAGCTCAGGGTCAGTGTTTACAATGAGCCTGTTAAAACAGGAATGCAAAACATGAACATGATGCAGTTGGAATAAATGTCTTGCATTACAAAACAGGACATTTGTTATGTTAATTCCAGTTGAATATAAAGCTTTACTGAATTTGTTCCTCATGAACGGTCGTTAAAATACGAACATACAAAAACATGTTACATGTGGAACATGGGAGCAAAAAGTCACTTACTTCAAATTGCAATTTTCCCATTAAAGGGATTCATTGATATTTGAAGTTGACAAATTCCATTTAAGCCAAAAACTTCAGTTGCTCACTTCATAACGGGTTTAAGTCCAAGAATTCACATTCACAATATGACATACAATTTGGTTTGGAAATAATATAATAAAAAAATAATAAGTGCTCTTGTGATGGTGGCTGCTGAGCTCAGTTACACATGAATCAAACACCAGAAACCACTTGAACCACTGAACATTGTGCGTATTTTAGGTACTTTTGTGTGTGTTCCAAAGGTGTCAAAAAGGTGTGCATGTACATGTCGAAACCTTCAATTTGTTCAGATCAATCAATCAGAGCCCATAGTGCATTCTAATCTTTCCTACCGAGTCAATCTCTTAAGAAAAAAAGAAAAACAAAAAAGTTCAACGCAACCTACTGACACCTGCCACGTATAATCAAAGTGGACCAATTCAATATGAAAAACATACTTCACTCCAAAATATACATTTAATATAAACGAGCCGAACATGTAGAGGAATTCAACAAATGCAGAGTGTACCTCAGTAAACATTTTTTATTACAACACCATCTAGTATTTAATCAAAAGCAGAGACATTTACAAACATACTAACCATGAAAAGAATAAATGAGAATGAGAGGAAGAGGTGGGGGAGAAAACATCCAACATGTACCCTATAAAGACTGATCTCTAAACTGAATGTACACAGTACAGCGAGCCAAGGGAGATGAAAAGCAAATAGGATGTAATGTTTGTGTCTTCTATTAAGGGGGCGTGCGGGCCACTTTATTGTTTCGTTGCAAAAAAAAGAAAAAGAAAAGCATCACACGTACTCGTCTTCATATCAAATAAAACATCATAAAAATAAAAGAGCTGTTTGGAAAGTTTCTTTTCTTTTTATCTTTAGTTACCATGAGTATAGGTGTTTGGATAACATAGCCTTACACAGGTTTGGGTCTTCCATCCACTGCTCTGAGTCAGGCAGACAAGATGAATAGACAGAGAGAAGGATGGGTGGAGAAGGAGAGGAGGAGAGAGATGGAGGGATGGAGGGATGGAGGAGGAGTAGGTGGTTGTAATCCTGTCCGGTCATGCAGGGTGGGGACGTTGTGGTGGTGGTGGTGCACTGAAAGCGTTCCTCCTTTTCCTTCCATCCATCCTTGATCCTTGTGAGCTGAAAGGTTTCAAAACGAAGGGTGGAGTTTGGTTTCGAGGCAGCCAAACAGTGAACACTCCCCCCCCCACCAGTAAACCTCTATGCATACAGAGTGCACAGCAGGGCCGGGTTCAATTCACCGTCACCATGAGTCAGAGCTGGAGCGTTTGTCGAGCCCACTGTGTTAACATTTAAAAAAATAATAATAACTTAACATTTTAATATAAAACGTTCTTTTTTTAACTTTAGTTATAATTAAACGACTCAGTTGACTGTGTATTGCCTCCCAGCCCCTCGCACAGAATAACATGTCATGCAAACTGGAACAGGAAATATCCAGGATTCAGGGGTGGAAATCTATCAGACTGTACACAACAGTTCAATTCATTACAGTTACTGAGGAGTGGAACTGTTCATTTACTCCATAGTATAAAAACTGTCTGTTACATTAAAGACAGCCAATGGAATCCATTTTACTAAAATTAACTTGGGATGCTTTACAGAACTGTCTCCATATTGCATTGTGTACTATTTCCCTGTGTTAGTGTACTTTGTTTTGAGTATTTATTCGTCTTCGACGAGAGTGAAACGAAGATCTGTACATGCTTCAGGTTTGTTTTATCAAATCAATAATGAGTCGGATACCTCGGATGTATCTGAATTGGATACTACATTTGGATACATAAGATGGCTGTTATTATTTTTTCCTCACCGACAACTAAAAACCTTTCACCCAGGGATGTATGTGATTTGCCAAACGTGTTTCAGGACTTTTACATTTAACAGAAAAAATGTCAGTGTTTTTTTAAATGCCCCCAAGTGAGAGAAAGCCCAGTAAGAGATACAGGGAACTAGGAATATAAAAGGCAGCTTTATGACCTGTTGTTAACAACTGTTCTGGATGATTTGATCACAAGTGGTCAAAGCTAAGTACAGGTCTGTACGCACTCAAATGCCTAAGATCCAATCACTCAAACCAGATTGGGAGGTGGTCTGGGACACTGGGAGGTGGTCTGGGATACTGGGAGGTGGTCTGGGACACACAAAGAACGACCTACTCAGCTGATGTACGTTTAAAGATATCAATGCTACTCAGAGTCCACACCTTAATTTGCTTGTGGCCACCACCAAAACATTAACACTGGCCACCACATAATGGTTTAATGATTTTCCTTTAATTGGTTAAGGTCTATTGATTTAACTCTTAACATAACGCCTACAATTCATACACAAGTCTGGACTTTTGACTTAATTCTCAACCACAACGAGCTGCTTTCAAACTTTTATTTTAATGCAAAAAATGCTCAGGTATATTCGATTGAAACTTCTGTAGCATCGCAACATGTTTCTTCAGAGCAACGCATTCATTCTTTCACACAAACCGGACTCCTCGCTCACTCGCTCTAAAAAGAGACGCACACTGATACAAACACAGGAGCAGCATTCAGGACACTTGCTGTCAACTTGTGATCAGATCTCTCAGGACAGATGTTACTATCAGATCTAAACAGAGCCTTGGACTATCAACAACGATCTACTTCAGCCCTGTCCATTTATTGAATATATCATTTTTCATAAAAAACAATTCTGATACAGAAAAGTGTATTTAAATTTGTCAAAGATTCAAATGCATATTTGAATGTTTTTTGCTGTAAAGGTGTTTTCTTTGTACATGGTACATAGTTACAGACAAAATAACAGTTTGGCCGACAGTACCAATTTTTTACAAAATACAGTAGTCAAACTAAATGGCACCATGTTTCCCAACATTATTCATGACTGACTAGAACATCCAGTACAAGTGGAAATGGGAATCATTGAAGATTTTTCAATGGTCAAATTACATCCAAATATCAGACTAAAAAAATCTCATTTTATTTTGATAAAATGCCATATTGTGGAACCATTGTTAAGTGTATTCTAGTTCCTAAGAAAACATTAACATGTGTAGCAGCGAGTCAGATAACACAGCACAAAACTGAAACAGGGGTCAAACCAGGGTCAAGCAGTTCATCAAACAGTCTGACATTAGATACTTACCATCTGATAATTCACATATTACAGGAATAATCAGGGCTACGGAGGAGTTTTAATTAACATATCTTCAGTAAAAGCTTGATAACACTTGGTATTCAAGAGAACAGGTTAATGTTAATGTAGGTGTATTATTCCTGTAATTTGGCTTTCTCTGATAACTGCTATTCTCTTGAACAATAAAATGCGCCATAAACATTATCAAAGTCTTACAATTGTCTTTTCCTATTCCTTGAACTAAGAACTTCCCTATAAAGATATGTCACTGTACTTTCCGCCCCTGTTTGACCCGGATTTGACACAAAGGACTGATCTCCTGCACACATACACCTACATTCAGACTGAAGAGGTAGCATAGAAAGTTATATCGGCTCTGTACAAACAGTGAGCATTCCCCCATGACAATATGAACAGATACAACAGTACTAATGCATCAGCGGACACAATAAATAGCCACACTACTATCAGGAACAGAAGCTGAATAACATGCCGTGAAATATCAGACTCAATGCAAAGGAAATGGTCAAATGGAAAATGGAGATATTTGGCCTCATTACATACTGAACACCCTCAAAGTCCTTATGATTATTCTCGTTTCAAACGGACAGAAACAGTTATTATACTGTTATCCTGACATTCTTTAGGTAACATCAGGCCTTGTGCCCACTGGGGATCTCTCATCTAACATTGAGAGTGTTAGAGCACACTGCAGCATTTGCTGGTGAAATACTGGTGTTGATATGTAAAGGTATTTTGCTGTATGGTAAAGAAAACATGGAAAAATATCTACTTTCTAATTTAACAAATCTACAAAGTTTAGTTCTTGTTGAGAGGTTCCCAGTGGACACAAGTTTTACTTTTCAGCAAAACCTTGTGTAGATAAAGGACAATAGAGCAGAACAGACGTCAGATTCACTAAACCTGCACCGACAGCGAAAAACGAATAGCTCCCTACAATAGATCAAATCACAATCTTTTGGTAGCTCAATGGGTTTGGCCTGCTATTAAAGTCAGATACTCCAGAGGCAAAGCCACCCCAGCTAATATTTCTCAGAATAAGAGGAACATATGTATATAATTACATATAGTACAGAGATAGTCAGTACAACTTCAGACATCGAGCTTTCAAGATTACATAAAGCTTCCGTCTCACATCTCATTTGAAATTATGAGAAATATTATTTGGGGTGATGCATTGCTGTGCAGAGATGCCAAAGGTCCCATGTAACCTATATGCTCTTTAAGGACTGATTTACACAGCGCACTCACACACACCTTAGGGCTTTGGCAGTAAAGGACATGGGAAACGACACAACAGTTCAAAGCCGATATTTCAACTGCAGTTCCCAGCTTAACAAAAGGTTTTTATATTTTTCATCACAGAAGTGATGCAATGGAAGAAAGCATCTTCCCAGAAATAATACAACATGATTCAAGAATCCGAAATGCCATGAACACACCAGCAAGCCTCAGACAGCAAAACACAGTAGTTGTGTTTTGCTAGCGACTGGTGGTTTTATAATAATCAACTCATCTAAAACATGGCTTCTCATCCGAACAGCCATCCATAAAGCTATGAGCCAAAATACCCAGAAAAAACTGTATAATCTCAGCTCAATACTGAATACTCAACACCGCAGCCTAAACAGAAATCATTTCAGTACAGGTGTCACATGAAAACAAAATATTAAAATGCAAACTTCTATGCGTCAGTAAATGACAAATAATAAGTAGCATACAATTGTGATTTGGATGTATGACATCAAGAATTGTTAGGCGATTATTTTTTCTTGCAACATTCTCTCATTTACAAGTAAATTATAATTTTTTCAGTCTTTTCAATTTCTCAACTTCACCAATATCTGTTATGACAATGTAAATTTAAAGCCACTGATCAAATCACAAGAATATCAACATTCTGTATTTCCAGAAAATGACATCAACAGGACAGAATATTACAGAATATTTGTAACCTTCCCTCAATGTCTTAAATTGAGGTACAGGTAGTGAGAGAAAGGAGGCTACAAGAACATTAAATCTGACACAAGTAAATGCCAGGAAATATTTGTCATGCAAATATGGTATAGTCACATTGTCAGAGTTTGTTGTGTCCAAAATCATCAGATATTGACACTGATCAATAAATTTTAAATTCTCTTAATGAAAACATGACATTAATTTATCCAACTTTTGAAATGAAATGGTGAAAACGTATACAACATTACTATGAATGCAACATTTACAAAGTGTATACCCATCTCCTATAACCTGAACATTGTGATTTTCTCATTGAAAACAATCAAACGTGTACAGACCATAAAAAACTGCAAAGTCTGTACCAACTATTTAAAGCACACTACTCTAAGAACCCTACACTTCAATAAGCTGCAAACTCACAAATAACAAAGAGCTTCAGAACTGTGTCTTGATATTTAACCCAGAAAATATCATTCTTTTGATTAACTGGCCACAGCTGCTGGTAAAACCCAAATTCTGATTATTTCCACTTTATAGGATCAAATCACATGTTTGAATCTACAGAAGTACAGCATCAGGTTAGTGCTGCTTTATAGCTTCTCACAGGCTTTCATCAAGAGAATGTGCACCTGTATTTTCTTATTCATTTAGCTGAATACAGAAAGTGGATAATGAATGAATTTTGTGATTTACCAGCCTCAGAGGCGTGCAGGCCAAAAATATAATTAATTCACAAAGTCAATTTCGAGTAACGGTCAGTGATTTCTTTGTTTTGGGATATTGCTTAAAAATCTCATACATACAACTGTTACAAAGCCCTTTGAGCAGAGTGAATACAACAAGTGTAATTTGACAAGATATTTCAGTAAAAACACAAAGCAACATAAGTGCGATTGTCGATTCTGAAACTTGAATGAAAGTGAGAGACTTACCTGATACTTACCGGACACCGAAAGGACTGCGTATTATAAGTCATAAGTGTTGCTTACCTTTTCTCTTCTAGTACCCCGCCCACAAGGAAGTTCAGGGACATACATTTGGATCAACTCTACTGTCGTTGTAGATTTAAGATTCAATTAATTTAAAAGCTTTTAATCTTCAATCAAATATTGTATATGAATTCAAAATGGGATTAGTGATGTTTAGAAGCATCTTATGATCTAATCATTTACGTGAATGACTGTTCTGATGTGGGAAATCTACACAGTAGATCAAATTTTGACAGTATGTCTATATAGTTAGATTTTGAGATTGTGAAGCCTTTAATCCTGATAAGATTAGATCAGCAAACAAGACTTAAAAACTAATCGCTGGTGTCTTCTATTCTAAATGTGCAGTTGAGGTCTTAACTAGCCTGACTCCTTCCAGATCCATGAAAAATGCAGGAAGCATGAAAACATAACAAATTTAATGACAGAAGGAAATCCCAAAGGTTGTACCCACCTTGTCTTGTCTAACGGTGTCGGTACTCCCTCTCCCTCTCTCTTTCCCTGTCTCTGTCACGGTCCCTCTCGCGGTGGCGGTCCCTCTCCCGGCTGCGTTCTCTGTAATAGTCCTCGTGCCTGTCGCGGCTGCGGGACTTGTGGCGTCGACTCTTTTCTCTGGATCGGCTGTGGTCGCGTTCTCTTGAGCGCTCTCGCCTGGCAGAGACCGGCATTAGACTGTGATTCAATGTATTAAATACTTATTGTATATTGTGGCAATTCCAATGATGAAAACACAACAACTTCATGTTACAATTTTCACTACAGAAAACCAGCTAGAGAACAAATAGCAAAACAATTTTCAAGTAAAAGACAAATTGTCTTTAGGATTTAAACATTAGCTGACATTTTTTCTTTATAGTGCAGCTCATAAACAACTTCAATGTCATATTTAATAGGACATTTATTTGCATGAAATTCAAATTCTCACCTGGAGGCCGAGCCATAGCTTTTTGACTCAATTCCATGGAGACAGTCCTGCAGGGAACTGATGAGGACCTTACAGCGGTCGTCTGCTGACACTTTGGACTGTTTGATCAGACTGATGGCAGTCACCAGCGTCTCTATAGCACTGCCATAGTCAGCTAAGACAAAAAGGTTGCATCAAATGTTAATTTATGTTGTGTTGTATTTCTTAATTTTATGTTATGTAGCATTTAGTTGCATTGTATGTACATCACTATGTGTTACCTGCACTGGCGTCAGACACGGCCCTGGATATGGCGCTGGAGGAGATGGCTCGGTTTCTGTTCATGATCTCCTCAAACTCTGCCTCACTCAGGGGGGTCCGTGATGCCTCCATCTCCCTACAGAGACAAAAACACATTAGCTTCATGGCACTTTTTATGTTACCAATGTTAACTAGTTGTGCCAAAGATTGCCAATAGAACACAATATGAATAGCTGTGTAACTCGTTTGTCCCACATCACCACCCATTCTCACCGGCCTCCGGGACCGAAGTCTCTCTCGTAAGGGGGCGGGCGTCCGTATGGGTCGTTTGGTCCTGGGGGCCCTCGGCTGTCGTTGGGGGGCATGTTGTTGTTGCCAGGTGGGGGGAAGAAGGCGGGGTTGACATGGGGGGCGGGTGGTGGTCCACCCGGCGGGGGACCTGACATGTGTGGAGGAGGAGCCAAAGCCATGGGTGGTCCAATGGGACCTGGGGGACGAGGAGGGAAGGGTCCTGGAGGTGGCGGGCCCTGTTGGGGGGGTGGAGGACCAGGGGGAGGGCCATAGCCTGGAGGAGGGGGGCCTGGAGGTAAGGGTCCCATTGGTGGCTGGCCAAACTGACCAGGGAAGAGAACAGGAGGAGGTAGCCTGTCACCACGGTTTGGAGGACCAGAGAGGGGAGGGGGGAGGCCCTGTCCAGGGGGTGGAGGTCCTGGAGGGCCGGGGGGGCCAGGTGGACCAGGAGGGGGACGTGGGGGACCCTGCATCCCACCTTAAAAAAGAAAACGAAGAATAAAACAGAAGCTGGTGAACCTAATTCTTTATCTTTTGTTTATGTTGCAGTGAGAAGAGCCCTCCTCAGCCTTTTTGCATCTAAAGGGGAAATAAGTGTTTTGGTCAAAATCGGGCAGACCCCTTCTTCACTGGTTTAAATCATATTGGTCCAAACATATTTTTTGGGTCAAGCTTTACATTAAATATCTTATATTAGCCTGTTCTTTTTCTGTTTCCTTCTCATACAGATAGGTTTAGGTTTGATTGTTCAAAGCACAGACAATGACAGACAGATATGAGCTACAGGGAACAACAAATGAAAAACACAATGTTCAAAACAAGAAGGCAACAGAAGAGATGAGGATAAACACCCAAAGCAATTTGCTTTCAAGATGACTTTTTTTCCTCTTTTAATCCGAGGTATTTAATGATGATCTTATTTTCCTCAGAACAGCATTTTTTGAATGCCAAGATCTTATTTGACATACCAAAATATATATATTGCAGTTGGCAAACAGGGACACTTACAAAAGATATGTTAAGGCTTATCGGGGGGATTACGCAGCTTTGACATTAGCAACTATTTGCTGTAAATCTCTTTTGGGACTTAAGGAAGCAATTTTACATCCGTACCGAGTATAGCAGCAAAAGATGGACAGAAATACTATATGTAATCTGACATACAATGATATGATGCAACAGTATGCAGTACAGAACAATTCTGCAGCTTCTGATGTTTCTGTTTACTGGTAAATTTTTAAAGCATTCTTTGTAATGTTTTAGTGTGGACACTTCAAAATATTAACGCGGGCCTGATGTAAGGCCAACAGTATAACATGAAAACAGTCTTTTAAGAGATCTAGATAACTTGGTAAATTCAGGATAAATAAGGCGATCGATTAAATCAAGAGGTGTTTCACCTCTGCCGCGCCAGTTCCCGTTCCTGCCCCCTGGCGGGAAGGGATTGAAACTCATATCCATCAGAGGGCCATCTTGGTGCCTAATCAGATCTGGTGTCATCCCCGAGCCTAATGGGGAAAAAAGCAAACCAATCACAACTCTCCCCTTGATAAACGTCCGCCTACCAACTGAAGGCCGTTGGTGGCCCAGCAGCACGGGGCGTCAGTCGCTAAGCTGGACAAGAAATATGGGAAAAACGGTGGGATGTAGGGCAAATATGCAAAAAATTGAACAAATAAAAAGCTGGCAAGTCAATTTTTCCCTACAATAAGAGAATGGCAGCCAATCCGAGATTTGGAAGAATTGAAGGCTGGTAGCGTGTCAAGTAAAGCTTTGAGCTTACTGCTTTTCAAGGAATGATGTGGGGAAATTGTCAGTAAGCAGAAAATTGCAGCCAGGGAAGGATTATTCGTTCAACTCAAAAGTGAGGTGGGACAAAAAACAACAACCAAGATGGGGGGAGACACATGCAAAGGCACAGCTCTGCCAGGATAGACTTGGAGAGAGATCCCTCACTCAAATAAGAGAGAATAACAAAAATCAGAAATCCACTGACATGTAAACCTAATCAGGTGATGCCAAGACATTACAGAATACATATGCTTGTAGTGAGTCCGTAACTCGCGATGTTTTCCGTCTTCCAGCCATTAATTGACTCACTTTTTTAAGCTGATATTCCAGAAAATACTTCACAAACATGCCTTCCCTGAACTCAACTTGATTTGTAGAACATAGGTCATGCTAACATTCAACCAGCTCCAAGGATTTCTCCAAAATTGTACCAGGCAAATTAATTATTAAATGTCATAAACTTGGGAGTCATCCTACGTTGTACAAAACGTGTCCTGCCATCATTCCAATGACTGCTCACACCTTCCTTCTCGCTAGGACTTTTACTGCTTGGAATGCATTTTAAAAATCAACTTGTTTGATTCAATACTAATTTCAGTTTATGTGCCAGAGAATAACCCAACTTTAATTTGATTAATAAATCTGGCCTTTTTGTATATTATCTTTCAAATGACTGAACTGAGAGGGACATCATTCCCCCCTTGTAGCATGAATGCCTGTTACCAAGCTTACCGGGAAAGTGTGGTGGCGGTCCTCCGGGTCCAATAGGACCAGGGAAGCGGTCTCCTCCTGGGCCGGGTGGTCCGGGGAATCTGCCTCTGCCACGACCCATTGGGAAACCTCCACGGAGACCTCCACCAGGGGGACCAGCTTTACCTTCCCCAGACATCTGACCTGACTGAGTACCTGTGAAATAACACTTACCTTTAAAATATATGTCTATGTATATACATAGAGATATCTAGAAATTGCGGCACTAACTGACTTGCACTAGCTGAATTTAATGATTTTTGTTTGAAGTGTATAGCTGTGTCAGTAGGTGCTGCAGTGTATCCAGGAGACTAACTGGCATGTCAAAGCATGTGTAATTGTTTACATGAATAATTTGAAAGAGCATAGTGACAAGTCTTGAAGTTAGCGGTAAGTGTAGTGTAGATGCAGAGTGTTCACTTGCCCTCCTTACTTTTGCGTGACTGCATCTCAAACTGACTGAGAGACTGTTTGTTGCACGGCGTGACGATGGGACTCTGACCATGGAGCTCTCTCTTTGATAAGAGCTCCATTAACTTCCTGGATGAAGCCTCTGAGCCCACACATACAAGGGCAAATCTGAGAGGAACAGGAAATAAAGCTTTTGCTCATACTGGCTTCCCAAGTATCACCTCACAATCTACACAGCAATATTCACAAATTCATTAGATTTAAAGGAATTTTTTGAAACTTAGACACTTTCGAAAAACCAGACTACAAAGACAAACAAATTAATTGTATCATATCATATGTTTTACCCAAGTTATGGTAAATAATAACAGCATTATGACACAATATAAAAGAAGTTGTTATCATTGACTGTGATCACATTATGCACAGATAATTAAGGTCTTACCCTTTTGATTGGCCATTTGCTCTGTTTTCAAAGAACTTTATTTCCAGCAAGTCTGCGATGCCTATCGACCTGATTGTTTCTGTCAGGTCCTCATCTGTTGTCCACTACACAAGAGACGAAAAACATCATAACCACAATGACCTCAATTTTATAGTTATGCAGAAAATTTTAGAAAAAATTTAGAACCTGCCTATAAACTTATAGATCTCCTCTTGGCACAACAGCCTGAGCAGAATTACACCAATGTGAAGTCTACTTACCCATGTGAGGTTGCCTATGTATAGGGCGATTCTTTTTCCTGTGTAGGTGTAAACCACATTTGGTGCAGCACTCTTGCCTCCGTCTGAGCCCCCGGGTGCAGGCAATGCGTCCAGGTAGTCCCGGTCCTCTGGAGCATCCCCATTATTAGCTGATGGGGATATTACATCATCGTACAGGTCGATCTGATCGTGAACCGGATAGTCAGATTCCTGTTGAGCATGAAAATATCAGCTGTGTTAATATTTATAAGACGTGATTATAGGTGTTACCATAGCAGCACTATATGCCACGTCGGGCATCAGCAAGTTTGCTAGTATTTGTACTGATCCAATGCCACCAGTTATTTTTGTAACCATATGTAAGACTCAAGCTTCAGAAAGTTATTGCTGTGCATTTCTTTATTTGTGTTCTTTTTAAGTTATGACTGACAAACTAAACAACCAAAGAAGTTTATATACATTTTTCTAAGGGTTAAACCTGAGCCGGGCCATACAAGAATGATAGCAACCATTTCCATCCAAGGTTAATATCTCTCTGCAGTTAAAATACTCTATATAAACTCTTGTGTTTTTAAATTTACAGAGATGGGACTCGTTATGGGCTGATATTTCAAGTTCAGGTATCGCCACAGCACTTTCCCAACAGTAATTATACCCATGTCATCTGCAATTGCGGCATATGATACTGAAATGAGTAGTTTCCCACAATGTTTTGATTAGTCAGCACAGCCTAAATAGCAGAGGTACATTTTAAACTGTTAGGCAGAAAAGGGCCAATTATATAAACTGCATGATGTGCTATACAATAAATCCACTACAGGTGGCACAACCTGTCAACTTGGCCTTTCATTGAATCGTCTTATCCACTCTATACTTGGTGTTACCCTGTGGTCACATCCACATTTCTTTAAAGCTCCCGGGGGATGTATATGCCACAAGCTTTTTTCAGGAGCAGATTCACCAAGGAGCACCTCGCATTAACCGAGCAAATGTATGTGGAGCAAATGACAGCCAAGTGTAGTCCCAGCATTACAGACAGCACATGGCAGCATGTAAACAATTCCTGCGTGGTCATGTAAAGTAAACACAAGTCGGTCATGTGAGGACTAGGGGCTCCAGTTATGCTTAAATCTCATTCAAAGACGTGCACATAACCCAAATAAACGATATATCGAACCTGTTTTTTGATTTATACTTCAAGAGGTTTTCATTTAACGTTGTAGAGACTAATACTCTACAACACATCTGCTGTGTGGAGCTCAGGTTAGCCAGATCAGGAGGAACCCGGGAGAGGAGAAGACTAGTTGCTTGTCTCCGGTGACGAGCAGCTGCATGGTTGTTTACAACGAACCCGTCGGACCAACATGACGCAACGTTAAACCTGTTTGGGGAATCTTTCTCTCTGTGCGGTTTTGCATGTGAGAAATTAAATGAGTCTCTTTTACCAGATGTTCGGCGAAAGAGGGCGCGAGTGAAAAGAAAACATGTACCGAGTAGACACAGCGATGCTACAACGAGGCTAGCAAACCCCAAGCTAACAACTCAAACCCCCGCGAAACACTCTTCTAGCTCGTGCTAACAATTCAACAACACGTCCTAAGCCCATTTTCCAACTAAAAAGTTTTTATTTGGAATAAACTTCCAAAGAACTGGAACATACTTCTTACAAAAACAACAAGTGGCTAACTATCAGCTAAGCTAACGTAGGTGTGTTTGTTTGGATCCCGCCACGGAAGGCCACGAGCGAGGCCCCAAGACTGTGGCGAGCAGCCGCTTCTCACCCGCACCAACACAAATACACACATTTGCACAACGCAAAATCGACGATTTAATGCAACAAACTCCGTGTTGAACAACAGCAGCAGTGCGGATGTAGCATTTGGGCGGTGAACGCGACCTGAGGCGGCCGGTTTGCAGCATGGTGGTCGGGGGGCCTGTGTACGAGCGGGGCTCCTCTGAACCGACAAACCGCGATATTCTCCTATTATAACCTCAGGGAACTGTTACACACATATACAGAAAATAACATACACGGTTGAAGTGTGTTGAATGTGGATCTATTACCTGGTTAAATTCCTCCTCTACATCGGCGTAGATATCGATGTGATCCACACCGTCCGCCATTTTCCTCTGAGCCGTCTCCCTCCGCTCGGAGGTGCAGAGACACAATGAGAGCGACAACAGGCGCCCCCGGCTGGTCACCGCCGCTCACTACACACACAAACATCACTTTGTTTTTATTCTGAGCACCCTAAATATATCTTAAACATTGAAATAACAACTTGAAGGTTTTGCATGAATTTTCGGAATTATACGAAATTAAATGTGTCCGACACTGTGATTATTGTGAGGCGTCAGAAGCCAAGGTTCAAAACTACTGGGTTATTCTCTAACAATAGATTTTTAAAGCATACTGGAAATCATCCAGTATCTAAAATCCAAAAATATAATAGTAACTTTTAAGTAAGGCTGTCAAATATATGCAGTAAAGTAGAAAATACATTTCTCTGAAATGTGTATCAAAAGCAGCATAGAACGACACAGACACACACAATAATTTGTCAATCTTCTCGATCTGCTTAGTTTCTCATGGGAGTTAGCAGGCTGTGTGGCCTAGTTGGTAGAGTGGTCGTTCTCCAACCATCCCCACCTGCATGCCGAGGTGCTCTTGGCTCAGTTTGCATTTAAATTATTATTAGTTTTAAAATTGGCAGGATCTATTAAGTGGACAATATCTTACACTATGTTAAGACCCCAAGGAACCATATCAAATGTGGTGAAATGGGCATAATATGTCTCCTTTAATTAAAAAAACTAAAATAGATAAATAAATACATGAAATACGTGCTCGGGCCCTAATAATAATAATAAGTTATGGATTGTGAGGTGCGATGTTTTGACTTAATCCATGAAAAAAGTACACATTTTAGAGTTCTGCTTCCCTGGTATCATTTATCCTCTTATTGGATATTTTAAAAAATCGTTAGGGGAATGACAAATAACAAGAAGACCTGAGTAGGTTTTATTCTTATCATAGTCATTTTTACTGTTTATCAACCGAAAAATAACTATATAAATTATAATTTTGAACTAATGAATGAGCAATTAATTCTAAATCAGTGGTCAACAACCCAAGTTTTTTACACTTACAAACGTAAGCCAAGATCTACCAACCCGATATCTTCCAAAACTTATAGTTATAAACACAATCTGACCCGCTTCAGACCACTTTAAGCATAATGTCAAGAAGTTTTTCATTATTATTCATTATCATAAATCATAAACATTTGTCCTTTTTTAAGCTATCTCCTATCTCCTTTTTTGTCTCGCTGATGTCAATTTGAAGAATAAACATTTAATTGTTTGTTTGGCATCCATGGACTTAATTGAAAGATGGACTTATGTATTAAATATCTTCAAGCAAGTCCAAATATGTAATCCGCCTCCCTTTGAATTATGATGCAACAACAGACACCAGAAACATTATAGTATAAAAAAAACCATGAGGATAATTTTATTGGTCTTTGTACAAATAATGGCTTCAGTCGATCAAACCACAATGTGAACATATCAACCACACAATATTGTACAGTGAAGATTACCAACAAAAGTCAAACAAATGAGTCAAAGTTCTGTAATAATCCGAACAAGAGAGAGAACAACGTGTAATGTTGCACACACACGACATGTATCTGAGTCTATTACCTAAACAGGCAAAGTCTGAGGCCATTCTGTCAACAGAATTAGTTCAACTCAGCGGACATGCTTCGTACGATGATGGAAAAAATATGATAGAAAACAACAAAAGGGAAACTCACAGCTCAAAGATGAAACGCTGAGACGAAACAGTCCAAAATATTAAACATACAAGCAGATGTGTACAAAAATACTGTGTGATTCATTTAAATTGGAATTACACACAAATCACATAAAAAAAATGAAGCAATGACCAAGTTTCTTCCACACGAACAACACCGCTTGTCAGAGGGAAAGTTACCTTTGCGTTTCTAAATTGTTTTATGAAAGCAGATACAGGAAGATGAGCCCTAAAAAAATATAAGTAAGTCTCCAGAAAATGCATTGAAATTGAATTTCTTAAAAATGTATACTTGGTAAATCATCATTTGTGGTAAGCACATGCAGATTGACATCATGTTTGTTCATTTTTTAAAACCCCCAACACATACACACAAAACACAAGTGATCTGAAACCATTTGGAACTTCAGGCTACAGTTGTGTGAACCATGCAGATTGTAGACATACACGCTGCCAGAGTTCAGGTTTCCACACGTCCAGACAAACATAGTTACAAAAGGTATCTGTACAAACACAAAGAAAGACACAGCTGATAAAGACAGAAAGGCAGACAGACATTTAAAAAAAAGAAACAAATATTTTTGGGGATGTGATTGAAATATAAATTCAAAAATGAGTTTCCCCCGAGGAGCTGACGATCCCCATTTTTATTATCTTTTATCAGATTTTTTCTATAAATCGAACTTCTATGCAACCATGACTTTCTAAGAATCGAGCCATAATCTTAGCCACTGTCCATTATCCGTTAATTGTGTGTAAAACCATGTAAAACATGACTCCCACCAGAAACACAACAGTGTTCTCCCACCTACGTCTGTAGCCCTTTTTTCTGTTGTTATTACTCATCATTAAAAAAGCGAAGTCTTCGAATAAAGCATTGTGGCTGATAAATATTGGATGTGTTTATTATTGGAGGTTTGCATGCTTGCAGCCGCATATATAATATGCATTTGAGCTTGCAACACACCATTCAGTGTGATAAGGGAAAAGAGAAAACATATTTCCCCCCCTTGGATTCTGTTATGCTGCATCTTGTGACTCATAAGCCTCTTGCATCAAAGCATGTCACAGCCACCATCTGCATCTCTTCAGTCCCTTTTCATTGTGAGATGCAAATTGGTGTGTGACCCACAAACTCTCATAATAACATCGATGTCCATGTCCGCCAGGAGAGACGTGACTTGTTGTCTTCATGAGCAAATTGTCCATAATTAGGAACATTAAAAAAAAATCCACTTGAGGTGTCCAGTGTTTAAACACATGTCGTCATTTTTTCCAATCTCCCCCTTTCTGTGATAATGGATGAAACACCAAAGGTTGTCCATCGTCAAGAGATGTTCGTGGAGAAGAAAAGACAGATAAAGAAGAGAGAGATTGAGAGAGAAATGAAAGAAGCTCGTCCGCAGTCGTTGGCATTCTCCTGCACAGACAAAAACATTTTAATAAGACAAAGGAAGGAAATATATTTTATCATGTAAAAAAAAACATCAACAATTTGTACATTTTCTGCTGATGAAGTTTAATTCCAGAGTGGAATTCCTAAGTGGACCAATGAGAAGCTGACCTGTGGATGGTAGGCGTGGCAGGACTCTGGCCGTCTGCGAATCTTCTGCGACCTCATCCTGTCACACTTTACTGAGGCGTTATGTACAGCGGGGTCAAGGAACAACAACAGGTCCAGCAGGGGCTTCTAATGCATTCCCATTCAAACATTTAAAACAACAACAACAACAACTACAACTATAGACACAATTGGTACAACTAAATCAATTCAATGAGACATCCTGTCCTTGATTCAACATCCTGCTTGATGTCTGCACACTCTCCAGTGTGGGAGTTTGTAGCAACAGGGATTGAGAGAAGATAATTGACTGTGTTCATAATCGGTACATTCTGGTAACGTTAAAAGGATATATTTGACTTCCTGGGGCTCCATGGTGATGGGACTGTACTGTCTGGAACAGTCACAGTCTGCTTGAACCACCAGCATCAGGAGGTTGCTGTCTGGTATCTGTTGCACCACAAACATCCTGGGACACACAAACATTGAGAGATGGATGTGAAAGTGTGACACACAAACAGAGACAGAAATTCTCCCAGTGTGGGGCACCCAGCACGGGAGGATACAAAGTTGGCAGTCACGACAACATAATACAAATATGAATAAACAACAACAAACCCTAAATATATTCACACATTTATTTATGAGTCATACATTTGTAGATAATACTGTGGTTCTAGTTGAGAACAGGATGTGTTAAACCTCAGTTGGCCTCACGGGGGCGCTGACACTCAATCTATGAGCATAAACCTGCTAAAAAGATACAATCCTACCAGATAACCTCAGTGTTTCTTTCCATGTTTCTGTGTTTCTCGCTCTCTTTCACCAAAGTATATACAAACACACTCAGTAATGATTCTCTCTCACCTTTTCCACTTCTGTTTTCCTCCCACTGTTTTTCAATCTCTTTCTTTGTCACCTACTGCTCCCCCATCTCTCCTTACTCGCCACTGTACTTTCTCTCAGTTTTCCAGTCTCCCTCTCACCCTCCCTACACCTCTTGGTCTTTCTATAACCTTGTGCACCTTGATATAATTCTGTTCCTCTCCACTTATTTTCCTATACTTGATACTCTTGCATAAACAGACTCCGCTCTTAGTATGCAGAGCAGAGCAAAGCCTTAGAAAATGGAATTTCGAGGGACAATTTAATATGGCTGATCTGGGGCTTAGAGAGAAGCGCATAGTTGATTTGTGTGTGTGTGTGTGTAATGTGTGCTTACTTCTGGCAGCGTCCACACTTAATAATGCTGTTGGTCTCTTTGACTGACGGCTCATAAACGAAGCTGGGGTACTCGGTTTCACACGGCTGCAGGATGTCCCCTTTTTTCTTATGAGCCGAGGCTAACAGAGAGATGGACAAGGGTTAGGTCTCAAGGTTTGAAATATGGATGAATGTGTGTGGCAGTGTGTCGGTGTGTGTTTGTGTGTGTGACATTTGGCTGGTGACTGACAGACAAGCAGGGCTACTATTTAAATCATTGTTAGTCTTGGAGGAGCTCTCGCTTTGCTGTTTACTCCAAACAAAACCGCGTACAGGCAAAATTATTTGTTTTGAAAGCTGAAAGGAGAAACATAATGGCTTGTCCAAATTTCCTGTCTGGTTGTGATCGATTTTTCATTTATTTGACTTTTTTAGAAACCACTCTGCGCTTACTTCTTATTTTAAAGACTTTGTGCTTGTTCCCAGACAAAGGCAATTTTATTTTGTTTGAAGAATACAACAAAGACTACACTGTACATAAAACAAAAAAATGCAAAACACTCTGATTCTCATTATAAACACTACAACACTAGATACTCACACACGCTGAAAGATGGCTTCGCTGAATGGAGGGATGATGATGGTGGTGATTGGAGGAGCAGATGATTGACAGTTGGAGTGATGAGGTGGGTGAATGTGCGATCGATGGAGAGACAGACGCAAATGAGTGGTGAGGGGATCACAGGACACTATGACCTTCTGACTGATGATCAATACTGATCAATCAAAACGCTTTGAACTCCCACTGCTATCGAGCCGACACAACATACATGTCTGTCATGGCTGCAACATGTTTGTGGGGACTGTCCACAGAGAGTGGTGATGATGTCATTTGTTCAGATTAGATTTATGTTAATAACTTAATATAATTTTGGATATTTTTAGAGTTCACTAAGGCCAATACAAAACCAGCCAAAATAGCCCTGGACTTCTGAAGGTTAAAATCAATGTAGATATAAACTCACCATCAGCAAAATGCTCCGTGTGCCAGAAGCCACAGATATTAAACTCCAGGAGGAACCTTGTGAAGGAGAGAGGAGAAAGAGGAGAGTGGACAAAGAGAGGGAGTCAATTAGGCAGCCTTCATTATGGGCCCAAGCAGATTGCAAGCAGATTGCACACAGCTTTCGCAAACTGGGCCAGGACCCAAAGTTGTGCCGTGGGAATATTAATATGGGTCCCCAAGTTATTCTGCAGTAATTGGAAGCTTTGTCTTAACTGGATAACTCCCCTTGTTGTTTTTAATGAAGATGCTGGACGTATCACGTGACTTCAGCCTCACAAAGTCACAGCAGTAAAAACTCAGGTTGTTTTCTTAATAAGTAGGTGCCACTATTCTTATCCTTCAGTTACTAACTGTACTTAAAGGGTAATTGTTTTGTTGCCCAGAGATTTATACAGTTGATATAAAGGTACTGTCAGCAGCACGGACGGATGTTATATCAATGTGTTTGTACAGAGACTATGTGTTATGAAGCAATTTCTTCGCCAGGTATAGTTACCATTTGGAGTCAGAGTCGGTAAGAGGCAAGCTGGGGCTCGCTGTTTCCCTCTGTCCCTTTGTCTTTGTGCTAAGCTAACTCACTGCTGGTGTTAGCTTCATATTTATCATATATTGATTTATTTTTGTGTACTCAACTAGGTAATTGATCTGTTCCTGTAATATTTTGGTCTACTGAAGTAAATAACTACTTTGTATTTTAATGAGGGTATAATAACCTATAAATCTATGTTACATCTCTTTATCCGTCTATATATATCAAACAAAAACAAAAATAAATTTCACTGTTGGTTGGTGTTGTCTGTCTGTATAATATAACAGTGCTGCCAACCAAGAAGCATTCTTTCCATTACTCTGACGTAAAAGGAACAGATATCCACTTTAGGTTTCGATTGGGGGCAGCCATTTCTGGTTGCCCCTAGCAACACTTACAGAAGGAAGTTGGAGAGGAGCCACTTGAGTGCTGACGCCAAACCATAGAACGGCTGGAGACAGAGATGGATGGATTATGGTTAGTGCAGAGTTGTGAGGAGCTTTTACGGAGAATATCACCATACACAGAATTAGTTTATTGTACATACACTGAGAAGTGGACGAGCGCTGTTGACAGAGTGCGAGTTCATCTTACACATGGCCTGGTAGTCGAACAAGGACACCCTGGGGAAACACACACAAAAGCAAATGGTGTTGCTGTATCTGACTGACATTGATTTCTTGATGCCTCCCTCTCCAGACCATTACACTCAGCGCTTCGTGGCTCGGTTCAACCTTTGTAAAAACCCAAATCCACTTAGAAAATAAATAAAAACATCTCCACGCTGAAATTAGTTTCCCTATTTGTTTCGGTGTTTTGATTTATTCTTGTTTTTCCTGACAAAGGTGAGTATTTTTTGTTCTGGTGCAGGAAGAAGAACAAGTACACATAAATAAACACGCACAGCTTTGCAGACATATGCACGTACACAACAAACTCACACATACACGCAGCCAATGAAGTTCATGCATGCTCAGAACCAGTTATGTAATATCCTGTGACAAATGAAGCATGACGAAATCTTTTAGCTGTTTAAAAATAGCGCATCACTCATGTGATTTCAAACATAAAAGAAGGGTAAAAAGAAAAGTCTGACGAAAAAGAAATCCAGAGCAGCTAAAGAAGCTTGAAGGGTAGCGAGAGGGGAAAGCAAGGATATCTACACAACAACCACAAAGATGGAGGAATGTACTGCCCCAGAATTTTGTTCACAGTCATATCACTATCAGTGTTTATGTTTCGCTGTTATGAGAACTTTAATTTTACCGATTTATTTAATGAAAAAAAGTTAAGCTTATTTTCATACTTCAATTTTTTTGTATTTTTGGTAGTTTTTTTCTTTTTATTTATCCATCCCTATTATTTCAGTCCACATGAGCAATTTATTTTAAATACAATAGTTTTACAAGTATGAGACACTAGGATGCAGAGTAAGAACAGCTCAGCTTTAACCACATAGGTTTGGGCTCTTGCAGGTAATCCTATGTTCTTACAGGTAATAGACAGACAAGACAGACAATCAGACAGTTGCACAAACAGACACTCAGCTATCTTCTAAACAAGCCGGTCAGGCGAGGACAGGTATTACCTTTTGAACATGCCCATTCTGATAAGTGTGGTCATCACTGATCCATCAACCTCACCAAAGAACCTCCCCGCCTATCAGGAGAGAAGCCAGATAAACAGTGAAACAGACCAAGTGGTTGAATATTTCCTGTAATGATAAACTGACATGGGAATATCAACTCCTGTCTTTAGTGTTCATCTTGCCCACTTTTGCACGATTTTAAAATTAATTTCTCTAATTTTGCTAAAAGCACAGAAGAAGGGGCACAACCATAATTTACTCCAGTTTATGTTGTCCAATTGTGAATTTCCCAAAAATGTACGTTAGGTTGAAATCAATCTCAGGGCCCATTGTCTGAAGACGAATTAGCCTCTGGGGGCAACAGCCAATATTTTGTGGCTTCCGACAGTGTATATTTGGCCAAGCCTCCGTCTTCTGTTCGCTGCACACTGTTTACAGTGTAAACAAATATTTGCATAATTCTGCAAACTAACAAATACGGACAAAAACATAATCTCCTTGGCAGAGGAGTGAGTGTCCTTCTAGAAAGACATGAATGTATGTGTGTGTGTGTGTGTGTGTGTGTAAACTCACATCATTACGCTGTTTAGAAATTAGGACAAAGCCATTATTGTCAATCAGGTAACAGTCGATATCCTGAGATTAGAAAAGAGAGAGAGACAGATGAAGTGAAAGACGTGTGTCCAACACCACTGACAAAGAAATAAATGGATGAAAAGTATGATAATTTCCGCCATATTGTACAAACTCATAATTACACAAAGATACATAGATGAATTCCTCTGAATAAGAGGAAAACATAAAAAAAAATCTTGTATTTAAAACCTGACATGAAATATACAGGGTTCTTCCCTGTCCCATACCCCATCCCTCCAACTGGTTTAATGCAAATCGGTTGTACAGTACTAATGTGAAAATATAACCTCCTTGGCGGAGGTAATAAGTATAAACATTCATATGAATATTACACGGTTAGATAACATTTACTGCTTCATGGAGAGGGACTTTAATACCCAGATATTACAGCAGCCATAAATGTTCTCTGACTTGATATACTCACAAAGCTGCCACACTGAAGAGGACATTTCCCTTCTATGTCAGAGCACTAGAGGACGAACAGACAACAAGAAAAGAACGTGTTTGCAATGTCTTTAACCTTTTACTTATTCAGGTTTCACTGACAAACAGAGGTGGAAGCGACTGTTATTATCTGGGAGGCCACGTTTGTGTAAGTGAGGAAATGATTTGAACACATGCTCTCTCTGCGTTTGACTGTGGATGTGTTGGGCTTGAACATGCGTCACTTCTCACACATGAGAAAAACTCGGTGTGTTAGTGTGAAGTATTCATTTGCATGTGATATGTCTACCTGAGGCGGGAATGTGTTGGATTTGGTTAGCATGTTTGTGCATGTTCGATTTCTGCATGTGGTTGTCTGTGTGCGTATGTGTGATCTGTATTAACTGGGGTGTGAACCCGACTTCACGGAGCTCAGCTGCTGCTAAAAATGTTATATTTGGTTCTGCGCTAAAAGTTGAGTGCTGCTTTGAAGAATGGAGAGAGGGAAAACTGCATACTTACATCTGTGTCATTTGGCTGAGAGGAGGCGAAGAGAGGAACAAAGAGACAACACAAGAGAAAGAAAACAGAGAGGAACGTTACTTCAGTTACTGCACAAGTCTTCATTCTGACACCTTTGCTTTGCTGGAGACAAAGCTATTCATCTTCTCAGAGAACGTGATTCCAATATGAATGAAAAACTGCAGATGTAGGATTAAAGATTTCCATTGTGGTTTTTAACAGTCAAAAACCAAGACTGTATCCTTTTTCCTCTGCTCTTTTACTCGTCCTTTATAAATATAATTGCACTTTACTCCATCACAACTATCTACTAAGGTTCAGCTGTTCATCAGTGCACTGGTCATGAGTCAAGGTGTCGATAGATCTCCTTTTGACATCATGGTCATATCTTATGTCTACAGTTCATGTGTCTGATGTTCAATACGGATCATATGTCTTTGGAATCGTGGTCAGGCTATATAGAGCATGTCACCGTGTGAATGAGACGATCTATCATCCTTTTCAATCCTATTACAGCTAAGTGTCCGTCTTTCCCTCTGCTTCCCCATCACTGCCTCCTGAAATAAACGGTTCAGTGAGAGCAATGACAGAAATGACCTTATGGGCAAATGGCATATTTTTTGGAAAATTCACAATAGGGTGTGTCAATGACGTTTTTAAAACAATGACAGACGTGATTCGAGAGCTTTTAGTGATAAGGACCAAAGTTGGAAAAAATGTCCATGTCTCAAAACATCCTGTTTTTTCAGTTTAAAGTTTGTGCTGAAGATGGCACTAGAGGAAATGTCTTTGTCTTTTATCTTTTTGGGAGTATTTATTTATTCAGCCATTTTAATGGAACAAATCCCATTAGAATATTATCATTATTGTTTTGTTCAGTGAATTAAATGGAAAATGCCTCTTATATAACATAATACCAGTTTATAAATGGAACATTTTAATTTGGTGGTTGCTCTGGAGAATAACTCAGGTAATCATCAATAATCAATCAATCATCAATCTCAGTTGATTGCCATTTCCATTCCCCATCGAGTTGATAGATTTTTTCTACACATATATGATTTTCACTTTCTCCAGTGTCAGATTTATAAATGGAAGCAATACACGAGAGGCTGCTCCCTCAGAACCAGTGTTGGTAAATGTGTCTTGTCTGGGAGCTTCAGGAGGAGTCAAGCTGATGGCGAGAGCATTAATTATCACTCACACCCTGAAGCTCAATGGAACTGATTCTCTGTGCAACTGATGATCCCACCGTCTGCTCACAGCCTCACACACACACACACACAGAACACACATATACACATTTAGAAGATAACAACTTATTTTAAGTACATGCAGTTAAAACGTTTTGAAGAAATAGTTTTTAAAACACCCTAAACCTTGTTTGAAGAACACACAAAATTATATATTGTTTTAGTTATTGCAATTATATATCTTACTGTTGATTTCGTATTTTAAAGGTTGTGGTTTAGGTCTATGACAAACACAGATACATTATACGAGCAAAGAGTTATCAAACATGGAATTAGAGACAAAGGAAAAGCAGCTGAGTCTTCTCCGGGAGATAAAGAGCGTGTCAAGATGTAAAGAGTGAAAAATCTTTCATCTTTTGATTCCCATTACTCTCACTACATCTCCACTCACTGACAGTATGTATCAGCAAAGGACTTTGAGAAACATATGAGGCATCACAGTACATAATTCAGCATGTATATGTTATATGTTTTAATCCAATGTTGTGGGATTTCAGACTTAACTAATGTTATACAACATAATGTTTCGCAGAGCAGACTTTGCTGCGCTTTGATGCCAGAACATTTTCCTGTTAACAGACTGACTGGTTCCCATTAGATGTAGGCTGCTACTTTATTCGTCCCATCACTAATTCATAATTCATCTTCTAATAACATCTTATTTTTATGCAGTCAACTTAATACTGTAGCTGCAAAGTCAGATGTGACTTCCACGGCTTATGTAACTCCTTCACTGAGATCTTCCGACTACAGTATGTGTGGGGGTCATAAGGAAGAAACTAAATTTGATGTTCTTAGTCATTTAAGATTCAAATATGTTTCTCACAAACATGTTATGATGTAGGAGAGTGAAATCAAAGCAAAAACACATTTTTCTTGTATGCAAGAACATTGCATATACAATAAGGACTTGTAATGCCTTTTCTGCAACACAATGATCTGCAGCAGATCTGAGGGATTTATCTCATTCAAATAAATCAAAATCGAAAGATTAAACTTACACTGCATTCATAAAAAAAAATGAATAGTGACTATATGATATGTTTCTTAACCCACTTTTGGGCCTTTATAGGCTTTTTTTAGCATGATGGTTGTGGCTTAAATTGTACATCCTCTTTGATATAGGTATTAAGTCAAGGATTTACAGTAGTTGTAGTATCGTCACCCTCAAGTGAGCTGAACCCTCACAATAGACAGAGGATTTCATGCACACACACATGAACACACACGGTCAAGACCAGCCCCTAATGCCAGTGCATGCACACACCAACCATACGAAATAAAGCTACCTGACAGTGAATATGTGACAGGACGATAATAGGATTACGTTAGCTAACTGAGCAGAAGAGGAAGGGTCGAGGAGTGGAGGTGAGGAGGGAAGACGGGGGTGTAGGAGATAAGAAGAGTAGGAAAACTTTGTAGAGTTGTTAAACAAAGGTAATGGGGGAAATAATTAGGAGAGAGGAGGGGAGTAAATTGTTAATCTAGACGGGAGGGAGGAGTTGATGGTGCACGCAGTAAATGGCAATAAGAATGACTTTGTATTCAGCATAAATCTGGTGGTTAACAATTGCAGACGATGCTAATGAGCTCTTAGTGAATGAATATGGACGTAACAGCATGCTTGTGCACAGATGGTTATGCATAAGGTTCCTGTCAACATGACAGACACATACACAGCACTCTATTATTCACACCTTCACCAACACACATAAATATACACATACACATTTGGGAACTGCTCAGCCTCGTGGTTGCGGCTATCCATCATTTAATGGCTAGCCAGTAGCCTTAATGCTCTTTTAACTGATGTCATTTACAGCCACGGGAGCAGAGGAGGACAACAGCAGAGCTATCAATCACCCGCTGTGTCAAAGGTGCTACGGCAAATTAAGCAAATGTTCTCTTGAAGGTGTTCGAAGACCACAAAGGAGACTCAACCGAAAACCATAGCCCTGATCGTTTACTCTTAGTGGCACATAAAATGTCCACGGGAAACCATGACATGTAATTTTTCAGAATAATGTTTTGGGCAGGGTATGCAGTCTATTAATGTCGGGATCGGTGATTGGGAAAACACTGCATTAAGCTTCGCATTCAACAAAGTTTAAATGTAGTAATTACAACTTAATGGAGCGGAGAAGGAAACTATGATCATCCTTGTCATGAGTAATATGTTGTGTCACAGTGAGCTGATGGCTTTACGGCATACTACTGAATATAGGATTGTATCTTTTGTTCAAGACACTGAAGAGCTTTTAAAGGGGCCAGGAAAAAGGTTACAAGTAGAAAAATAAAAAAACAATAATATGATATACAAGACAATGAACCTGTTTTATTGAGGGAATTAAAATAAATAAGAAAACATAAATCTATTGTGGAACAACTTGAAGATATAATACAACAATTAGAGTGTTTAATTCCAGTGCTTCCTCATTTGTGAGTTTAAAATCGTCAGGACAGCTAAATGCCACTATTTATGAATTCAAAAGTTGTAAATAATTGACAATTTAGCTAAATATCAGTTGTTATATTAAACGGTTGTTTTGTCTTTACTCATCCTATTTGCAGCAGCACAATTCTCACTGACATATAGAACATTTGGGATTTATTCAGTCCAAAGTCCACAACATGAAGTTCTGTCTCTGTAAAAGGATAATTGTGTTATGTTGATGCCTGTAAGTATTTACCTGGGACGTAATGGACCAGAATCTGGACTCAAATGCGTCAAGAGTCAGCTGGACACCGATGGCTGCAGAGAGAGAGAGAGAGAGAGGGGGATAGGGCGAAAGAGAGAGAGAGAGAAAGGTCAATTAGGTGCAACAAATGAGCCTGAACATAAAAAATGAATGGACGTAAATGGATAAGGTAGAAGCCAGAACAACCAGGGGGAGGAGCAAGGTAGGTGGAATAAAAAGAACATGAACAGGAGGAGGGTAAGTGAGGACAGGAGAAATAAATAGAGGATGACATTTGTGCTTAAAGGCTAATCATCCAAATTGTTTAATGTTAATAATTCAGTCAAATGTAGCCGAACGCTCAGAAAAAGCTGTTAAGGAAAGAAAACATTTGGAGCAAAACAACAATAATAAACATTTACTGTAGTACCAGTGATAACAGTAGTAGCACTAATTGTGATTTAGCAACAACAGCCGTCCAAGACACCACTTTTGGGACAATATTCACAGTTTAAATACTGGTTTCAATGATCGGTTGATAGAAGCAATGGCTGTAAAAGGAGAAGCGGACTATAAACGGTGGGAGAAACTTTAATTCCAGCAGTTTAGAAGAAAGAACATGAATGAGCCGATTAATGTCCCAGGGTGAGAGACGATATCTCTCTCTCAGCTCTCAGGCTGGAGGAGCAGAAGAGGGCCGGCTGCACAGATCAGCTCTGCCTTCACAAGGCAAATTATGAAAATCCTTCTACAGTAACTGACCTTCTGAGCCTCAGCACCGCTGTGTGAACCGACTATTCTTAGAAAGTGTGTGTGTGTATTCATGTGTCTATGTGTGTGTGTCCCAGCTCCCCATTTCAAAACTTTAAGCCTAAAATGAGTGTGTGTTTTGTATATATTTCAAATGTACGCACGTACACACTCGGTGGAGCAATTGCTTGTATCAGCTTAGGGCTGCATGTCCATCAGCATTTCAGTCCGCCTCGTAATGCAAAAAGAAATGGTAATTGCATAAGTTCTCGGAGCACACATACTGTATACGCCTACACCGACAAAAAATACACACACGAACTGCGAGGGAAGATATGACACTTCATATTACAATCAAAGATTTAGCCTTTTTCTCCGAGTTTGCTTTTTACAGCCACTCAGGGAAAGCCTCACAATACACAGAGCACATATAAATACACAAACACAAACACACACACACACACACACACACACACACACACACACACACACACACACACACACACACAAACACTCACACACACACATACACACACTCACACACACCATCATGTACTGTAATAATACAGTAGAATAATTACTGTAATGGAGTTAGGTCGCAAAAGGCTTTATTAAGAGTGGGATTAGTTCATGGTGGAAGGGGAAGGGTGAGGGATATTGGAAAAAGAAGTGAAGAGTAGAGAGCAGAGGGAGTGGGATTCACACCCGCTTGTTGGGGTTAAGCTATATACGGATGGAATAAACTCATAGTTCCATTTATCAGACCAAAAATAACAGCTAATAGTCAAACCATTTTTTGTAAATACGGAGGTCATGATTTAAAAGCTTTTAACAATCAACCAACCAAACCATGCATTTCCAGTTGTATTAATAGTATCTAAAATTGAAATTTTTTGATTTCCTAACTTAACATTTTCAATATTTTCTTCTATGGATGATACAAAATTGTAATTCATTATTATTTGGTTTTGAAGGCATAAGTAGTCATTTTCATAGTATGTAGAATCTAAACCCATTATTTCATTAACTGGCACCTGCACAAAAGCAGCCATAGCCTTGGAATTTGAATCTGCTTCCTTTCAGTCATTAGTTTCCATTCACTTCGATAAGAAATTTAATGAGTAGCCTAATGACTCATTTCACATTCAACATTAAGTCTCTATTACCTTTTGTTTTTTGCACCAATTAGATCACAGCTGTGAGGCGGCAAAAAAAAGCCTGTGCGAAGCTGACGTCAGATCAACAGGCTGAAAATAAGTCTCTCAATTATGCTTGAAAAATGCTATTAGTGATGAATTATCAATCACGTTGGGCAAGAATATCCTGTGAAAGGTCTGTTCTCGTCATTCCAGGGAAAAAGCTCTTCCATGTGCTGTCAGTGCTTCAGTTAGTGGGTGGGGATGCATGTGTTTCTTGGATTCTGTCCAATCGCTCATGAATCCGATGAGATGCTGAATCGTGGCTGTAATCAGCCTCATAGACAAATGAATTTGTTAAGCTAATTGAGCAATTGTTTATCTCTTCATACAGCTAATGTGAATTTGTATTCAAAATTATCCAAATTGTTAAAATCTATAGACAGAAAACAAGAAATGTGTTGGGTGTTAATTATGAGGGATTGTACGTCCGTCTGTGAGAATCCAAGCAACATATTGGTATATGTGATCAACTGTTCTCTCACACAGGGTGAAAACAGATGTTAGGATGCTAGATCAGCGTCCTTACTTTTGTTCCAAAGCCTACGTGACTTGTATGGTGACATTTGACATTTTTTGTTTGGGTGTTTGAACACTCTCCCACACACTCACACCCCCACCTCAATTGTGCCGGTGACCTTGAAGTCGTCTCCCTCCACCATAATCTCAGATAAAGTGTTGGAAGGCCATTATGGAGGGCAGCAGTAATCTGCCTTCTCTCGCTTTCTGAGGCTGACAGGCCAAATCTAATTAAAACCATCACACTGATCCCTCAATGTGTGTGTGTGTGTGTGTGTGTGTGTGTGTGTGTGTGTGTGTTGTAACAGTTTTTCCCCATACTGTGTGAATAGCTAGCAAGCATTTACACTTCAAGTTTGTTCAGTTTGCATACACTTGTGTACAGAAGGATATGCATGACTTTGTGTGCATGCAAGTGAAAATGTGTGAGCTTCAACGCGTGTGTGTGCTTATGTGAGAGCGTATCTTGTACACTCACAGACTGAGTTGCAATTAGTACGAGCTGCCAATCACAGTGGAGAGCGCTTTCAAAAGGAAATGAATTAATGAATAAATAAATAAATAAATTCACCAACCAAGAGACGCCGTTAATTGGTTATTACATTAACGAGATAGGGGGATGAGAGACGGAGGGATTGAACTGTGACTGACGGGAAAAATGAATATGTGAGAAAGCGAGAGGGAGACTGGAACGATGGTAAACAGGCTCACAGTCTCACTGCTTTCTCGCCTCAGTAGTGTGCCCAACAGAATAAACATTTTTACAATGTGTATTTGTTGTAGAGCAAGACACGTAGAAAGACTGACGCAAAGATGGAGAGGTAGGAAAGAGGGCTGGGTATCACTACTGATTTCCCGAATAGATTCATGAACTGTGCAAGGAAAGTGTTGAGTTTCTGACTATGAAGAGAGAGAGGAAGAGAGAAAGATGGTGGGGAAAAGGAAAGGGGGAGTATCTATCTGTCTGTCTGTCTGTCTATCTATCTGTAGGAACAGAGAGTTGTGACTGTGCATGGGTGGGTGCATGTGTGCCTTTGTAAATGTTTGACATCCTTTAGCATGTTGTTTTGTTAAATGACCAGTGAGGAGAGCTCCTGCTGATGGGAGCATGACCCTGGAGTCAAGGCAAAATATGTATCTATATATATTTAATACACACACACAAATCATTTTTTGGGAGAAATTACGTACACTTTCATTAATTCAGTTCATGGAATCTTATCCTTGACGTCAACCACTGACCCAGAAATCAGCTTTTGTCCTCGACAGAACAAGTTGTCCCCTAAATGGTCTTTAGTCAGAGATTTGTCCCCAAACGTAGCCAAACACATGACAGACACGCACCACAGGAGCAGACCCAATAAATTAAACTTACACAGTGGCTAACTCCCTGGGCACAGAGGGGACACTGAAAATAAGGCCACGAGTGAGGAGGTCATTTCAATTTTTTCAGTTTCTTCCAGACACACACACACACACACACACACACACACACACACACACACACACACACACACACACACACACACACACACACACACACACACACACACACACACACACACACACACACACAAACACACACACACACACACGCAATAGAGGGAGGAAGAGAGTCCGATATAATAATAAAAAACAACACATTTGCACACACTTATACACACACATGACCCAAAAATGTATTAGTATTGGCTGCAGGAAGGAGGGAGACAGACTACCACACACACACACACACACATACACACAAGCACAAATACACAGACAAAAAGGTCATCGACAGAGAGCAGATGTAATGAAAAGTACAGATTAATTGATACAAAGGTAGCACAGGTGGTGTTAGAATGATGGAGGGATGAAGAGAGACCAAAGGGAAGATGGGAAAGGAGTACGACAGAAGGCAGAGGGGATGGAAGAAAATGAATTGATTTTTAATAATGTTATGAGTTGGAAAACCCTTTTCATTCCTATCGAGTGTGGCTATTAATAATAGAGGAAGATCAAATGTCTGTGTGTGAGCATGCATGAAAGTGTGTGTTTCTCATTCCCTCTCATTTGCGCACATGTATGTGTGTGCGTGGAGAGTGACCTCTGAGAGGCGCTCACACCAGACATATGTCTGAGCAGTAGCAGCTCGGTTGGAGGAATCGTCTAGAAGTCCTGAACTCCTGCAGGTCTGATATGCAGCTAGAGAAAAATGTGCTCAATGAATGTTTAATCTTCATTGGAGACACAAACAACGTACATATTTTTTGTTATTAGAATAAGTGCTGTAGGTTTTTCCACACTTGTAACTTAAATGAAGATCAGATGACATTTTATGAACATTTAATTCAGAAAAAAAGTTAGTTCTAAATGGTTCACTAACTTTCTTGCCATTGCATTTGCCCTCGAAACACAATCTGTTTGCATTGCACTGTCCATTGAATCTACGACTTAATGTCCACATGCCTACAAGACTATTTAGAGGGAATAATTACAAGCGCCAAAGGGGTCACAAATTTAACCCCTGTCCATCTGTTTGTTTGTTTGTCTGCAAGATTATGAAAAAACAACAGAACGGATTTCCACAAAACTTGAGACATGGGCCAAGAGAGAACCCATTATATTTTTGGGATGATCCAAAAATTGTGAGTATGTGAAATTTGGTGCAGCTTGACTGATTTCATGGGGACTGCTGGGCCCCGGTGGAGGTATGTGATGCTTTTTACCAGTGTGTTTCAGTGTGTTGAGTAACTCCTGTCTGATTTGATATTTGCAAAAGAATGTGTTTCACACAAGCTGTATTTTGGTCCCATTATGTTTTTTTGTGGTGCACAACTTTTTAAATTGTGTGATTTGAACTGACTGTGGACAACATGATTACTGTTAATCTGAACAAACGTCAAAGTCTTCTCATGTCTCTCCCTCTTTATCCTTTTTTTAAGCCTTTTTTAGTATACACACACAGGCACACACTCCAAGCTGTGCATATACAAATGTAAACTTGAATGCTTAAACACCAGCGCAGAAATGCAGAGAGATCATAGCTTCCTCACACCAAAATATGTTTCTCTCCGGCTCCCTCACAAACACACAATTACAATTTTTATCAAAACAATTGGCAAACATTTATCAAAAAAGATATTAACAGAGTGAGAGTCAGTTTTTCTCTTCCGTTTATTTTCTCTTTTCCGTCTTTCAATCTTCTGTGACCGTTTGACACTTTAATCTTTGACCCCTCTAATCTTAATCTTTCCATTAATGTTTTCCAAATGTCTCTGCATCTGTCACCCATACCGTCACATGGTAATCTGCGCGTTGCCTCACTTGTTCTTATTCTTGTTCTCTGCTGTCCTCTCCATTAATAGTTGATATGCAGGGAGAGCAGGAGAGGAGAGGAGAGAAGAGTGAACAAGACTTTTTAAAAATTAAATCAATTCAATTTTTATACGGTGCAACACATGCTTCTCTACTTTGGGTTTTATCTGAATTTTTGACCTGAAAATTTAATGCACAAACCTACCCTAACCTAAGTTAAGTCACTCTGGAGAGGAGGATAATTTATCTGACTAATATCTCACATCCCACATACTTTATCAATGCCCTGACCAAACTGAAACTCACTCCACGCACACGACCTACCTTTCAACTCAAATACCAAAATTAATGTTTTGTTTTGTTTCCCAGAAGCACCAGCGCTATGTTCACCCAAGCGTCAGCAGATCGCATAACTTTCTGACGAAGAGTTTTCAATAAACTGATGTTGCCAGGCAACAAACACTGCTCCAGCCAGTAAATGGAGTCATGGCAAATTCCTCCAACGTCAGAAAGAGTTGATTATAATGATCAGTGTCAGTAGAAGTCCCTGGCGTCTGAGTATGCACACAAATACCAAGTCACAAACCTCCACAGGCATTACTGAAAGAAGAAAACCTCAAAACACAAAATATGCATTCCGAGCAATTCAAAACTTACAGACTCAACTGTATGGGACACACACAAAGAAAGAAACACAAATGTACACAGACGGATTCACACACTCCTGATCTAAACTCATCAACCATTACAACTGATAAACAATTAAACCTGAACTCTGAACGTTTCAAGCTACATTTGGTTTTGGTGACATCTCCGGGAAAGAGGCCCAGGAACAAAGACACCAACACACCTCAGTGCTGATGCTCGCTAACCTCAGAGGACTCGCCAGAGGCTGCACTGACATCACGTTACCAAAGCAACAGGCAGAGGGCTGGGATTGGACGAAACGGATGATGACTCAACCTCCCTCCCTCGTCCTCCTCTCTTCTGTCTCACCATAATCTCTCACTTGCTCTCTAGAAGTGTCTCTCACTTTTTCATGCGCAAGTTCTGGAACGTCAAGGATGCAGATGAGGGACGAACGCACAGGCAGAGCCACATGATATTTTTCAATTGAAGGAGGGGAGGGGTGGCAAGTTTCTGCATCGGACTAACTGGGTTTGAATTGAACTGACAGGGCAAGCACTGACACAGACACACAAAATCATCAAACAACAAACAATGAATATAAAAAAAGAGAAATTAAGACACAAGTTGGAAGAAAATGTGTTGACACTGGGTTGATGTGTGTGTCTCTGTGTGTGTGTGTGTGTGTGTGTGTGTGTGTGTGTGTGTGTGTGTGTGTGTATGTGTGTGTGTGTGTGTGTGTGTGTGTGTGTGTGTGTGTGTGTGTGAGTGTGTGGACATTCAGTAGAGCCTACCTTAAGTTAACCTAGTTTCACAGGCTTCTCGAGGAGGCCTGTTGGAGGCACGCTCACTAAATCATTCATAGTGGAGAGACAGGGAGAAACATGTTCCTCTGTGTGTGTTTGTGTGTGGGGCAGCGTGCGTGCGAGTGGTAAGTGAGAACATTTTGGCTGGTCCTAACATTTTCAAAGCCTTGTTTGAGGGTTTAGACTTTGGTCAGGGTTAGAAAAAAATATATTTAAGTAGCAACATCCTAATTGACTTAATACTCAGTATTTATCAACATGGTGCTGTGTGTGTGTGTGTGTGTGTGTGTGTGTGTGTGTGTGTGTGTGTGTGTGTGTGTGTGTGTCTAGTTGAGTGACCACTCCTTTTTCATTACCTGACTGATCCTATTCCGTCATGGCATTTATAAAATTCCAAATTTAAATATATAACCTGTAATGATTCTTCATTAAAGGTCTAAACACAACTAGATCTATGTTATATATTTTGTGTGTACTTATATTATCTTAAAATGTTCCCAATAATGTTGGAGAAGAAAATCAATAATTATATTCCAATTTTTGAATTACGCCATATCCGCTTTACCTGTGGCTTTGTCCATCTCTGCTATAGCTTCCGGGGACGTATGACAAAGGAAAAACATACTTCTAGCCAGTTGTGGTGAAGACAACAACTTCCATGACCCCTGATGCTTCACAAAATCATCATATATGGTCTATTGTAACTGTTTTTTGAGACCCCTAGTGGCCATATCACATTTAATGGACTCTCACAAAGAAGGGAAATATGCATTTTTCTAAAAATGTTGACCTATTTCTTTAAAAGTATTGGAAAGACGAAACTGAGAAAGTAATAAAGAACATATCCAGCCAAAATCCCTTATCCTCATCCCCTTTCCTTTTTCAACATCCTTCTCCCCTTTCTCTAAGAGGACAGATGGTGGAACCTCACCTGTCTCTTTTTCATCTATTCTTCTTTTGCTGTCTTGTTGCTTGCCTGTCTCCGTATTTTTTTTGTTTTACTCTGAGCAGCTATGTTGTTCTCTTACTCGCACTTTATTTCACCTCTTCCCATTTGTTTTCTCTCCCTCATTCCTGTCTCGTGTCTGTCCCAAACCAGTATCTCTCTCTCTCCCCCCCTAGTCTATGGAAATCCCTCTCTACCATCTGTCTGGCTGAGATGAATTCAGAGCCTTTTAGAACGAATCAACTCAGCCAAATTAATGAGATACTCCAAGGGGATCAACTTTGTGTGAGTGAGCATGTGTGTGTGAGAGAGAAAGAGCATGCACACCTAAAATACTTCATAATCCATTGACTGTACCACTTAATTTATCCTGCAGTTGACAGATAGCGTGTTACTGGGAAATACAACAGACAGGGCTGGCTGCACACATTGAGTTTCTCCAACCATTATAGGTCTACTGAGGAAAGTCAGACAATTCAATCTGGTAAAAAGATCTGACGCTGCACTCAGGAAAGATAGTATTTCAAAAAGAGGAATAAAAGTTTCACTTATAAAAGGCGAGTAAATAAACATTCAGAGAAACTCTGATACTGAAATCAGCATTGAAAATGCCTACAATACTGCAGAAAATGCCAGGTCGGGCATACTATATCTTTGAAGTATATTAGTTTACCCAGATAAACATATAATATAATATAACATCAGCAAAATGTTGCCTATAATACCACTAGCAATAGACCATAGTGGATAACTTTGTTTCTCCTGAACATTAATGAATGCTGAAAGAATCCTAACCACTGGAGTAGAAAACCTTGTCTAGCCCTATTTAATTTTCACGTTTCGTGCAAGTGTTTTAAAGAACAGCTCAGAACAGCTTTCAAGCTTAAGAGGCAAACAATGAATACCAGAAAGACAATACATCATCAAGGAATAGCTGTGGAAATACAATAGCCTATTCGATAAAACCCTGTCTGGAAAACCTTGTTTCAAGGCCTGGATTAAAATATGATTGATTTCTAATGGGGCGATCCTCATTGGACATATTGACCTAAGAGCCATAAAACTGTCTGGTCAATATGAGGCTGATTCACAGATGATAGAGAACGCTGATGAATTGGACAAGAGACACAAACGACTCCTTAGACAGAGCCATGGTCATATACTATCTCTCTGTCCGTGTGTGTGTGTGTAAAAAGATGGATAGTGCCTTGCAGTCACCTGCTCTATGCAGGAACTAGTGATTGTAGCACTAAACATGCCTGGCCAGTCCTGGTGTTAATAAGAAGACTAGAGCCAATTCATCTTCACTGACACTCACCCAATAGCAGAGTAAATTACAGAGTGAGGGAGGGAGATAGAAAGAAAGCGGGAGAGACGTATAAGTGAAAGAGATAAGTGAAAAGACAGAACTGGTAGAGGAGAGAAAGAAGAGAGAGGGAAGCCGCGGAAAGAGGAGAGAGTTCACAAAGAAACTTATGATGAATGCATGAATAGGTAAGAATTCAAATATCATCAATACTAGAGGCAAATAATAGCGAGGAGAGAAGGGATTTAATCAGGCCTCCTCCATAATAAATAAAGCAATATTCCTGTGGCTGGGGAATGAATATCTGATAGATTAATGCTGGGTCAATGGCCAGAGGACAAGTTATAAAAACACTTTTCTTTTTCAAAACTAACGCCAGTAATCATTTTTCATGACACGTATTTTCTGCATCATTGATGGAACACAAGCGGCCATAAAAGTGGCCTTTGCATGAGGTGTTGGCACTTAAAATGGATCCTCTTGCCAGAAAGCCTCTTTGCCAGACACATAACAGCCCCAAAAAGTGGACACATCCCTTGGAAGACCAAATAAATCAAGCTCACCTTGTGTTTCTTATCTGGCGTTAAAAACCGCTTTCCTTTCAATCAGTGGACAAAGTCTCAGAGGAGCTGACTGAGAAGATTGGACCAGTCACAGTCTATTGAATGTTGTTTACTGAGTGAAACAAACTTTTAGAAATGCAGTTTTTCACCCACTTAGTAGAACATTTTAACAACCAGCACTGTGTTTTTTGGTTATAGCAATGCTAGACGACTACTGCGTTTTCAGATTCTTATGGGCAGATTCATATAAACAAATATCTGGGATGAACATCAGTACAGACCAAGGGTACGGACCAAGATTCCAGACCACATTTCTCCCCAAATTCGAAGGGGGACAAATTGGGGTTAAATTGGAAGAATTCTATGGTGAGCCCTGGTATAGTTTTCAGGGCATTGATGGGATGCTGCCATGAGGTCTGCCTTCTCTCAACAATGGCTCAAGAAGATAAGATCTGAGATTTTATGGTTTGATTGTTGCTTGTGGACCGTCAGATCTGGAATTTGACATATATTGAAACATCTGAATGTTGATGATAACTGCAGGACCTGAAACATATCTGCCAGTAAATAGATCAGGCACATAAATCTCTGAAAGCAACACATGCGAACATACGAACAGGTGCATACAGACACAAAGCCATTACCGCAGCAGACAAATGTCCAACAAAAATAGACAACAAACTAAAACTTTCATGTCGAAAAGGATTGCACCTTCACTGCGCTGCTAGTCATTCTAGCCAATCATCTTTTCTAACTGCCACACTGAAGATTGTGTCCTATAAACCAAGCACTGGCGGCAGCTACTGGCAGCTTAAATAGATTTCAGTTTGCCAGGAAGTCTATTCAAAACCAATGAAGCCAGCAAAGCGCCCACGTTTGAACAGGACTCGAGGTGTTCGGATCGTATTTTCCTGTGTGTGTGTGTGTGTGTGTGTGTGTGTGTGTGTGTGTGTGTGTGTGTGTGTGTGTGTGTGTGTGTGTGTGTGTGTGTGTGTGTGTATGCGTTGGGAAGCTGTACAAAGTGTTTTAATAGGCCAGAGCAAAAACCTGGAGCTGGCGACAGATTGCTGTGTGCAAACTCAGGAAAGTCTGCACGTTTTTGCTGCTGACTAATAAACAGAAGGGCAGCAGGACCTGGCTCGAAATCTATATTAAGATAAATTATTACACTTATTTTGGTAATAAGACATGGAACCCCAAGCATTTTAATACATGAATCCAAAATATTAACTTCTGGTTAGTTACATACGTGAATAATACCAGCATGAGCATTTCTTGCAATGCATTCTGCAATGGTTCCTCAAGACAAACTGAATATTTGGAACAATTTTACATTTCCTGATTCTAGCAGCTCCAAAGCAGCAACAAGTTTTCCTTTGTAAAATCTTCCTCTGTCTTGTGTGTGCCTTGTGATGGCTTGGGTTCACAAACTCTGCCTAAGAGTATCATCTTCAACCAGCAGTATTTTGTCTTCGTAACTCATCTACGACCATATGTTTCAAGCTGCCATGACACTTGATGTTATTGGCCTTCTATCATCACTGTGAGTGTCTCACTGCAAAATAAGTACAGCTACTTGTCTTCATCATTTGTCATTTCTCTTCGAAAAGTGTGACCTTCCGCATCTACTTTTCATTTCTTGACAGTCGTCATTATACGTCAGTAATGACACATGGTTCTGTTTCCTTGACACTCACCCTGACCCTGATCGGCATGTAGCCAGAATGCACCATGCAGCCTGAAGGTCAGACTATTATTAAAAAAAAATGTCTTCTATTATTGCTGTCAAGAAACTGGAGCTTTTAAGTATTGCAAGTCATGAATGGTCTTATGGTTTTTACCTACTGTGGTTGGTTGGAATCTTAATTTATAATATTGGTATATTATAGCTGATGTATTAAAAAAATGCTTGGATCGACCAGAATTCCAATCCATTAGATTGGATTGGGATCCTTCTTTCTTTACTCTTCACACTAAGTTTTTAGCAAAAATAACCCAATACAAAAAATTATGAAAAGAAATACTATATAAAAAATCTTTACTATGAGCCCTGTAAGGGACTAAAAGTTTTGTTTTGATGCATTATGGAAAAGACTAGTCTCTCATTTAGGCCCAGCAAGCCATGCCAAATGATTCACATGCACATTACCGGCACAATGTGTGTGTCAACTATGATTCAGTCCATAGAGGGAAGCAGCCAAGTAATTATATGCTGTGTGCAAACAAACACAGATTCCCAGCTTCCTCCTTACACCCCTTTTACTCCTCTACCCTCCCTCTTTCTGTCTGTCACCTTCTATACAGACAGATTTCTACTGGTATCATGCAAAAGAAAAAAAAATTCTTTCTCAGGATGATTTTTCTCTAAACACACTTCACACGCACTAACTTGGAGAACAATACATTGACTCACTTCCCTGGGATCTGACCTTGATAATAGTCCATAACCCTAACCCTTTTTTTAAAATGTCATATTTTACTTTGTGGGGACCAGAGATTTGTCCCTACAATGTGAGTAATTCAAAAACACACACATTCGAAAATGTGCGCTCAAACAACCATATGCATGAACACACGCACACGCACACACACACATACACACACACAAAGCCAGCCTTTACGAGAGCTGCCACAGGGAATAGATTGAAAATGAAAGCCGAGTGAGGGAGACGTGAGGAGAAAAAAAGGAAAAGCAAATCGAGGGAGGAGAAAAGCCCATGAGGCAGAGGGAGATTCTCATCTTCACTGAAATCAGATGATCCCTCCCTCCCTCCCTCCCTCCCTCCCTCCCTCCCTCCACTGCTAGAGCTTTCTTTCTCGCATCTCCTTCTCCTCTGCCTCCCTCTTTCTCTTCCTTCCTCCTACCTTTATCGTTTTTCAACCAACCTCTCTAACCACCTCCCACTCTCTCTCTACTTCTCCTCACCCTCCCATCCCTCTTTTCCTCCCTCTCTCCTACTCCTTCCCTCTATCTCTCTTGGCTTTCACTCGTTCGTATTATCAGTCTCTCTGTATTCCACCTCCCTCATCCTCTCTCTGTCACAGTGGGAGAGCTGCAGGCAGACAGAAGCAGCATACACTAATGTTACTATATTTGACAAGACACACACACAGACACACATAGACGCACACATTCTCCTGCCACATGCACGACTGCACACACATATAGAAAAGAAGACAGGGAGGTGGGGGCACAAACACACACACCGGAAAGACAAGCCTCAAGTGTACATGCATGGATAAACACACACACTCCGACGCGTGCTGAGTGCAGGAATCACAAACATAGCGACACACAGAAGGGCTAGCGCGTGACGCCAGCAACCTAACGCCGTTGTCTCTCTCTCACACACACACACACACACACACTCTGTCTCTCTCTCTCTCTCTCTCTCTCTCTCTCTGTCTCGTTCATACACACACTCACGCCTCTCAGACGCACACGGCAGCGCACAAGCCAGGGAGCAGGACCGCGCTGGACGTATCATTCGTACAGGGAATAGATCGGGAGAAAAGGATTAAACATCTCCATCCTTCTCCCTCTAAGGACTTTATCCTCTCTTCCCTACTCTTCTGTCTTTAAGCCTCTCTTCACCTCGTTTTTTTTCCTTCACAATCCCTCATTTTTCCACAATTCATTGGTGGGTTGAAAGGAAGCTGGGGGATTGTCTCTATACAGAAACCAGGATTATTCTTACAATTTTCATTTGACCAGGATCTTGAATGTATGGATATCTTTACCTGAAGGGGACAGTTTTTCTTCAATGTTTCGTCCTGTGAGAGATTTTGTAATTTTGGTATATTTTTTTGGGGGGGGTGACTGAAGGCAGAAGGCTATAAAGGCTGGTGCTGTCTGAGATATTTTGTCAAAAGGTAAGTCTGTTTGTAATGTTAGTTTGCCTCACATACAAACATATATACACACACACACACACACACACACACACATGCGAGACACTTCCTCATAACTGCTTCTCACCTTATTTACGACTGGAATTAAAGATGTACTATAGCACTCAAATCAGACAGCACTCACAGAAAGAACTCCCTTTTTTTCCACTCAAACAGATGTGCATTTTTAATGGGGCCAAAGGTGCACGCTTCCAGGATTTGACTGGCTTAAAATGTCAGACCTTAACCTGTTTCCTGGATAAACACAACACACACAGTCATGGGAATTGTTGGTGTGGTTTTGGGGCAAGGCTCGCCGAGGTGGGCAACAGGAGAAGGTGAGAGGAAGGCAGTTTATGCACACACAAATGTATGTTTCATATGAAAATCAGACAGACAGGTGTATCAAATGATATAAGTAGAAGGAAAAAAACAGACAGTCATTATAATTAGTGTGACAAAGGCAAATAAAACCTGCTGTGCAACCGAGATACTTATGGCTTTAACATTAGAAAGTAAAAACATTCCTTTCGTTGCATAAACAGTAAATGTTCTGGTCTAAATGTCTGACATATAAGAGACTACAAGTCTGCTTGTACCAAACCTCTTGGTGCATATCAATGGAAATTTTAATTAGCTAGATATATTGCAAGATACGTGGTATAGTTTTTGCCACAGCTATAAAATACACAAAGCATGCCCAAAGAGTTTCTGTAACTTCCAGGTTAAGGTTTGTTCTTTCTCAGCTCTTGCTGGTTGAATGAACATTAAAAAACACACAAATGTTACGTGGCCCTGCAGGTCCAGATTTGGCCACCACACCAGCACTCGTGCACTTCACAACTACTGTATCTCTGGGGTGAAGTTGATCACGAACACCCAGTACAGAGCGGCCAAGGTCAGAGCTCATGCAGCAGGTGTAACATCAGGAGGATCTGAGCTCAACTACTGCAACATGTCTCTGCTAACCTCCACAATCAATACAGTGCAGTTCATGTGATCTGAATTGATGAAAGCAACTATTTGGAGCTAACTTATAGACAATTGCATAGACATATTACTTTGACATGATATAAAGCTACAGTGGTTTAAATCTTATGTCATTTAGATCAATTAGAAACCCTCAATAGGTTTTAATTACATGGTGCCCTGTTGATTCTCTTTCTGATGCTGTTTTTAAACGGTTGTAACACTTAACACTTAAATCTAACCCTGTTTTAAAATGTGTTTAATGACAGTATTTTACTGCACAGTTATTATGTAATGATATACTGGGCACTCCACCTTGATGTCCTCAAGGCTCCGGTGGCTCACAATCGGGTAAAATTGAAAAATAATTGTTTCATTATCCTTCATGTAATTCTAACATGGTCCCAGAGAATCAAACACTAACTGGTGCTATGGTTAGTGCAGCATTATGGTGTGTCTACTAACCACATGGTTAACACCTCTCATCAGACTGACAGCTGCTGTGTAACTGCTCATATATTAATTTCCAACAGAAGCATGTAAACAGACACTACTGATGCACTTAAACGACAACGTTGAAATGACTCATATGACTCCCAACAACTATATCTGAGTTTGAAGTAAAATAAATATTTTATCTTAGCCCTGATCTTAGGTTTGTCTATTGAATGGTTCTTGAATACTTAATATGTACATTTAGGTCGGCGACCTTATAAAAAGTACTGCAATAACAATGATGCTAAAAATACACCATGCTAAATACAAAGTATAAAATACAACTTAGTAAAAAAAGAATTAGCTGTCACTTTAACATGATACATTTTCACATTAAACCTAATATTTCTCAGGCATTTTCTTTCATACCTGATTCATAGCAAATCTGACATATGACCTGTGCACTGTACATGTTTGTGTGTGAACATTTAGTGTGTTTTTGGACACGGGCACTCTAAACTGTGTGTGTTTATGTAATTTATGTGTCTGCATACATGCATGCACATGTAACTATATATCTGAGCATATTTTTGGACCACGTGCCTGTCAACACATATGTGCCTCTATTCATCAAGCAGTTAGCATGTGCCTAGGTGTGTGTGTGTGTGTGTGTGTGTGTGTGTGTGTGTGTGTGTGTTGCCCCAATCTCCCTCCTCTCCTGTGTAAGAAAGCTATTAAAAATTGATCTAGGGAGCTTGGCCGCCTCTCTCTTTCTTTGTTAGCGACAGTACACAGACAAAAACACATTCACACAAACCTGTGCACCTTCAATGGAAGGAACAAATTCTTCAAATAAATGTTTTATTGCAAATTGATGGTTTGGTTTGCTAGACAATTTGACATTGATAGACCTCTTAAATAAGGCTTAATCCGCCCAACCACTAATGTGTGTGGGTGTGTGCTTGATTGTGTGTATGTGTGCATGTGTGTGCGTGCATGCGTGTGTGTAGCTGTGGGTAAATGGCTGGGCTGCGTGTTTACAACTGTGATGTCACTCATTCACACACTACATGCCTAAAGTCCCTTAAGAAGAGAAGACAGACAGAGACAAAGACACACACACGGATTATTATCTTATGGTGCACATGTAGATTTCAGAATTACAGGCAAGTAGGCCTTTCACAAGAAAGATGAAACACACTAAATAACTGGTCTAAGTTGGCAAATTGGGCGAAGACAGGCACACACACAATCTCACACATACGCTCGTGCTCAGAACAGCAGGTTTTAAGCTTCTCTGTAATGTTGTTTCAGTTTTCCTGTAATTGATGATCGGTGATTAACATCTTTTATTTTTGATTTAGTACCAACACAACAGTAAATGGCAGAGCTGTACATTATCCAGCTGTTGTGCATCCATCATGTACCTGAAAGTAACAGTGTTAATGTTTGCACTACAGATGCCTTTTCACAAAACACACATTCGACTGTAAACATGGCTTGTGAGCCATTCGATCACAATCACTCTTACATCGTCCTGTTGACTTAGATGCAGAGCGGGGATAATGCTCAAAGATCGACACTGGACATGACTTTGATAGATCACAAAATATATATTTCTCCATCATGAAGGAAAGAGGGAAGATTTGTGATGATTGCAGCTTCGCTATTAATAACCTCTACCTACATCAGAGGGACTTATGGTACAAAACTCCAACAATCCAAGCTCACTACTCACAGCTGGCGGTCTCTGCTTTGCTATCTCAGCCCCCTGGAGTGTGGTACATTTTTTGGGGGGGGAAATGCACATCAGAGCTCTGCACCAAGCCTCTGTAACACCCTGTTGAGTATAAATCCAGCTTAAGTGCAGACAGGAAACAATTAGTGGAATAAACAGGAAGATAAAAATAGGATGGAAAGATGAGAGGATTGAAAGGGGGAACAGAGGAGTCCATAAGAGGGGAGGAGGTGTTATATGATTGCCTGTCACATGCAGGGGACACTTGGACACCCAACTATTTACACGTGTGTGAACAAATGTGTGTATGTGTGGGCCTCTGCTCCCCCCTGTGTCCAGGTCAAACTGGTAAAAAAAGCTTTCTGAGAATAGCCTGACAAGAAGGGTCGCCACCACAGCACCCATTTATCGTAATGGGGACTGATGGCTGAACAGTAATATGTTGCTGCAGAGGTGACCTTCTGCTACACCTCCAATACATCATTTAAAAGGACAGTCGCAGCATGACTGCACACATGATGGCATTTTGCAACATTTCACCATGTGTACTGATATTTCTACTGTACTGTGCACTTTAGATTCTCTTGTGGTCCTTTTCATCCACTTTCCTTCAATTTCCAGATTTTATAGTCCAATCGGTTTAACAGTCAATAAATATCAGCAAACAGGAGCCTTTCAGGGACAAATCGTGCTTATGTTGGCCCAAATATGAAAACTTTTATTTTACAGAATAATAATATCTTTTTAACTCAATATCTAAATATATATTGGTCATATTCGCACTTTCATTTTTACTTATTTAGTAATTTCTAATAAAGTTTATGGTTAATAAGTAAAATATCACAAAGGTTTGATAACAACATCTTAGGAATTGTTTTTTAATAAATATATTGGCTGATCAGTATTTGTAATTTCTTATGCGCTAAAATCTGATTCGACATCTGCCGCGAACAATTCAAATCAGTCAGGCTCTAGATAATATAGAAAACAATTAGAAAGCAGTAATACACATATAACATGTGACTGGGAGGCCAACAAGTAATAACCACTTGGCTTTGAACCCGGTATGAGCTCCGTTCACCATTGCAGAATCTAGAACCACTTAGTGATTTTACTTTCTGTTCATTAAGCAACACCCTGCTTTCCAGCCAAACTGTTTTCCGCCTGACAGTAAATAAACATATAAAAAACCATGAATCATTTTGACAAATGGCCAACATGCAAACCGAGGCCACATTTATAGTCCCAATGACCAAGGGGCAATTCAAAACTGATTTCCCACAGGCAGAAATGGCCAGAAATTGAAATATTTCATTTCATTTCACTTAAACCTAAGGAACAATAGCATTCATTGGGATCAGGAAGAATGTTTTGTGAAACATTATATTCACCTATGAATGAGAAACCCAGTAAAAGAGAAAAGGAAAACATGTACAGCTTGAAATTCAAGCAGGAAAAATAATCTAAATTCCTTGAGATCCTTCATTCTCAGCTGCCCGTCTGAATCTTTCAAAATTAAGCTTGTGTGCTCATTTGAAAAGAACAACTCATATTTCCCAGCAGACCCTGGCTAATGTGACTTTAATCACATGCAGGAAATCCATCTGCAGAATATCCTCGCTACATGCCTCTGCTCCTTTGTCAGGAGAGGGAGAGAGGGGATAAAAGAGATGGCAAGGAGATTGAAAGACTTGTTGAATATTGAAAGATAAAGGTCAGAAAGAAAAAGAAAAATGACAGCGTAATAAATGTAGAAGAGAAGAGATAGTTAGAAACCTCTCTTGGAAGAGAGAATATAAAGAAAAAGAAGAGAGGCTTAGAGATTAGACAAGTGTTTTATATTTGCCTCAGTGTCTGGCAGGTACTAATAGCAATAATGAAAACACAAATAGCACCACTGGGGTTCGCACACACCATCTATAATAATACAATACACTAGGAAGGTCGTGGAGGAGAATTTTAATGTCCAACCCGTGTTCCTAATGCACTTATTTTAACCTCCCCTTCCCTTCAGACATTTCCTACCTTGCCTATATTTTCCTTCTATCCGTTAGTTCGTCACTGTCACTACAAAAAGTCTGCCCTTTCTCCATAAATATTGAACAGCAACTTTATAGGATTAGTTCAATATACTCTCACAACACTTTGGGAAGATGCAATCCAGCTTTTGAAAAAAAACTTGGCCCCGGAGTTGTGCCAATCATTAATCCTGTGATATTAAGGTTCTATTACGTTTATTTTTTCCTGTGGTTATTTCAAATTCGTAATACTTGATTTTACTGTGTTGTCATTCAATGAAAATGTTTCCTATTTGCAATGTTGAAAAAATTTCCTGCAACCGCACCAAAATTTAATGGGTTCTTTCGAGGCCCAGGCTCCATAATTGTTGATTTTCAATGTGTGGCAACTGTCAGATACCATCATCTCTAAAAACATCAGAATTGCAGGAACTTGATGTTCTCTAGAGGCAACATCCTTGTAATTGTTTACTCAGCAAGCATCCGATTCAGCTCGGGTTAGCTGTTGCTATGTTACCTTCAGTTATTCAGCCAAGAGTTTTAAGGGTGTGATCTGAACTCTGCTGCCTCATGCCACTTTCTGCTTTGCTCAAGGGTATTCTGGCAGCATCACAAGTGTGAAAGCACACAGCCATTTATGTTCCTCTTCAATCTGCAGTATATTCTGCTTATTCTCACGCTTTGCATCTCTCCGTATTTTGAGAATTCTACCTTTATACTCCTTACATTATGTTTTCCCTCCATCACTCTCTTTCCCCTGATCCTCCCTCTTTCGGTGTCATTCTCTCTCTCTCTGTCAGAGTCTGTGCCAGACAGTGGCGGTAGGGGGTCTGTCTGTGGGAAAGGCAAACTGATTGTGTAAACTGCCAACGACTTACACATCAATTATTAATGCTTATGAAATCCCGGGAGGCCTTTTGTCATATTTGGGCACATGCACATACACAAACACATTCACATTGTATGCACACAAGCTATGTTAGACACAAACACACACATTGTACATGTGTATGCGTATGTAGGCATGTATATATGTATGTGTGCATCTACGAATCGTTGTCTATATCTGTCTGTCTGTCTGTCTCACTTGTGTCTTCTCTCTCTCCTCAGGTGTTTTGGTGTACCTTTTCCCAGTCGCCGCCCTAGTGGAGGCTGCAGGCATGGAGGCTTGATGCCCCCATAGCCCCGCTCCTCCAACAGAGGAAGGCTACAAAGCTCTGTGTCATGCCCCCCCCACACCCACCCCCCTGGCGGGGGCACTGGCCTGCCCCTGTCCAGTGATGTCTTCCACTTGGCCAGACCTGGTGAGTCAACAAAATCCTAAAAAGCAGATCAAGAGAGGAGAGAACCTGGCAAAAGGAGAAGAAACAATATTCATCTGTTTCTTATCAACTCAGCTCTATTTTATTCTCATCTATTGTACTCCTAACTACGCATGAAAGGAGGAACACTGTCTGTTTTGACAGCTGCTAATGTCAGCATGCCCAGCATGCTTGAACACAAGCACACACGCACACACACACACACACACACACACACACACACACACACAAACCACACACAAAGGATGAGGGCATTGAGAATGATGTGGCCACGCGCCAGGTCCTCCAGTGAAATGCCAAATTACTGTATACATTAATACAGCCAGTGGTCTGTAGAAACCAAACAGAGTAGGTTATTTGTCTCCATTTTCCTGCAAATCCATTTTTACCTTTCTCATTCCCTATACAATTCTCCTTCTTTACTTGTCCTAATTTTCCTTTCCTCTTCTCCTTTCCTGCTTTATTTGTCTCTCTTCTCCCACATCAAGTTGGTCCAGATGCTTCCTCTGCTAATAGGCGAACAAGAGAGCTCCCTCTCTGCATTATTTCTCTCCTCTTTTACATCTAATATAACTCAAACATACACTGCATTCTCAGCAGAAAAAGAAAAGAAACAAGGGACCATAAAATGGGGATCTTTGTCCTCCTGTTTAAGAGGTACTGTTCCAGAGGCGTATGGAAAAACACCCCCACAAACTGCTGTGTAGCACGATGACTCTAAATAACAGGGCAACACTGTGTGTCAGAACCTCCACACACCCACACCCCTAAGTCGATAGATATACCTCCCTGTGAGCCACTCAGCCTCCCCCTGTCTCTATCCCATCACCTCATACTTCTGCCTTTTTTCTCTTCACCTGTCCTCTATCTACGTCCTTCCTTCCATCTCTGCATTACACATTCAGTCTGATTTAATTCCAGTATTTGCCTCTTACTAGATTTCATTTCATTCGAGTTTGATCACTAATAATATCATAACAACAATATTGCTTGAAGTCTTGAAGGAATAGGAACTGAATTAATCAAAATGTAACACAATAATTCCTATCTCTGTCTCTCTTCAATTCAGTCAACTTTATGACACAACTTCTGCATTATCATCATTGCAAAAATGTTTACTCAAATTCTCATATGCTCTATCATCTCTGTCTCCTGAAAGCTTGGAGGCTCACTAATCTCTGCTATTCCCCCACACGCACTGTCACACACAAACACACACACACACAAACACAAACACACACTCACACAAACAGATAGAGTAGCTGGAGTGTGCATTTAATATGAGTAGAGAAGGGTATAAGCATCCCTTTTAATTCTGATTTAATGACTATGTCAGATGACTACAGTACTTAGAATCAAATAACCAAGGGTGCTTTACCTTCCAAAAATTGAGGAAGGTCATTTAGAAATTAAAGAGGCCGCCGCTAATTCGGTGCAAACGTCTGAAATGTCACAAAACTCAAAGGTGTGCTCTCTGTGTTACAGGAAACAGATTGAAAAGAAAAATGAAGTGTTAGTATCCTTCAGTGTCAGACACTGTTGGGTCATTTTTCCAACTAATAGCTGTGAAACTATGATAGAGTTTTGTCATCTACATGGGACAGAGAGCGATATGATTTTTCTCAAAGGTTGTGGAAGAAAGAATGTGTTATGGGTGTTTTTGAGTGTCAAAGCCAATTTGAAACCACTGTGGCTGACAGCAAATGTTCTTGTGCCAAATTATAAATAAATGTTTGTATCTCATCACAGTTCATTGCATAATTTATTTCACAAAAATGCCAATATAAGTGGTTCTGAAATTGGGTGGTTTTCAGTTTATGCTTTTATTCATCGGAGTAAAACCAAATACTTCCAGTGAAATAATAAAGATACAGATTTATTATATTCTCCTTTATATGGAGTTTAGAAGATAAAACATATACCTAAACTGTAGCTTGCAAGGTTATAAAGACTCATCTGTCTGGTGTTCATGCTTTCTGTTTAAAATTTACAAATAAATGTTGGTAATCCTTTAACATGTTTGTTGCTTTCTGCCTTTCTAACAAATATATTTTATGCATTTTGCTTCTGGTAGGTAATTTATATTTAAGAATCTTCCTGACGCTCAATAGTTTATGCTGAAGGATAAACACCATCAAGACGAATTTTCTCAACCATGACAACATCCGTTTTTCTCTTTACAAAGCATGAATTATTTAATAACCATCAAGGTATAACCCATTACAAACCCTAGGAAGTTCTAGAAAGTGGTACCAAAATACCAGAAAGCAAAAAACAGGCGGTCTAAACCGGTTTAAAAGTGAGAGAGAATGTCAAAGAAAAAAAACAGCAAAAGGTTAAACTGAGAGCAAACAAATGACAGAACGAGTGAGACAGAGGAAGCAAGGGAAAATATGGAAACAGTGGGGAGTGTAGAGGAGGAGGAGGAGAGAGATGAGATCAAAGCGGGGCAGTGAACGGGAGAAACACTGAGGAGAAGAAAGGATGGAGGAGGAGAGGCGAGAGAGGAGAACAGTGAGGTCTATGAGCGACACATAGACCATATGGTGCCTCTAGGCCTTCACGGTCCCAGCAGACTGTCTCATCTGACACAACACACACACACACATTGGCACACCAGAAAGTGTGCATTCATTCCTATTCACAAACACATACACAGAAAACGGATGATACTGTGTGTGAGAGTGTTCATGTTACATTCCAAAACAAAGCCGGCAGATTAACTGACCACATAGCTTCTAATCAAAAGAGTGACAGGGAAAGTGACAGAGAGTGGGGGTGAGGGCAGTGAGGATTTGGCTTTGGATGGAGACCAAATGCACCAACTGAGGTTAAAGCGTTTGATTTGGAATGGAGCCACAGTACAGTGACTAAGGTTGTAGCATTATGCCTCAGAGCACAGCTGTAATACAGCGCAGTGACTAAGGAAGCAGCATAAGGTTTGAAACGGAGCCACCGTGGGGCGAGTCCCACTGCGGTGAAAACTAACATCTCTGTCGGCCTGCAGCTGCCAGGTTGTTAAATCAAATGTTTTTAAGACATTAGTCAGCTGTGGGTGTGTTGTAACAAACCAAATTCACTGCTGCATGGCTAGTACCTGGTGGCACTTTATAAACACTGGCGGGATGTGGGGTTTGGCATGGAGCCACAGCAGTGTGACACAGTGTGTTGTCTACGTGTAGCATTAGGTTTGGAGTGCAGCCTGATCCGTTCAAATAGTGTTACATGAGACTGGGAGTTAAGCAGAAGCTGGAGTGACAGCTTGTTGGCAAACAATCGACAGCATCTGGCTGTATGTGATAACGTAACGGCTAAATGAAGGGTTCAAAAGTATGTAAAGGGATTGGATTGATTTATTCTTTAATTTTTCATGGCATTGACATTGAGATGGATTTTCTACTGGTCTATAGAAGTGATATAGGAACACAGAAATAATATCTTCTATCTTCTGTCAGGGCACAGTGGCTCTGACCCTTTAACCTCTTTAGTGGATGAAAGTAAAGTGTTGTGGTGATTTTACGTCAGCTTGATTATGAGTGGTTACGAGCATTGTGTGGGAAAGCTTTCTACTGCGGAGGTGACCTTGTACTATAGTGCCAGGTGTATACAATGTGTGCAGAAAAAAATACATGAACATGACTGCAAGCACAGTACACCGGGTTCCTTTTCTCTACTCATGTAAACACAGTTTTTTGACCAGGTACAACAGGAATGTGCAACCTCTATGGCACACTTTAAAAGGACATTGGCAAGGTTAAATCTGAACAAAATTCTGCACCACAAACAGCACCACTGCAGCCCAGCACTTGCTGCAGGATACTGACACAGAATTCCACCATAAAAAGCTATTCCAGTAAGGGTCTGATAGGACGCTGATAAGCTGTGATGATCATAGAAAAGCCAATTCCTGTAATAAATAGAGACTTACTCACCAGTTTTTTACAGAAAACGGCTGATAATCACTCTGTATAACATAGTTATTTGAGATGTGTTTGATTTGCCTTAATGAATTCTCCACAAGCCTCTGAAAAGGACATTTAATTAGCAAGATAAGATATCTGAAGAATTGGGCAACAAAGTCTCATTTTAGGATTAAAGACTTGTTTATGGTCAACATTAGATTAGAAAAACGGACAAAGCCTAAAATGGGTTTAAAGACTAACTTATTTTGTTTAAACAGAAAGAAGAATTTGATTTAATTTGCCATATATGTTATAACAAATTGGCAAAATGAAGTAAATAAAACAACTTTTAAGTTAAATTAGTAAGTAGATGTTAATATAACCTTAAACCTTCTTCAAAGCAACCTACTTCCTAGATATTTTCTAAGTAAGACTAACCTGTCAATCTCCCTACAAATCAGTTTAAAGCTAAATAAAAAGGCTCATAAAACATCTTTGTGCATGTGTGTGTGCATGCTTGTTGGATCGATACCATTTGTCTCTCCATCCCTTCTGAGGAATGAGTGGGAATCATTACGACCTGTCAAAGATCCAACACAGAATCTATTCTAGTCACACTGATGCAAATGTGACATCAACCCCGAGCCTCCTTTATTTTATCCTCAAATTCTGAATGTATACTCAGCCTTTTGAGGGGTCAGTACAAAATGATGCAACATCCATCAAAGTGATGTTGCTGCAGTGAAATCGGTACCTGTTGTTTGCCGAGACTGCGGCTTCAGGTAGTTGACTGATAACTTTTTTTTTACATAACTTCTTTCCCCTTTATCTCTCCCTCTCTTTGTCACACCTGCCACTCCCGCTAATTAATAGCCACTATCACAAAAATGATTTGAGGTCACTGCATGTCACACACTCCCATGGGCTACGCTGTTGTGTGAGCGAGCATGTGTGTCACTACATATTGGTACAGATAGCACGAATTAGAGAGGCAGATCAGCCTACACGTTACCCACTCGCCCCTCCAAGTCAAAATAATGATTCAATCTCACCGATGCAGAATTAATGAGAAATGGACAGGGGGGAGGCAGAGATGGAGAAAGCGTAGAAGCTGGTAGGAAAATGAACGAGCGTTAACACAGAGGGAGGAAAGAGAGGGAAAGACGATGGCAGAAATAGGGAGCGATAATTGGAGGTGATCCCATAGGGAGAGGAGGAAGAAATAATGTACAAAAATCAAGTTTGGAGACAGTCTACTTCTCTATTTCTCTTCTTCGTCTTTGCTCTCCTCATCACGCTGTCAGCAGGAGTACAGCCTAAACCCCCACACCGTGTCTCTGCTTATCCTCAACTGCTTTATGTGTGTGTTTTACTGTGTGTGTGTGTGTGTGTGTGTGTGTGTGTGTGTGTGTGTGTGTGTGTGTGTGTGTGTGTGTGTGTGTGTGTGTGTGTGTGTGTGTGTGTGCGCAACCATGACGTCCTGTGTGCGAGTAAGCGATTATACACGGTTGTGCAGTGAGGCAGAGAGGTTGTGCGAGTGAGAGAAAGAGATAATGTGGTTAAGGGATTGATGTTAACCAAAAAAAAATTATTTCCCTATTCCTCCCCTCTTCATTTTAACATCATCTAGAGCATTTGGTTGCTACGGTAACACAGTATTACATTGTCAATGTTGAAATAATGTGGCGGTACTGCGGGGACCTTGGTATTATGTGTGTGTTGTGCTTTTATACTGAGATAGTGAAGCCATGCAGTGAGTCATCAATGGAGGCAGGATACAATACAGTGGATATAGAGATTCCAAGACACATGCACGAACGCGCCAACACAAACACACACACACTGGCTTTTTTCCATCTGCTACCGAAATTAGGTCTCAGGTTTCAGTGCAGATCAGATGTGTAACAGCTTCAGACACGTCACACAGAAACTGTTGATGCTTTAAATACTTCCTTAAACACTGTAGACGTTATCATGGCTACAATTGAAACAAACTGGAGCTCAAATGTCACTGCAAATGGTAACCATGAATACAATATAATATCAGCTTTTTGATTGTGCCACCTACTCTGCTATCAAACCATTGGAAGACTGAACAGTGTTTTTTTTTATTATAGTTTTTTATTAACAACATTTTGGAATTTTATTAAACTAGATATATAGATCTTAGATTGATATATTTAGGACATTTACAAAACTGAAATAAAAAGAGAAATTCAGAATATTTTCACATTTAAAAAGCTATTAAAGTATAAATTAGTTAACAAATTAATGTTTCCACACAAGTGTTGATTTTATGCTGTTTTTGTTTTTATCTAGATTATGGTATATTGTATGTTGTATCAAAAGTCAGTCCTAGAGTTAGTGTTGCAGCAGCAGGATAGATTTGTGTCAGACGCTTGCAGAGCATAGAGTAAAACATTTAAGAGTTGGAGAAATACAAGTGAGTGAGTCTGTTGGCTGGAGGACAGCTGGTCATTCTAGTAACAGGATATCACAGAGTCTGCTGCTTGCAAGGAAAACAGCTTGGCCCCTGGTAACATGCAACTGTGCTCAGTAACAGAAGTGTCAGTGGTGATGACATCATGGCCGGATCCAGTGTCACCAACTTGGGGCCCCTGGATATAAACTTACAGACAGCTGAGGCCCCCGGTGCTGTCTAAAGTTGCCTAGGAGACAATGTCAAACATCACATGTCATCTTATCCCAGAAATGAATCTATCTATTTATCTATTGCGATAAGAGTCATGATCCAACAGGAACATCTTTTTGCATTTTAATAGCGTGTCTTAGTTTTATTTCAGTCTACATTTGCCCTAAATGGCAGCACTTTTGACATCATGTGTTTTGGGATTCTTATAAAAGATTCAGTCTGAAGTCTGTTTGGACTGAATTAAACTGCACAGAACCACTCAAACCTATTTGGACAGAACCGCCCTATCTTGTTCCGACTGTGGCTGCATGTTTCCCTCTGGTTTGGCTGTGTGGAGCGCCACAGCAGAGAGAGGATCCGGAGCAGCTAAAATAAGCGTTAAAATAACAACCACCTCCTCCATGAGAGCAGCTAAAGCCACTCATAAATGTTGGAAGATAGGCTTCAACACTGAGGGAGGCAGGGGGAGTTAATCTGTACAGGAGTGAAGGGAGAAGAGAGGAGTGATGGTGGGAAAGGAGGAGTGAGGGGAGAATAAGAATAACTTTACAAAGATCAATGGTGCAGGACACCGACCACAATTTGTGACATGATATGAGTGGGACGCAGCAAAATAAACACAACTTCTCGCTCTCTGGCACTCTCTCTTGGCTGTATAACATCGCTACTACCTCTTAGCTCGTTGTCCATACAGATATCATGCTCCACTCTAAAAAATCTCTCTTTCATCCATTTACGAAGGGGAGTTAATTTTCCCCCGAGATTAGGATTATACCACAGAATCCAGCAGAAAGGATAATGGATACAGGAATAGGAGAGGGTCCAGCAAGCAGGTCTTTCTCACGAAGCCCCCGTCTTTATTCTCTGAGTTTCTGGTATGGAATGTGTTGGCTGTGCAGTGTTCTGGTTGAGAGAGGTCATCTGCTGCCTGGCAGGTAAAAAAAAACTGTCTGGGAAAAGATACTATTCTTAGACTGTTGTCAGTGTGTGTATTCTCAGAATGATACAATGGCATTTCCAAAGATTTGCAGTGTTACGCTCAAGATTTCTTTAGACATGGAAACTCAGGTTTCAGGTTTCAAGTTTCAAGGATGAATGCGATAAATATGATGAGATCCTTCTCTAAATATGGAATCATTTCCCAAACTATATATATTGACATATTTTATTTTTAAAAGGTTATATATAATAACCCATGGGGAGCTGAGATGCATGAAAAATAACCCTTTAGATTAAGTTGATAAAATTGTTAATCCAAAATCTTTCTTGGAAGAAAATTGCTGCTCTTACAATCCAGAAATGACACAGAATTTTATTCCAGCATTTTCATGGAAGAAATGTTGACAGGTAACAACAGGAAAGGTGTAAATGAATGATGGCTGGGGACTAATAATGCTGGCTTTGAATATCTGCAGCAAAAAATCTGCAGAGAAATCTTTTGCATATCTATTTTAATGATTGCAGTAAACAATAAAAAAGGAATATTGGTCCAAAAAGTTACGAGACAAATTTTTCAAATCATACTGCTCTTATTTCCAGTCTGACTACATTAAATTTAGCATAAATTAAGCTAAAGGTCACCCTTGATGATTTTTTTATTTTCTAGATGGTGAGACGTGTTTCTCAAGAAAAAATGTATTATGCAATCACTAATTTCTTCTGATATCACATCCATCCATCTCAAGGTCATCACAATTTATAATTAATTGTTTTTTAACATATTGCACCTCGGACTTGCCAGTAAAGGGCTATTTCCCAGCGTTTCATCACATCCAGAGCCAGACAGCCAGGATGTGTTGTGAAAGGAAATTAAGTCTTGATTATGAGAGGAGAGGAAAGAGAGAGAAAATGATTAGTGGTGAGAAGCAGATGGACCACCACATGCTGTGAGGAAATATAACAGAGAGCGGTTGAGACAAAGACAATGGCATACTGAGAAATAGATGCTAACAATATGCAGATGATGCAAGTGATGAAATCTGCTGGTGAAGCAAGAGAGGCTCGTCAGAAAGTGAAAAGTGCTGTGTCTGTGTCTGCAGTTAAGACAGTGTCGTTTTCTTAATATCACACTTTGTTGGTGCTTAACACACACCCACCCAACCACACACAAGCACACGCACGCACCCACGCTCACACACACGTGCACACCTACAAACACACACACACACACAAACACACACATTCACACATAGAGATAAAGCATAAGTCGGGCTGATAAGCCATTGGATGGAAACAAAGTCAGCCACTGTAACGAGACACAGAGGGAATACACAGCAGCGCCGAGAGATTCAAAGTGAAAGGAAATGAGAAAGATAAAGCGACTCAAGTGGGAGAGAGAGAATTACCGAATGTAGAGATGGACCGACAGGCACAAAGGCAGAAAGACTAATACAAATGAAGAAATAAATAAATTAAAAGACCTGACTTTACAGAGGGAAATCCAAACAGAAGTAAAACAAATAAAACATATATATTATTTATTTAGAACGAAAGGAAACATGGACAGCCACAAAGGCTGGAAAAAGAATGAATGAGGCAGAAACCAGAGAAAGTAACCAGCTGTGAATGAGTGGAAATATTGGAATGGCTTTAGTCTGCAAGATAATAAAACAGAGGGGATTTCCCTCAGGAGTGTCACTAAAGAGACTTCTGTGAGCTGAAAACACACTCACACACACACACACACACACACAAACAATCCAAAGACAAAGACAAAGACAAAGACAAAGACAAAGACAAAGACAAAGACAAAGACAGAGACAGCTTCATGATTGCAGAATAGACTGATTCCATGAAAATACCTAGAGTATACTACACATACACACACACAAACACACACTCCATGCTCTGATCGTTCAGGCAGTCTGCGGCTGACATTTGCAGAATAGTTGGAATTTAGAACTCAATCAGACAAACGGTGACGAATCTGACCCTCGGTGCAGGATCGAAGTTGTACCATCCATAAAAACACTGTTATTCCAGTATTTATACAGCATATCAGAACCATATGAATGTATTTTATTAGGAAGTAACTGCTTTTTCAAAGTAGTCTATAAAATGCACAGCAATACATAACTGACTAATTAACTATTTTATATCCAGTCTCTCTGCTGAACTCATCACTGCTCAATAACTCACAGGAGGAAGTAAATAACCAGGTTTTTTTTCTTCTCTTCTTCTCTCCAAACCCGTCACCTCCCTCAGTCTTCCTCTCTGTCCTCAGCCTTCTGGCAGTACTGCTGCCACCGGCCTCCTCCTGCCCTCCTCCCTGTCTCTGCTCCTCAGATGGTTTGGTGGTGGACTGCGGGGGCCGGGGACTCTCCTCCCTGCCTCCCCTGCACCTCTTGCCACCCGGGAGCCGCTCCTTCCTGCTAGCCAACAACAAGCTTGCCTCGCTGGGAGCATCTGCCTTTGCTAACCTCTCCTCACTGGAGGTCTGCATCCCATTGTTTACTGTTGCCAGAGAAATGTTTTGTTGGCCTCACAGTTAAACATTGTTGTGGGTTTTTGTGTTGATGTTGTCTGTGGCGTGAGCACTGTTTTCTGCACTGACCTTGCAAAGTGAATTTGAGAGTCTCATAATGAATCTAAACTCTGTGCTAAATAAAGCAAAGTTGACAGTCAGTTTTCAAGCCTTACATTTAATAAGAACTTCAGCTAATTGTTGAACATGCAAGTATGTTTATAAGTAAGTGAAGATATTTTATTGTTTGTATTTCAGGAGCTGGACCTTTCTAATAACTATCTAGATAATTTACCAGCTGGATTATTCAGAGACATGTCCAACCTGACGAGACTGACTCTGCACAACAACTCACTAACAGGGATGGAGAAGGACCTCTTCCAGGTGAGCACTGTGTATGATGCATCTCCCTAACAAGACCAAAGAGCCTTTTTTCAGCTAAAATGTAGTATGCAAAATCTGATATTGTAATTGATGAAAGATCTCATCTCAAAAGCCTGTTACATGCACATTTAACTTGTATAAAGCGATATTCCATCTAATAACTCACTGACTCCGATAAAATACTTTGTTAATAGTGCAGGATCAACTCCTGGGTGAAGCTCGACAAACTGTTTAGGAGTAGCGCCAAACCTGAGCAGATATGCTGACATGACTGGGCTCCCGTCCAGCTGATAAATTAATAATGAACCATTTGCTCAACACTTTCATCCACTTTTATCTGAACCAAGGCAGTGTTTAGTATGCGGTGTTGTCAGGACTTTGCTTGGGAACCTTTGTTTTAAACAAGATTAAGTCATCAAGTGATCCTAGATGTGCACTGGAGAAAGATACCAAAATAACCTATATTTAGTGTTTTATATTGAGACTCAACTAATTAAACTACTGATGTCTCTACAGGGTTTGGGGAGCCTTCAAAGACTGGATCTGTCCCTGAACGGACTGTCCTCTGTTCCTCTGGGGCTACTGGATGAGCTGCAGAGCCTCAGGTAGACACATATCGACACAAACATTCACATTGCTTCATTTTAAAATTCCCTTACAAAGCCCCAGACCAACACTGGAGTATGATGACAATCCCATATTGTGAACATCATGATAATCCTTCAGTGAGAAGGTCAATCAGATTTTTGAGAATGGGAGGATTGATAATAATAGCAAGAGGGTGATGTGAGGATGTTAAAAAGAGGGATTTCCAGTCTACAGTGTGAGCCTGAGATGGCAACTATTACCCAACAGTGAATTAATTATATTGTACGTATTCCACAGGTGGCTGTCCCTGTCGGGCAACCGGCTCCATGGTTTAGAGAGGGCAGCGTTTGAGCCCCTCGCCAACCTGCAACAACTGGAATTGGGAAACAACCCGTGGGAATGTGACTGCAACCTCCGCGAATTCAAACACTGGATGGAGTGGCTGCTGTACAGAGGTGGGTGCTTGACTTCTCTTACAGCAGCTTTTGAATAGGGGTGTGCTTGAATAAGTGGAAAGCACAAGAGGGCAAAGAAGTCATGAGTTAGTGGGCGAAAACTGGAGAATCCAAGTTTACCTCAGAGACAGATGAGGTTTGCTTTTCCATGTCTGCATCCACTGTGCTTCTAGCGCCAAAATATAATTGCACTGGTGTCTGAATGCACATTACCACCCTCATTGTGCGTTTGTGTCCAGTGTGTGTTACCCCATGTGTCTCTGCAGGCTGTAAGTACATCAGATAACCACAGCTGCTCTCCGCTGTCTCTTCATGTGTAAAAATCTACATTCACCTCAGCGCCTCGAGCCTCAGCTGCCCCGCTAATGAAGCATCTCTTCTCTTTTCTGCTCCATTCTCCTCCCTGCTTCATTCTGCTCACTTCTGCTTTGCTGGGCTCCGCTCTCCAGCTCGGTTCAGAGACAGAGACGGACACACAGCGGCGGGCCTGATCATTAAATAATCACCAGCGCAGCGGGGAAATCTACAAGGAGGCGTTTCATAGTTGAACATGAGAGCGTGGCAGTGTCTGTTAAAAAAAGAGTGTAGATGATGCACGATGTGTGTTATAGGAAATAACACAAAGCACCGAACAAGAGGGAAAAGCTTAGTGGCAGCAGCCTGTGTTGACTTATGTCTGCTTTAAACCACTTCAAGCACACAGCTGGGATATTTGGGGATATTTGGAGAGAGAGAGCTGTATTTGAAGAAGGGATCTCATGTCACACAGGGATAAATGCATCGGGTGGCTAAATACCACTTTCTTCATTTGGTCTTTATACAATCCTCCGTCTTCGTCGCATGATTCTGATGCTTAACCTTTCTGAGGGCACGGACCAGTCAGTGGTGTCTAACAAGTGGCCGCGAGACAAATACTACGCATGGAGGCAAATGAAACGTGTGATGATAACAAAGTACATCCTCCACCCTACTGCTACCCTATGGGAATTAGTGACTCAGATGTTTCTCTCTTCCGAATACACCAGAGCTTTGCTACAGCTAGGCATGTCGTCTTATGAATTATAGAAGAGCTTAGTTGAGGCTATCTTCAACTTAGTGTGGAGGGCACAGCAAACTCTCTCTGAGTGTTAAGTGATTCATGACTCATCCTAGATTTGGCGTAACCACCCGCCTCACTGTCTTTTCCTCTCTCTCAGTTAATTGGTAGTACTTTACAGGCACAAGGCATTTCATAAATGACCTCTCCATGTCCTCTTGTCTCTGTACCTCTAGGGGGGAAGGTGGACGCGGTGGAGTGCACATTACCTAAGGACCTGCGTGGGCGAGACATCCGCGGTGTTCCAGTGGAAATGTTCAACTACTGCCTCCAACTTGAGGACGAGAACGGAGGAGGTGAGAGTCCCCGTTCTGGACAGAAAGGAGGTCCGCCCTGCAGCAGGAACGCTCTTAACCCCAGTGGGGCGACGCCAATTACTGACAACAGCGTCAACACTGGTGATGACTCCTCTTCGAGCAGAGGAGGTGGAGGCGCAGGCGGGGAGGCCCCATCGGATTGTGTCCGTGCTCGTTACAAGCCGGTGAGCGTGCGCCGCGCCATAGGCACAGTGGTGATTGCCGGCGTGGTTTGTGGTATCGTTTGCATCATGATGGTTGCAGCTGCGGCCTACGGCTGCATCTACGCCTCCCTGATGGCCAAATACCAGAGAGAGCTGAAGAAAAGGCAGCCGCTGATGGGAGACGGCGAGACAGACGGGGAAGACAGGGAGGAGAAACAGATCTCCTCTGTGGCCTAGAGAGGAGTGATGGGACGGAGGATTGGCGTGTCAGAGGTGAAGGTTGAAAGGGTGATAATTTAAAGGGCTCAAAGAGGAGAGAGATGGAAGAGTTTGCTTCATGCACATAAGACAGTTATGGTATCTCTCCCTCTGACTCTCAAACTGACACCTTTTTCCCACTTTTTGTCTTCCTTTCTTTGTCCTCTTGCTATTTTTAACTCTCAGTCCCTCTCTCGAACAAACTCTCTTGCACACATACCTTATCTGTTTCCTGATTTTCTCGACCATTTGGAGACATTCTCACTGCAGTATTTGCTCCCAATCATCCGTCCAACTACTACCACTTATGTTATGAGAAACAAATAATTGGTAAGATAATATAATACATATCATTTAAGCTGTTACAAGACACTTGTGGTCCGTCAGTATTAGTAAAAGGTGGATGAATTTTCAGGGATTTACAGTTTATTCAGTGGTGTTTGGACCAATATTCATAATAATGAGAGGATTGCACAGCTTTGGTTTTGTTTGTATCCTTCTCCTCCTAAACTTTGACAAAGCCAGTAGTTTCTCCCAAAAAACCAGGACCCCAAGCCAGGACCCTTCACCTTTGTCTTGCCTAATGCTCCTCTTACGTTCCTTTGGACCTCCACATCCCAAAGAAACAGACACAATACTGGAAAACTTGGAGGAAACAGGGAAAACGTTTGTGGATAAACACAAAGAGATGTCATGTAAAATAGTCAACACCTCTTGAAATGGGGATAGTAAGATTATATGTTGATAGTGAATTGAACATGGACCCGTTCCTCTCAAGACTTAATATACGGCAGGAAACAATCTGCATTGATTAAATAATTCATAATTTGTGGATGACTAGAAATAGACGCTGTCTGGACCACAGCTGCTTCTCTCTGGATCTTCTCTGGACAAACAACACTCCTCCAGTTTGGAGCTGATATGTGCATGAGATTCTACAATGGATGTCATTTATCATTTCGATGTCGAACAAACCACTTAACTGAAATATGAATTTTCCTGTATTTGTCTCTTTTATTCAGAAAAAAAGGCTCTTGCTTATTTGATGCTTGTTAAATGATCACGGACAGATTAAAAGCCTTGTATCATGGTGAAATAGGTGTCAAATACATTTTGTGGTATGACTTGGAGTAAGCTTTGTTCAGAGATGTCTTCACAATTGTTTTGATGAAGCGATTTAAAGGACCACAGATTATATTTTAAGGCATATGCTATATGTTCCGAGATCATTTTCAGACTGATTTCACCGTCAGAGGTTAAAGTTTGCTACCGAGGCACAGAAAAACTATCTCAGAGAACCCTGTCTCCTGGCAAGGACTACAACAATCCATCTAAGGACTACAAAATACAGACTCCTGCACTTTATTTCCCTACTCAGTTACCCTATGGTCTCCCTCTCCTTCTCCCTCCCTCTTTCTAAGATGGAAAATTTGCCCAGAGGGGTTATAATGAACGAGGGATTAAACAGAAGACGCTGCTATTTTTTACCCCACCTCCTTCTTGTCCCTTTATCTCTCCATCCATATTTCCATCTAGCGCTATTTATGGAAAGTTGTTCACACTTCCTTAAAGATTTCCACCTTCTGTCTTTCTTTTCCCCTCCCATATACCATGTTGTCGTCTATTGTGTTTTTCCCCAAAGGATCTGCAATATGCAATGGAAGTTGTGTCACTTCAACTTGAAAATGTACTCACTGCCAAAGAGTCCTTGTGTTATCTACTTAGCAATCACCTATTTAAATCTGTTCAAATCTTCTCAATGCATTTACAACAAAAGCCAGCTGATTTGATTTACATAGGTATGTTTTCTTGAAAATCCTATTTGATGCATTTGAAATGTTTATTTAAAATCTAAAAAAATCTGGCTTTCATTGCATATTGCTTCCCAACAGTAGAATAATTGATCCCTCTCAACTTTTAATTGGCTTGAAAGTAAACTCATATTACTAGTGTGTTATCTTATACATGGGTATGATACAGATAAATATAAATATACTAGTCTCTACTATGGTGTGTTGGCCCAGCGATCCCCAAAATGTTTTTGACGTGACTGTTCATGGGTTTTTCTGTATCTATTCATGATGTTTGTCTTTTGTTGTGTTTGTAATGTTGATATTTCGTTTTTTGGTTTTAAAATCTCTGTAATGTTTGATTATTTGTTGTGTTTTATTTTTGCTCAATAGTTGGTAAAAGTTTCCACAGGAGGTATAGAAAGAGTTTGGCCTGAGCATACAAATGGCCCCTGTTACTGCCTCATCTCTGAAATGAGTATATTAACTTTACTTACTGCATTTAATAACAAACGGAGTAATCACTTTTTTGTATTATTATATATTTCAGATTTTGATATACGATCAAACCAGTCCATTACTGATCAAGTTTGCACAATTACAAAAGATGAGATGGAACAAGTGATATAGATAATATAAATTAGGGGTAGGTTCAGTCAACATTTGGCATCGCGAGAAATGTGTGAAAACCTTGTAAAATTAAGCTTTAAAGGAAAATTTAAAAAGGCAGTTAACTTCCTGCAACGTCTAAACTCTTTCTATACATGTAGAAATATTTACCTCTCACCCCCTGGTCTGCAGGTCTCATGTTGTTGGTAGCTAAGTATCTTAGCTAGCTGAATCCTGTTCCTAGCTTGTGTGTGTGTGTAAAGAATAATAAATTATAGTTTGCTACATAAAAAACTGCAGCAGCCATGTTGACTGAGGGCCTCAGATACTGCGCTGCCCAGAGATCTGTGGTGTGTTGTGTTATTATGACGATGTTATTATGACGATGATAGGATGATGATGCTGATGATGATGATGAAGCATTTCCTGGTCAATATGCATTGATTTAAATAAAAACATATCACGTTAAGTAAGATTTAAACAAAAACCACCTATTCTTTAAAAAAGGATCAATGGCAAAAAATAAAGAATATTCAGCATAGGGAAATTTAAGGTTGGTATGGTTACAGAGTAGATTTTTGACATTTTACACATACACTATGGTTAATGCTATTAATGTATAAAATAACCTGATTATTAGATTTAGACATACTGATATGGTGTGTTATTTGTCAGTACCCAAACTTAGTTTACTTGATTTCGGGTCCTTTCCATCAACAGTGGAGGGAAAATATTGATTTGCAGTATACAAATGCCATTTTGTGGTATCAGAAATTATGATGTTTGCAGATAGACAGAAGCAGCCTCAATTGAGAGCATAAATCAGTGGTGATAACAGTTTCTCTGTACACATTTCTATTTTCTTTGTCCCCTGCTCTCCATCTCCTCTCACCTTTTCTCTGTTTATCATCATCGCTGTCCTCCCCATCTCCTCTCACTTATCTTGTCTCAATTTATCTTTCTGTCGTCTCTTCTCCTGTCATTTTTTTTTGTCTTTTCACCTTCTTTTCTCTTATCTCTGCCCTCTTTGTCCTGCCTCTGTCTGGTCTATTGTGTTTCTTTTTTCCACTTTTCACCCCTCTATGTTACCTCTTTTTTTCTATGTTTTTCATCCTCACCGCCTGCTTTCTCTCCTCCTCCTTACATGTCCTCCATGTCTCTCAGTACTTTATTTTTTCCCCAACTGTCTGTCTCGCTTTTATTTACATACTTAGCTCTCTTTCTCCTTCTCTTTCTCTCAGCCTGTTTCTCTCAGCAGAAGCGTATTAGGTTTATTTACATATAGCCTGTCACTTCTGCCACAAAGATATACTAATCCATAGCTGAGCCTCAGAACAGCATAAACAGTGTTTTTGTGGTCACCGTTGATTGATTTTGGATCAGCCTCTGAAACACCAAATCCCTGGCGTTCATCACAGAAGGAGAAATTGAATCTGCCACAGAATCAGCATGAAAGCTTACCACAAAACTCGCTCATTCAGTGGCGGACAACTGATCAATTTCTATTTAGACAAACACTGACACTCAGTGGTCAGAAATGGAAACCAAATTTTTCTTTCAACCGCCCATTTCCATCAATGTTTGCTTCATCACAAACAACTTTTTCAGCTCAGTCACAAACAGCTCCATAGTATACACGCTTTTTATATATAATAAAGTGAATGTCACATTTGTTCTGGAACATATCTAATGTACATTGACAGATAGACAGAACATAAGTGTCTGCTATAGGAATGAAAAATTTTGTGCCGCATTCAAACTTTAATTTCTGGTTCTATTTACATCTAGACATGTTAAAACACTAGATCAAGGCTTGTAGCTGTTAATACATACTCATACAAGCCAATGCCAATGCCATCTCTATAGGTGGGTACAGTGCAATGCTGTTGTTGCATGTAGATATAGCACTTCAAGAGGCAGAGCTATTGAATATTTGATCCCCATGTGTCCAGGATGTAACTCTGGAAGAGAACGCCTTGCAGTGACAGGAAAAAGAGAGTTACAAGGGGAGAGAAAGGCAGAGAGAAAAGGATGAGCAGGGTTAGCAAGAGAAGTTTGACAGCTTAGGAAGAGAGTGGCTAAAAGAGAGAGAGATGTATATGAGGGTTTAACAGGGCAAAGAAGAGTGTCAGAGGGGAGAAACAGTGAGTCATATGTGTGTGTGTGTGTGTGTGTGTGTGTGTGTGTGTGTGTGTGTGTGTGTGTGTGTGTGTGTGTGTGTGTGTGTATGTGCAAAAGAAAGTCAGATAGAGCAAGTCTATAAAACATTGATAAAGCTTTTCCCGCAGTGTTTTTGTTAAAGTGAGGCAGCTGGTAGCGAAGTTGTTCCACTTGACATGCAGGAATGCAGTGAAACAAAAAATGCTGGGTGATCTGAGACTTTAAACCTCCAACTGATCATCATCATCATATAAAGTTCAAATACCAGCATCCAGAAATACCTCCGATACTGCTGAAATGGCAGAGTATGCTATGCAATTTTCTTTTCCCAGAAATCACTTCTTGTTCCCCGCCTGGAAATAGCAGTTGCTCCATAGTTGCAAATTACAACACTAGGGCAACACAACGATGGCAATCATCACTTCCACACAGGGTTAGCAGCATGCAGCTGTGAAATGATGTTATATAAGTTTGTATTCTTTTGTATGCACTTGTAGCAGATCATTACTCGGTATTGGCCATTGTGTAAGTCAAGGTAACGGAATCATTGCCCGTGAGTGAATAATGGTAATAGTTTATTTCTATTATCAGCACACACAAAGCCGAAAAACCATCTTTACTTGACTGATTACAAATCTTAAACTTAATCTTGATGTTTGTATTTTTTAGATACATTACTTGTTTCAGATCTGCATGTCATTTCTATTTTCTAGGATTACTGACAATCTACTTTCAACCTACAGTAATTTTAATGTTCCTAAACAGGAAGGGAGAAAGAGTGATGCAAAAGTGAGGGAGAGGAATATTAAGAAGTAGAGGCAGTGAGGCTAAAGAGAGAGAAACACATCTATTTGTAACTATTTCTCACTTGTCTTTTCTCTCCCTGTTTCCATTTCCAAATATAACATGATTTTTTTCCAGATGATTTAATCACACCCTCACTCTCCGGTACAGAAATGGACCATTTAATAATAACCTCCATTAAAAGGTATCAGCAACATATAATGACCAAGCTCCTAGCACCATATTATCCTGTTGTCAAACTGCAGACCTACTTAAGTTTTGAAGAATGGAAGGGAGAGGGCCCTCTCGACATTTTCAGTTATAGATTTAAAACTTTCAAAACATTAGACTTTGATAAGGTTTACAGTTAGTACTGGCCCATGTGAGCCCTGAGCAATCGCTTAGTTATGCCGCTATTTTCACGATGTAATAAACATGTGGACTCGAATGCAGGAGACACTTTTCGGACTAAAACAGGACAAAGGCAGGAATGCAAGCTGGAGACAAACAAGGAGCATCATTTCAAAATAAAAAAGGAAACAGAATTCTGTATGAAACAGCCGAACACAAACACACGGATAAATAAGATAGTGTCCACAATCTAAAATGCCCCTAAACAGAAAATCCCCCCAAAGATGTTCACTGTATTTCAAAGTTTAAACTTCAGCGTCATGATAACTATAGACCTTGGCTGCTGAAAAAACTGCCATGATGCACTGAACACTTCTCTCACCTTCTGCTCTCTCACTAGCCTTGTGTATTTATATAACACTAGCGCCTGTCATTAACTTGGTGTCTGCTCTCTCCTGTAGTCTGTACTTTTCCTTCCTGTCCTAATCTCAGCAGGTATCTTTGACTCTGGTGCTGCAGAATCCGGATATGCCAAGACTACCCAACACTCATCATCCTCATTATCAATGATCTCCTTCTCTCTCTCTCTCTTTCTCTCTTTCTCTCATCATGTATGATTTAGCACTATATACTTAATTAAAAAAAATTATGCTGTCTGTCTTTCAATGATGATATGAGAAACTAAGTGTATACACTAGACGATGCACACACACACATACCCACAAAAACAGGGCTTTGCTGAACTAGATCATTCTGGCTGATCATTCAAACACATTACACAACAGCCCACAGAACAGGAAGCAGTTAAACAAAGCCAGAGACTATGAACTAGAGGACAATGGAAACAGCACATGTGGGACATGTTAGCATCAATCAGAGCTTGACCGACGCGTAAGCAGGTCAATACTATTGGCTGATATCAGGTCTCGAGTGAGAACAACATAATAATCTTGAATAACCACCAAATGTAAACAAGCAATTCTTGTTCAAACAATCTCTCAAACTCAAAGCATAACCCACCAGTGTGGTAAAGAGTTACCAACAACCCAGGCAAGTGATTGGATGGAGATATGACCCGAAACAACAATCCAATCAGCAAGTTCAAATGTCAGACACAACAGGATGTAACACTGGAACAAAGCGTGTGTGTAAAGACAGAAAGTGAGAGAGTGTATCTGAACAGAAATCCTCATCCTACCTCCAGCGATGGCAGTTTTCTTGCCCACGGTCACAGTGACTGCAGTTGTAGAGATCACTATCGGCCCTGCTGGGAGAGCAACATACAAAATTAGCTAGAATCGATCAATTAATCAACACATGCATATATAAGCATGGTTGCATGCATGCACATCACAAGTACACAATAGCCCTGGACACATGCATGAGCATATGTACACATACAAAGCAAAAAAGGCAATTGTTCCCCAGATATTTATTTCTACAGCACTCACAGGGATGGTGACAGCTATGGGGCAGCTACACCAAAATGTGTTTGAAAATAAGAGTAACAGTAACAGACTTGGACAGGCCAGGTAATATTTAATGAACTTGTGAATTCCCTGTCTGTGCGTCTATTCACAGCCTTCATGCCAGCAGATGCCACCTGTCACCAAGCCACAGATTCCATCCCGGTTACCCTTTATAAACATTATGTAATACAGATTATAACAGCTAACAATAACAACTTACACTCGATAACAGAAGGATTCTATGTGTATCTATGTGTCCATGTGCCATTATGATTATAACAATGACAATGCCTCAAAAGTAAAGCCAGAGGATCCTGATTGACCCCTGGTGGCTGGCTGCAGTATAGTTCACAGTAGAGATGTGTCATTCATCTTTATAATCAGTCTATGATCTGTTATACATCCCTTCAATGCCTGCACGACAGGCATGAACTTATAAACTCGGTAATGGGATTAATTATACCGTAAAATACAGACAAAAAACAAAACAATAATCACAACAAATGAAGAAACACAATCCTGACTTTTCAACAATTCATAGAATCAGTATTGAACAAATGTTTCAAAACCTTACTGAGTCCCTAAGAGAGGAGGGGAGGAGCTCATATTTTAAATTGCATGCTCATGCAGTGACCAAAAGATAGAGAGAAGGGGGAATGAAACAGAGAGGAAAACTCTTCAAAACAAAGGTGACTAAAAGGAAAACAGTGACCACAGCACTGCCCATGCTTTGAAATCAGGAGTGAGGAAGAACATAACAAGGATTATTCAAATAGAGGAGGCATGCCAAGTATCAGTAAGTTTTCCTATACCCTCCTCCTCCTCATCCCTCCGTTCTCTCCCTCCCTGCTCCGCTTGGTGCTCCACCTCCTCAGCCCTTAAGGTTGCACTATAGTCAACCTCATAGTCCCTGAACACATCTGAGCACAACACACTGGATTTACTGTCACCATAATAATTATAGTGGACTATTTTATGTTTGACATTAATGATAATTAATAATGGTGGTGTGATTATGTCTAATTGTCTTCATGTAAAAATATCAAGCTTCATCTTCTATATGTAGAATCAGGGTTTAAATCATTTATAGATTCAGTACATACAATAAAGTAGCTACTCTATTTGAGTTTGAGTTAAGTTTACAAGCCTCCAACTCATGTGTATGTGAAGCTGCAGCAAACTAGGTTTAATTTAAGTAAGTGAGGAAATGGATTTATGCACACACCCTGCACTCTGTGATATGCAGGAGCAGAACTAAAAGATCATACTCATTGGAAATAATGTACTTCAACGTCTGCACTGAGTAGAGAAGAATTAAATCAAATTTCTGTCCTTTGTTGCTGCCTAAAGCACTTTGTGGCAAACTCGTTTAAATTAAATCACATAAATTTCACCCTAATGTGCTAATGACACATAGGGAACATCAGCAGATCACATATTTTTTACGACTTAAGTTCTCAGCTATATCGAAAATGGAGTTAGGTGTTAGTGAGATGAGAAATGCGATGACAGTAGTTGTTAAAGTTGTCAGGTGTCTGGAGCTGCTGAAGATTTTTCCAAACCTGTGAAAGAAACCATGTATACAAACTTCATCAATTCACAATGAAGTAAACAGAAGTAGCAGTTGTAGCCTGAGGCTACAAAGAAAAATTATCCTCCCACTGAAAAATTGGAAATAAAAAAAGAGCACAACATGTATTTTGTGTTTCCAAGATTGTGCGTGTTTGCTCATTAAAGATTTCTCCTATACCTTTAGTGTCCTGTCTGGGCATGTAGTATAGAAACTGTCCAGCTGGGTACTCGGCTGCTCTGCGGTACCATACTGGGAAATGGTCCAGTGTGAACATATTCTCTTTGTCTGAGGAGGTCAGGAAAGTCCTGGGGAGAGACAAAAATAACCTTGAAGAAAAACCTACTATCCAATGCCTAAAATGAACAGGAAGATTTGGAAATAGCAGGGGAAAGAAAAAGAGAGTGAATAAACATACTACACTATGGTGTAAAATAAGTAATACAATAATAAAGAAAATAACAAAAAAGTAATCAACAGTGATGCTTTCAAATGAAAGAAAAGCTGGAATATAACAACAAATTTAAAAGTAAACTATATGTCATAAAACATTGCTTGTCTGGAGTTATGAATGCATTTCTTCTATTGACCACCAGAGGGAGAGCTCACACTGCAATTCAAACATATGTGACAACAGTCACATACACAGTTTAATAGCAAATATAAATGTTATGGCTGTAAACATGATAATGTGTCAGATATCATGGGATGGTATTTAATTTTAATAAACAAAACTTGTGTGTTTTTCTTACTTACTTAGCAACCCTTTTCTCAATACCACTGTACCGCTGGAATCTCAACAGGCCTGAACGGGTCCCAAGGAACGCTGTTTCTACTCCATCGTCAATACTGATAGAGGGAAGGAGAGACAGAGAGAGAGACAGAGAGAGAGACAGAGAGAGAGAGAGAGAGAGAGAGAGAGAGAGAGAGAGAGAGAGAGAGAGAGAGACAGAGAGAGACAGAGAGACAGAGAGAGAGAGAGAGAGAGAGAGAGAGAGAGAGAGAGAGAGAGAGAGAGAGAGAGAGAGAGAGAGAGAGAGAGAGAGAGAGAGAGAGAGAGAGAGAGAGAGAGAGAGAGGGGGGAAGAAACATTAAAAGACAGAGATGGAGAAGATAGAAGTAATATAAGGTAAATATTACTAAATATATATCTTATAATAATGTAAAAGATCCAAGTTGTAAGTGTGTGCGTGTTTGTGTGTGTAATATTCACCCAGATGTATTAAGCATAAGAGCGGTCCAGTAAGCTTCCATAGGAGCCGTGACCACAGCATCAAACAGAGTTTGTTGCAACAACGACTCATCACCTGTAAAAGGAAACCAGAGAGGAGGACGGACATGAATATATTAATTATGTTAATGAATTACAAAGGAATAGGAAAAGAAAAACACGTGTTTTTTGTGATAAAAGATAATGGGGTGAAGTGTCTAGTACTTACACTCCAAATCAGGTTCTTTGCCAGTGAGGTATCGTATCACAGCCTGCAGCTGATTCAGCTTGCGGTGGGCTGGGTCAATGTCAGTCTCACAGTATGTCCTACAAATACACACACAAGAACATGAACAAAAATACACTACCATGATAATCCCCTACCATACATATTATAAATTATAAAGTGTGACACCCAAAATATTCATGTTTCACAATTTCAACTTACCACTCGCTGGCTATGGTCAGATCTGGAGCCAGTAAGTCATGAAGACCTGAAGGGAAACAAAAAAACAACCACAAGAGTTCAGATGAGTAAGAAAGGTTCACATAAACAAATAAAGATAAACTGAGAAGAAGATTTACCTTCCTCAACAGAGACGTTTCCAATGAAGATATACTGGCCATATCCCCGAGTTAACACTATACCCAGACTGCAAAACATAGACAAGACAAAAACATATATACTTTGACAACAACTTTAATGTTACAGGCAAAATGAATAATAGTAAGCACTGTAGACCTCATAAATATTTACAGCAATAAGAATTTGTTATTTCTCTGAGCAGGCTAGAAATGGGCTTCAGAAATTATTGCTTACAAAGAATTCGATGTTTTGCTATTAATTATTTCATGGTTGTTGGATATGGTGATAATAACATTTACATAATAGAAACCATAACACAGTGATCCTGCTAAAAGCAATGCGACGAACCTAAATGGCGTCTCATTGAGGACGGTGTGAAAGTAATCATTCTTCAGGAACATCACTCTCGTCTGTGGGCGATAAAGAGAGAAACAGAGTTTATAACAAGGACAATAAAAGCAGAGGAAATAGACAGCTTGTAAAGATGTTTTTCAGCAAAAGGACATATAACATAAATAAAACATGAGTAAAATAAGGAAACTAAAGTTGGAGAGCATAAGAAAATGAACAGTTAAATCCCACAGGAGGAAAAGAGGGGGAAATCTTGCTCTCCTCAAACACACAGACGCACTCATAAACACAAGAGTACTCACTCCTTTATCCACTGACGTTCTCACGTCTAAAGTTAACGTTCCAGTTTCTCCTTTCACCATGGCTGTCCTCAGCTAAAACACAAACATCACACACACAGCGGTTTTAGAGTTACATTACGGTGTACTATAAATCCACATCCACAGTAAAAAAGATAGATTTGAAAATGTATATAAACGTCTGTGTGAGTGTGTGTTTCTCACTTTCTCCTCAGTGTCCTCCCACTCCACCTCCGACAGATCAACACTGTTGTAGTTGGGTTTCAGCTTTAACTTCTTCCCCTCCTTATACTGTCACACACACATATGCAAATGCACAATCAGCAAAGCAAGTCTTTTTTAAACACGCATGGTCAATCAATTTAATAGAGCATAGCCAAAACAGTTCGTCAGCTGCAATAATTCATCGTATAACACAATATTTGTCTGTACCAAAGGTCGTAGGTCAGGGTGAGACAGGATGTAGCCATTGTTAGTGAGGAGGTAGGCGTAACCATGGACACCCAACTGAAAGAGAGGGATAAATAATAATCACATACACAATAGAATCAGCACAGTGTGTGTTGTTCCGTTGTGCTAGGACACAGTGGAAGGTTTACCTTGTATCTAGGAGCTAATCTCATCAGTTCTTTTAGGGCCACGTCAGTTCCCACCACTCCCAGCAGAATCCCATGAGACAACTACAGGACACACAGAAGGTTCATATTCTGATTCTCTTGTGAAGATGAGCTCTTTCTTACACGTAGGAAACCCTAACTCTTGTATTGAGTGTGGACACATTGATTCAAAGTCAAGTTGGCTGAGTGTTTATAGTGATAACATACAGTCTCTTTCTTCTTGCTGAACACAGGCATGGCCACCGAGGTCATCAGCAGCAGGCTTTGGGCCTGAGTATCGAACAGCTTGGAAACACAAAAACACACAAGTTTAAATGAAGATGTATGGATTACAAGGATCTTCCACTGGGGAACTTTGTGTGAACCAAAGAGCGACCAACAATGTAAAAACTGCATCAATCTACCCTTTTACAAATATTTGCTAAAAAAGCAAAAACTTTACTAAATTAGCCAAATAAGAATGTGAGGACAACTTTAAAGCTAAGTAGCAACATGTTGGTGATAAAATATGCTAGCTTACTAGAGTATGAGCTAGGATAACGTTAGCATTCAAAGCTAAGGCAGGATTAACCATGAACAAGGTTAATCAAAACTTTTCCTTTGGTTCACACAAATAAACCAAAGCAATGTAAAAGAAAAAGGCTAAGCATCGTTAGCTTAAAAAATAAAAATAAACTCCAGTAGAATGAGTCAACTAAAAAGTAAAGTAGTGAAGATAATGTTCTAAACTCTGCAATCAAACTGAAAGACAGGTACCAGTGAAAACTAGCTAATTAGCAGGTGTTCGGGGGGAAACTAATGAAAGGGTAAGTTAGGCTAGCTTACTAGAGGATCAGCTAGGCTAACTTTAGCATTTGAAGCTATTGCTGAAAAGACGGAAACTAATAAAAAAGTGATAGTAAATACGAGGCTAAGGACGACATGACATGCACAACAAACTGTTTTATGTGGCTAACATTAAATAAAACGTCTAGCTATAAAGCTCTGGGTGCCATTACCTTGTCTGTGACTGGGGACTGAAGGTGGAGATGGAGGAAAGACAACAAGAGGCATGAAATGATGGTGAAAAGACACAACACACATGGTGCAGGTGAAGAGGAAGATGAAGATGAAAATGCAGATAAGGAGCAAAAGAAATACAGGAGGCAGATGGTGGAGTAGCACCTGTTCAATGATGTGTAATAAAACAATGTAATGAGTAACTATTAATTGATTAGATTTTTGAAGGGCTGCTAAATACTTTCTTTGTTTTGGATAACTTTTATGTATGTGTAGCAGTGGGATTTAGCAATGACAGTTACTTTGTTGTGTTTTAATGCAAGAATTATTTATTATTTATTTAAATTTTCTCCACTACATATATCAGCAATTATCTCTATTCTGTAAGCCAATACATTTGTACACTGCATTGTGTTACATGTTCAAACATGGGTTAAGTTAATTTAAGAAAGCAAGCACTTAAGTACTTTAACTCGTAAGTAGAAAAGTTAATGTGGTACTTTTATGTATTTATACTTTTGCTTCGGTAAAATGTTTGAGTACTTCCTCTGGCACTGGTGTGCAGCAGGATGTTTCCAGGTAGAGTAGATACAACCTCTGCTGGTAATAGGTCAGTACTTGCTGGTTGCTTGGTCGCCTGCTTAGTAATTGGTCTCAGACTTTTTGGATGCAGTTACAGATGTATTTACATGTATAGATGTCTAGACACAACAGACTCACCACAGTGTCCATGTAGGCCTCGGTCCATATGATGTCATGATCGTGGTTGATGACCATCGGCCGGCTGAGAACATGGAGGTACTCCATAACGTTTTCCTGCACGTCAGCCAGCGTGGAGACGTGGGTGTAGTAACCTGCAGGACACAAACACACCAGACAGATGGAAAACCAATGGGACTCGTACATTTCAGCAAACAAAATATTCAGCACATTATTTTTAATCCTTCTGCCTCCAGGATTATTTCAGGAGCAATAGGTTTATTTATCAGGCATCAGAAAATATTGTGGTCCCAAAAGGTACTAAGCTGTTTTTTGAAATGGAAAAAAATAAAATAAATACACCGTTTTAATGTTCTGTTAATGCGACTACTGTGCTTTTGATGTTCTTTCAAACCTGGTTTAGTCTTAGATTCATGGCATTTCTACAAGTGGAAGACAGTGACGTCAATGGGATACCTGCAGTGAAGCTGCTCAGTGACAACAGGCGACTGAAGCACTGCCAGGAATTCAATACGAGAATATTGGACACCCTTTTTCCCCTTTGTAACATCACCTCAAGAGAAGTAGAGCTGTTATTATAATTGCTGTTATCATTATTATTATAAAGACTCTCTTATACAACTGAAACTGCATATAGAAAGGTTTTGGATGAGTGCAACATTAAGCATGTTTGTCTGCTCATGACATTTTGTTGTTGGCAGAGCCCCCTGCCAGTGTGCACAACAGAAGGGAGTGCACCTGTTACCCATTACACACACACAGATATTATATTTTTTGGCCGGGAATGTGTTTACAGTGTATCTGTGCTGATAATCAGGTATTTAGTCGAGGGTTTTGATGTGCTCAGAGCGGGATAAAGTGATTATATTCGGGCCTGAGCTGCTGCTGCATGACCCCATGTAATTCACAAGAGGGCAGCACCTGATACCTACTTACATCAGCTGCAGGAGCAAAGAGACCTTTTATCTGAGGTAAACATTAGAGGGGAACACTTTTTTTAATTTCAGACTTAGGCACGCATGTGTTTTTTGCAGCAGATTTCACGTGTATTTCTCTTCCTGCTGACGTGACTTAGCTTCTCTATGTGGAAAAACAAAAAGGAAAAACCATTCTGTTTGTACCCTTGTTATTGCAGGCGATCCATTTGACATTATCAGCAAATGTCATCTCACGTCCAATTAAGTAGGTGAACACACGAACCTGTAGAGACAATCAAATAGATTATATAGTACGATGTAAGAAATCATGGCTTGTGTTTTAGTGTTTTCACAGTACATCTCGCTGGTGCCTGCTTTTATTTATGCTTGCGCGTGAGAGCATGCGTCGTACCCTTCGCTCTGGCCAGTTGAAATCTTTAAAAACCTCCTGGAAGTCCTCCATGGCTCCATCTGTAATCAGCATGATGGCCTGGTTACACAGGCTGCCCTGGCCCAGTGCAGCAGCCTTAAGACACAAGGACACACGCAAGGTATTCAATCCTGAGACATTGGACTGAAGACATCAGCAGACCTGCATGTTGTATACGCTCTTTCCTCCTCGCCTGTGATTTTGCATATTGTTTTATAACAGTCTCTTTGGTTGTTGCAAATTGGGGACAAACTGTACCTCATTGAGAATCTTGAAAGATTCCTTCATTGCATATTTCACTTTGCCCTCGCCTTTCACATGAAGCTCTTCGACCAAAATCTTGAAATGCTGGAGAGAGAAAAAAAACGACAACTGATATTGTCACCAAACTCTTGATCAAACCTTTTTTAATAAATGCAGGTGAAATGGTCAGAGAGAAGCAGAGAGAGATAGATAAATCATGAGGAAGTGAGGGAAAGGGAGTAAAGGAAGGATCATCTCCCGCTTCCTGGAACTCCGACAAATTACAGCAAAGTCCCTATGTCCACCAGGATGTAATCAACGTGAGCATATACTGACACACAGACACACACTGTGATAAATGGCTGCACTGCTGTGTTAACCACAGATGGACATCACCGGGCTCATTACAGAATTTTAAATCACCTTATATAATTTATAACATATGATAGTTCTAAAGATACTGTAAGTATTAAACTATTTGTAAACTGTGTAGTGTGGAAAAAACAGCAATCCCTTACAATTGAAATAAAAAGTAACAAAAACTAAATATCTATTCTGCATTTTTTTAGTTTTTCACTGTATATAATAATATTTAAATGACATAAACATAAGATAATATTCTAAAATAGGCTTATTTCTGCTAAAAGAAAAAAAAGGGGAATATAGAAACTTAGAGAAGGTCTTATTTTCGTCCAAATTGTTATGCAAACCTGATATTAACAAAACTGCATTTACGCATTAATCTCTTTTAGTTTTTGTTTCATGAAGGCTACATTATTTCTACCTCCAGTGGGAGTAAATAAGTTAAATACAGTTGATATTGAGAATAAGGGGGAAATAAACTATTCTTCCTGTTAATGGTTGTTCATGTGTTCGCTACATGAGTTGATGCATAAGTATGTCAGCCAACATCTGTAAGCCCATTCTGCTACAGCCGGCCTCTCAAGGCCTTCAGCCAATCAAATCCCTTGCTGACAGGTCATGTGTCCTACTTAAAATTGTCAGCAGCCCGCAACCTTACCTGATCTGCCATCATGTGAGGGGGGGGAGTGAAAGTAGGGCATACATCCAACACATAATTCACACACACTCACGCACAGAGGAGAGAACTGAGAAAACACAGCGGGTTCTCAGAAAAATTAAATGGAGAAACGACAGATGAGGAGGCAAAAAGAAATGATAACTGCAGCAATGAAGCAATGAGACTCGAAAAGTGGATATTTAGAAAAGATGCAAAGGAAAAGAAGAAGGAAGATGACAATGGGGAAAAAGAGAAGAGAAATGTAGGATCAAGACAAATGCGGAAAGAATCTGGAAAAAATATGCCTAGTGTTCATAGGAAACATGAAGTGGTTTACTCCTGTAATTAATATTTTGTAACTGTGAAAACACACATTTACTGTATTGTTTTAGCTGTAATCTGATGACAGCTGATGACTTTAGAGTATTAGCGAGATAACAGCTCGTGATTAATAGGTTAGCAGAGGTCAGACGATTTAATTAGTTGTGTGAGTATGTGTGTGTGTGTGTGTGTGTGTGTGTGTGAGTGTGTGTGTGTGCGTGACTGTGTTACCTCCCGGTTATCCAGATCAGCTTGTACCAGTGTGCCCTTGAAGCAGGGCTCCACGTAACGAACATAATCACTGTACTGGAGAGAGAAACCAAATATACTGTGTAAATCAATGCAGTCAATAATCAGCATGATCAATTATAAACTATTTTACACTTATTCAGTTTCGACAATCTCTGTTTCTGCAAACATTGAGAGTGAATATAAAAAAGAAAGATATAAACATATAATACTACTTTGTAGATAAAGTGTGTGGTAGTGGTGTTACTTACTTTATATCTGTTTCTTTCTTTATATCTTATTAAATTGTATCTTTATTTACTCTTACTGTTACTCATTAAAATGTCATATCAAGTCTACTTAAAGCCATATGACTAGATGTTATTCTAAACAATAAAAGGTGGGGTCACTGAGGATATCTCATTGTAAAACACAGATTTTCATTTTGTTGCAGGGTGACTCCATTGTGACGAGTGTAGCTTTAAATTCTGTGTCGAAACAGCTTAAGGGCAGCGGATTTGCCGCGGGCGTATGATTACACACACACTAATACTGGGATTAACCATGCTTATTACACCACTTTGTCGTTGTAGTGCTACACATAGCCAAATCCTGAGAAGACCAAAAGACAAGATGATTTTTGTAACTTTGATGTGACTCCCAAAAAATAAATAAATACATCTGTCTACCTGAATGTCTTTACTGTACCTGCTTTTCCGCATGACTGTACATTGGGGGGTGTTGATCTCTATGTCACACTCATCAGGACTTAAACACACTCTAGTGAGTCTATAGTGTGTATGTGTGTCTGTTTAAGAGTGTGTGCACTTACAGCAATGATGTTAACAAAGTCATTTTCTCCCAGTGTGTCCAGGATTGTATTGATGGTGTGTTTGGCGATGGTCAGTCTGAGACCCTTCATGCTGCCGCTGACATCCACCACGATCACTACATCTTTGGGAGACGTGGCCGCTTGGATATACCTGGAGATACACACAGAAATATGGAGAAATTCATAGAGAGAAATATAAACAGAGAAATACATGGAGGGAAATATTTAGAGAAAAAGGCATATACTGTATATATATATACAGAGAGAGAAAGAGAGAGAAATTCGGAAGAATAGAGAGAACACATAGAAGGATATTTTGAGAAACTGACTGACAGATAGATAGATAGATAGATAGATAGATAGATAGATAGATAGATAGATAGATAGATAGATAGATAGATAGATAGATAGATAGATAGATAGATAGATAGATAGATAGATAGATAGATAGATATATTGCTATATTGATATATTGATATATTGATAAATAGATTTGTCAGCAGTGCAAATCAGAATGTAACTCAAACTAATAACCGTGTCATTAACAGGTTCTGCATGTTATTTACCAGGAGTCTAGAAAACAGACAGAGCAGACAGAGTTCAAGCCTGATCCTTTTATTTGTTCATCCTTTCCCCTCTCTCTCCCTCCACTGTTCCATTCATCTCTTTAATACCGTCCCTTGATTTCCAAAGCTCATTAGCATCAATGAGATTTCCCCTACAGCAGAGGGGATTGGTGAATTTTCCAGCTCTACCTCGTCTCATATAGCATGTACTGTCTGAGAACCAGACGGGAGTTCACGAAGTCGACTGGGAACTAATCTAGCTTGTATTTTAACACAGCAAACAAATGTCACACTGGTAAATTAATAAAGAGTAAATCCAATTCTGCTGTTTTGGTTTCAGGGTGAAAGCTATACACTAGTCATGTCTGAGATCTTTATATAAAATCTATTGTTGGGACCAACTTCCTCTGCTGTTGATTCATCATGTTCAACTGGACAAATAGACTTACCAATTTCTGTTTCTGCTATCAAACGTGACCACACCATGTTCATCTGAAGTCCACTTGATCCCTGGAGAGAGAGAGAGACAGAGGGAGAGAGAGAGAGAGAGAGAGACAGAGAGAGAGAGAGAGAGAGAGAGAGAGAGAGCGAGAGAGAGAGAGAGAGAGAGAACAAAAGCTGGTGGTTAGATGGCTAACTGCTGCATGGGTATCTGGTGGGATGGATGGCTGGAGAAACAGGGATGGATGGTGACAGGCTGTCAGAGGAGAATGTGATGAATGAGGTTGCAGATGAGCAATGATGAGTGGCTAATTACTCCACACACAGAATACACACACAGAAACACACACACACACACACACAGAAGAGAGCTCATCAGCAGCCGGAATGTAGCTGAGACTGAGTCATCACGTTTGAGCGACAGCCTCCTGCGTTGTCAGTTGCTGTGTAATTCTGTTTGGCTTGTGCAGCTCCTCCACGACACTTGAAGAGGTGCAACCTAAAAGACACTGAGATATTGTTTGGACGCGTGCATGACATCCCGAGCGTGTATGTACCTGGGTACAGCCTGAAGAAGCCTGTAGCACTGCCGAAGTACTGCCACGTGAGAGTCGGGTCCTTCTGGAAGTTATCGATGAACACGTCGTTCAGGGCCTCGGACATGTAGGCTCCGTTGAGAATGTCTGGATCTACAAAGAGTGACAGAAAGAATGAGATAGATATTCTGATGGCAATAGGATGCATCACATGGTGTGTACAAGGGTGTGTGTGTGTGTGTGATACCTCGGTTGTAGACGTTAGTGGGGACTTGTATGTTGCTCAGTTGTGTGTTCACTGGCAGTGTATTGAAGTGTTCATTTGCCTCCAGAGGGAATTCTCCTCCCAGCGGCACTGAGTTCCCAGCCTGATCGTACGTGTTGATCAGCATGGAGTTATAATAATCAAACTATAAACACAAAAACAAAAACAGAGGATGGCTTTATATAAATTATATGATGAAATACTGAAAACATGTACAACAGGGTACTTTTTTAATTGCCTATTTGCTTTATGAAAGAATATAAGTCATGTATATTCAACACAGGTCAAATGAGGTGGACCATAGACACTGTCACATACCTCCAGTGTTTCATTGTACTCGTGGTATAAATCTGCATCCTCTGCTGCTTCTGCTAACCTCTGTGAGGAAATACAACTGGTTAGGGAAACAGTCGGACCATATAGGAGGTAACAAAACCATCTTTACACAGATTAAACCTGCTGCTGTGATGATTGGCTTTTTGTTTGTTTGGTGTTTTTACCTTCACTGACTTCATCTTCCTCCCGAGCATCTCCTCCATCTCCTCTGCAAACTTTTTCACCAGCTCCTCTCCGTCCACCTCCTCCATCTTCACCATGCCCTCGATGTCCTTGTATTTCTTCGAAACAGACACAGCTTTATGTGTTATATTCTCTAAATACTCAGAATATATTCTTTACAGGAGTAGATTTTCTTTTACACACTTCACATTTAGAATTTGCGCACAATATTCAACTCAATATAGAATGGAGAATAACAGAGGCGCACTAATGCAAGAGATACACACACACACACACACACACACACACACACACACACACACACACACACACACACACACACACACACACACACACACACACACATGGATTGTATAACAGATGGGGGTCAAGCCCTGACTCCAGAACCCCTCTCTAATCTGCATCATGACAGAGTGATACCACGAGATAAACATCTACTCCACGCTGCACCTCCGCACGTTTTAGAGACTGTTATATATTGATTCAAGAAGGTAAAATACATGACTTAGTTTTCATAAAAATTCAGTTTAAGGCATAAAAAAGATAATAGCATGGTTTCGTTTTTGTACCAATTACAACAGCTGTGTCCAAAATTAAATTAATCTAAAAGTCAAATTCTCACTATAATGAAGATATAGTTATACAATACTACGACACATTAACAATGAATTATAACTAAATTGGTTATCTTTGGAAGATAATATCCATCTTATTGCATATAAGTATATTAGTGCCAGACAGTAGATGATGGCGTACGAGGAGTCTCAGTAACCTTTAGTGAGATTAGTATCCTCACTCAACACTGTGATATCAAAATGTCAAAGACTGAGACTTGTTAATGAAAATTTCTCAATTTGCAGAATCCCAAGCAGATGGAGAAAAACCTGTTACAAAGATTTAAGGCTGTTAGCAAAAAACTTATAATAAATAACTAAATGTCCAATTTGTCAAAGTGAACAAAGATACATTGTATTGTCGCTTTGCCTGATGATGCTTTTTAATTTCTTTACAGGAGAGAGAAAGCCAGAGTAAATCAAACAGATTAGAGAGACAAAGAAATGTAAAAAAAAAGAAAAAGTATAATAAAGAGCCAACAGCAAATACACATGAAGTCCTGTTTGAAGCCAAAGCAAAGCTGCAGCATTTTGAGTTTCCACTCTGGTATACTCAGGCAAAAAGACACACCGTCGCTAAACATTCCAGAGATAATGAGAAAGCCATTGATTAGACAGAGCCCGGTGATTAATGGCTTTTCATTTCCAGGATTAAACAAATGCACTGTATACCTTATATGCTTTTTACACACTGCCGGTTAAATAAAAAGATAACGTCTGGAACCAGGAGGAATATGTCTAAATAACACTATGATATCAGATACTGCCACTGTAGCATCTGCTTTGGTTACTTTGACAATTGATTGCAATGTAGTAACCTAACGGACTGTACCATCACTTTTACTGCAAGTGTTAAAATTACTTTTACTTCCCCTTTGTTTTTACCATCCAGATTAAACCTTGTCTGCAATTTGACGCAGGTTAAATGTCTGTGCAGCTGGTTTCGGTTTGTGCTCTACAATAGGAAATTGTGTGGTAAAATAAAAACAAAGGTACGCTGTAGATGGAGAGGGTCATTCTGCAAACACAGTTTGTATGTGTGTGTGTGTGTGTGTGAGTTTGTGGCAGATGGCGTACAGGCCTGCTAGGGATTCTACAGGGTGGCATGCAGAGAAAGACCGCACATCCTAATTACTCAAAGACACACACACACAAACATAACCCCCTCTTGAGTCTCTACAACAAGAAACACACAAGATACAAACGCAATGCAAACTACTGAAAATCTTCAAACTTGAATCTTGAATCTTGAGTGTTTTTCATGACCTTTTACGTGTATGTGTTTGTGTATGAAACATGCAAAACGTATATAAATTAAGTGTGTCATCACAGGGTCTCTGGGCCATGTGCAGATGTTGAACAGCAAATGTATGCCAGTCAGTCATGCTCCTATTGGCTGATGCGGCAGAGGGGAGGGGGAGGAGGGATGGAATCAGATGAGGACATGTGATCTGTAACCTGCTCTGAAGCGCGTTTGTCTTTCTGCGTTGAAGTTGGTTTCCCTTATATCTCTCCATGTCTGTCACCACAAGTATCGTTACAACTACAACATCACTGATTCGTCTAAAATAGAAAATGACTGAAACAGAATGTGATGCGTCTAAACTTGCTATAAATGCCCTGGCAAGAAAAACCTCTGATTTATATGTAAAAAAAAAGCATGGGTGTATTATGCGTCTGTTAAAGTGTCTTTGTTAAAGTGCGGACGTGTGTGGTCTCCTACCTTCTGTAGCAGCTTGGCTCCAGAGTACCTGGCGGACAGAGCAGCAATCTCCTTGCTAAAGGACACGGCCCACTGCTGCACCCTGGACACACAAGCAGTGACAGGTACACAAAACTGTTCACACTTATTTGGTGTGTAAAGACGGGATGTCCAGATCCTCTGCTGCTTTAACTCATATCCTTTTATAAATGTTTGTTTTATTGGAAAGAGGCGCCATTAAATAATATTTCTGGCACATCAAAAACGTGCAGGGAGGAAAGCGATGTCACCTTGCCACGTTAAGAAATGTACTGTGCTGTATAATATATGAGCTGGTGAAATGCATCCCAATAAACAGGATAAATACACTTCACAGCAAAGTCACAGCTGTGGAGCAAATCATATTGTAACTTACTACATTGCAGTGAAAGAATAAAGCAGCTGCAACACAACGCTCAAAGATCTCCCCCTCTGTCAAAATCTTCTTGATAAAAGAAAGAAGGGCTAATAAAACCGTGTGTATTGACGGTGACCATGACGGTGTAAAGCCAATCATGTTAAGAGGTTACCCTGCCTATAACAGATTAAAACAGATTACCGGGAAGGTGACAGTGAAAGCTGACGAGCGGGCCAGGTCAAAGGGTTATCTGGTGTTCAATAACATGTAGTAATTCTACAAATCCTCCGTGTGAATGCAGCCAAAGGTAAGGTAATGGAGGTCAGAGCGTACAGCGAGTAGACAGGATGTGACAGATGGCTCGACCTGTGGGGAGTCCGCCAGCTTGCTGCTTGTGAGCAGGCAGGGTGGTGGCCAGGCGGTGTCGGTGCTGAAAGATAGGTCGTGGTTTGAGGTGCTCACGTGAAAATGTATAGAAGTAAAAGTTGTGTGAGACGTTAGTTATCCTTTTTACCACAGATACACCCCCTCTGTTTCTGGTGTGGGGTGGTTTCCTGCACCAACAGACCTGTATACCGCTGAGGGGCCCCTGAATCATATGATATAGATGGTCCGGTGTTATCAGCTATCAATCCGAACCCTTTTAGGTTGTTCTTAGGGCACTGACGTATGTTCAAGTCTTAATGTGTTTGGTAAGTTTGGTTTTGATGAGTTTTGTGATGTTATAAAAAAGGGGCGTCATGTCATGATTGACAGCTGAGATTGGTCGAGTTCCTGCATCAGCAAGATGGTTGGTATCAGGACTGTTTGGGCTTCATTTTTGGAATTTTTGAAATTCATTCATCTATATCAAATTGACAAAATCTTCAACATCAGGATTGGTGTCACATCTATTTTTACACAAGTTGTTCCTCAGATTGAGTCCTCACTGTTGACATCTCACTGACAGTTCTACGTTTTCCCCGGGGCAGCAGAGCAATGTTGCCTCAGAGGCTTAAGATTTGACCTTCTTGGCCTAAGATGTTCCAGTCATAGCCTCGCTAACTTCCAGAGGGAGCGCGGCTGCCAGATCTTCAACGGGCAGAGCGGAGGACTTTGGGCTCAGTGAACTGTATTGGCCTTCTGAACCCTGCTGTGCCTGGAGCTTTAATCTGCCCTCAGTCACTCCGGCCTATGGTGACAGCACACACCCTCTGAGCTGGGTAAGAACAAAACCCTGAAAGTGCACTCGTTTATAGGATATGGGTTGATAAATCTGTTGGTGTCTGACCACTGACACACACCTATAAACACACGTTTTGTGTTTCTCCGACCCTCTCAGTGTGTCGTCGTCGTCGTCCCCCCTTCACGTTTACACACACAGACACACAGTTAATAGGCTATTATGGACTGACAGCGCAGCATCGATCTGTTGGTGTATCTCGTCAGCAGGAGGTTTGAAAACTGCCTCGGGGAAAAGAGCTTCGTCTGGTTTCTGGAGAACAGACGCAGCGTTTCTGTTCCCAAAAGAAATGTTCAGCTGAGATAAACCCGATCACTTATCTCACAGGAAAAAAAAAGATGCTTGGTGTGAAAAAACATCCAATCAAGCTTCATTAGCAGGTTCCTTCTGTAGACGCCATATTTGCACTATATGTGTAAAAGCAACCACAAACTAGTGTTGCGTCCACTGGAGAACTACATGGCAATGTTGCAATGCTGACGTGCCCATCAATGTTTAGTCAGTAATTACCAGAACACAAACCACTAGTTTCACAGCTATTTCTTACCAAATTCAAGTATCGGATAAACCAAGAACTTAATTTTAACATTATACTGTTTGATGAAAAAGTTAAGAGATCCCTAAAATGATAATAATTCATTTTGAGGGGGAACTGAGGAACGTCTGGGATATTCCCCTGAAAACCCTCAACATCATCATGGAGTCATGAACATCACATAAAGAGATATTTCAGTCTGGACTGAAATAGTTGAGCAATAAACCGACCAAAATCACCATCATTAAAAAATATGCATGGTTTATAAAAACGTAGTGTTCAGCTATGCCACAGCTAAATAAAAAAATATGTCTTACATTGAATTTTTTTTAGGATTTAGTATAACAAAGAAACAAACACTTTTTTTGTTTATCAAAATCTGTGGATTTACTATTATACTTTCCAAATGTATACATCAACCTCAACTTATTTGGCTGCGGCTGTGGAGAAGCTGTATGATTCTCTGGCAGTTCCCTAGACCCTGCAGGTGCCCATATGGCCCATGTGTATCTGTGTGGAGCCAAAGCAGAAGGAACACTATTGACTCATCCGTCTGACGTGTGGCTCCTCGGAGGGTAGAACGCTGCGTGTGGGCTTTCCAGGGCGTCCACGCGGAAATGAGCCGGTAAAGCAGCTGATGTAATATCTTAATAAAGAACCATGTGGTCATCACACTCGTGTTTACAGATTAATTGCGTCCTGTTTTTAGAGAGGATGGAATCATGGAACTCTTTGCTTTGTATATGCTTGTTTAGTTCACCAATTCAGAATAATATAGTGGTTAGAGTGCAGGTGTAAATAAAAGGGCAATTTTAGCGATTTAACTTTAGTAGAAAATCTGATCGTTGGAATTAATTAATACAATACAGTACATTAATACAACCCAGTGCTTCTTCAGTACTGTCTGTGTCTGTGTAGCTTCACGCTGACCTCCGACCTTGAGCTGACTGAAGCGGTTCAGTCCCTCAGGGTTAAGAGTCGGTGTCAGGGGTTTTTCTGATGCCACGGTATACTCACGTTTCTGGTGGGATCTTCATCTGCCCGTCCACCATCAGGCACAGCGAGCTGAAGAGGATAATCCACACCAGCATCATCAGCCTCCCCCCGCGCGGCCCACTCCCGTCCGATTTAGTGGCATTCCCGGCTCTTCCCGGACCCCAGCGGTTCATCCCCGCAGCTGCTGCGATTTGCATCAGTCCAGTGATTGTTGCTCGCTGGCTCCCGAGGAGAAAGGAGTGGAAATAGGACAATGCAAAGTGAGATTCGGAGTGCTCGGGTCACAGTGCAAACGCAGAGAGAGGAGTCTTAAACGTGTGATGAACTAGATGGTGACACATGGAGGGAAGGTCTGTTAAGGGTCAGGGAATATCTACAACATCAACAAATACTGAGGGTAAATAGAGTAGCTTTCTAAATACATTTACTTTGCTTTAAATTAAATTTGAGCAGAATGTATCTCATTTATACATTTCAACATTATTGTAAATGCTTCTATCATACTACAACGGACTCTATCAGCTATATACTTCCCTGTGGATGCACTTTATATTACTTCCCTTGAAGTATTTTTCACTCTCAATCCATTTTTGCACTAATCCGGTTTGGACTACTATCATCCTACCCACCACGTGCACGATGACTGCATACTATGTTGTACTGTGTACCGTGTTTTGAGTACTTAATGTGTTTCGTACGTTTAATTTCTGTTTTTGTGTACTTAAATGTTCTGTGTTTATATATTTTTTCGACGGGGATCTGAGAGAAACAGCATTTAAATTAGTCGATGTCTCAAATACAGCCGGACTGACAACAAGGTTCACTTTGACTTTGAAACACGTTTTCTTTGACAGGTTTAATCAATCCAATACTTTCTGACTTTTCAATCAAAAGCTTGTGTTTCTATTTGAATTGTTTGACTCTTTCAATTAAAGAACTGCATTTATTTTTACTGTATGATGCTGATGAAAGCATCCAAAGTAGAGTAGCTAAAAGTTCAAAGTTGCTATGAAGCTGAATAAAGTTGAGGGGATCTACAGCGTTGGTTGATAATTCTCTGTGGTTTGTATCACGATAAATGTCACTAGATTTATGTTTAAATGACAAACACTTCATTAACAGCAAAACTCTCAATAAATCTGATGTAAAAGAACAATTTGTTATACCTCCTCAATGTGCATGAGCATTATGTTGATGTGTATTTAACCTGCGAGATATTGCTATTGATTGAAATGATGGTGTCATAAATATTGATATTGTTTTACTGCCCAGCCATGATTGATCATGGCGGCAATAAACATATACCACAATGAAATTAAGTACTAAGAAAAACAGGACCAGACCAATAAGGCAACAAGGATATATATGTACTGTATATATATATTTCCTTTTTTTGTATACTTGCCTGGAAATAAATAGTAACAAAGTATAGGTCCACTTCAGTTTTCTGAGAGACATTCATGTATAGTTCAAATCTGGAAACTGTCCAGAGACTGAGTTTGTCACTGAGCAGCATGGAGAGCATCTGTGACAGTCCAAACCCTGCTTAGGAGGAGCGGAGGATCCAAAAAGCTCATGTGCAACATCCGGCAACAGATAAAGCATCTCATCCTGAAAGCAGTCACAGAATTAGGACTCAACTTGACTTCCAGGAATGAATAAATGATCCCGTGAAGCTGCAGATTTTAAGTGGAGAGACTTAAGAGCTGCTTCTCTAAAAGTGTCAAGACAAAGGACGGACTCAGTCCCACGTGCTGTCCGGAGATGCTGGATGCTACTTTAACAGAAACGCAGGCTGGAGCGGATAAAAAGTGGGTCGCAGGAAGATTAAATACTTCTCCAAATTACGGCAGAGACAATGGCACAGAAGATTACTCACTGTGGCATGTTGTCAAGGCTTTGAACACACTCCTTTGAGGCATTGAGAGAAACCCCACAAAGAAAAAAGTGTCTGAGTGACAAGTGGATGTCAGCTGAGCAGGACAAAAGAGTCTGGGTTGTCTTCGATGTCAAAGGTCACTTCTGCACACCGGGAGTCAGAGCGGAGTCTCGCCATATTCCTACAGCTCCCTCTCTACGCCTCTTAATCCTATTTCCACTCCTCCCATCGTCCGCCTCTCTCCTCCACGCTCCCTCTCTTTCATCTACAGGACGCCAAGAAGACTTGGGATGTCCCGGTGAACTTGTGTCTTCACGTGGGTTCAGTCCTTGTTGTTGTGAATCCCAAGGCAGGACAAAACACACACAGTCAAAAGAGATCCTGCTGCAGTTTCAGATTCCCCTGACCTCACATCCTCGTCTCATGGATCCAGAAACAAAATCATGCAGCACCAGGAGAACTCTACCGGGTGGAGAGTCCGATAGAGAGAGTGATGGATGGATGGATGGATGGAGGGATTGTGGGACTTCCTCTCTCTCCAGCGTATCTCTTCCTGCTCTCTGGCACCAGTTTATACCATAATCCAGGCAGGATTAAACCCCTCCTCACTCACTCCTTTTCTCCCTCCATCCCTTTCCCTCTCTCTCTTATACACATCATCTCTCTCTTTCTCTCTCTCTCTCTCTTTATTGGTCTCTAACGCTCTTTGACCCACTGGCTCTCCAATGCTGCCTTTCTTTCTGTGTGCTGTGTGATGTGTTTCTCTCCATCTTTTTTTTGTCCTTTTAATCTCTCTCATCCCTCACCTGCTACGTCTATCTGTTCTCACTGAGACATGGATGGAGGACCAGGTGTCACTAGAAGCAATCGGTCATGGGTGAGCATGGGGGAGATGGAAAGAGAGAAGAGAGGTGAGGAAAAAAGTGTGGGGGGGAAATTGGGGAAATGGTTAAAATGGAAGCAAATGGTAAAAGGGAGGATGCAAGGAGGAAAAGAAGCACAGAGCAAAAGAGGGGGAAAGAGAAGAGAGTCCTGGTGGGATATGAGTCGTGATATGTGGAAGAAGACTCCCTTTACTGACACCATTACATTATATAAACACACTGAGACACCTGGTGGACACTTACTGCCTCACACTCAGAATGCACACACAAACACACACACTTACACACACCTTTATTAAAAAAATTCAACTATTTTGAATTTCACTTATGGTTACAGACTCTTTTACAAATGTTTACAGTTTAGCATGATTTGTTTGAATTAATGAACAAAAAATGTCATTGTTTTAAGTAATCATTGTTTTTTTCATTTGAGTAAAAAGTGCACAATTCACAGCCCAAATGGCATTTTGATTGTACACACTTTAAGAGTGACAACATGGCGTTTATATGCATCGACAGCTTTGATGGGATGTCTGCTGCTGGGACCATTAATATCCAGGTCAAATAGTCAGTCAGACAAACACACATACACACACACACACACACACAGAGAGAGTAAAACATCTGCTCATGCTGTTATGAAAATGAAAACGCAGTAAAACAATCTGACACGCGAGGACAAAGCCGTAACGCTGCAGAGAGTTAGAGGGTTCAGATTAATGGTCAAGTCGAGTGACAGACACAGAGAGACACGCCTGCACACACTACACATGTATACCATCCATGCACACACACCAGCAGTGTGTAACAGCTGTAAGAAGACTCCTCCCCCACTGACCCAGATTGACAATGATGGAGATGAACACTTAGCCTCCCCCCCCCTCCCGGCCCCCTTCCGCTAACATGGATAAACTCTTGATTTTTTTTTCTATCAGGGAAATAAGAGAAAAGTTCCATCACCACCCTTAAATCTCTGTTGTTAAGATGAATGCTTTGAATGTTTTCTCACACTCCAAACACATACTAGTGTATGACCTGATAACCTGCACAGTGGTTCCCCACATCCTGTCTGGTTCAAACACTTTTTTTTATCCTCAAAACCCTTTGCTTAAACACTTGATTCAGGCAGTTTCACAATATAAAGTAAAATTATCTGTTAAAGAAAATGTGTAAAATGCACTACCTGCTTTTTTCCAGATATATAAACTTATTAATCCAGCTCAGTCATGCATTTGCTTCCCAAATCTTTTCTTTAGTTTGTCTTTAAATAGTTTTTAAGCCATTACTTACCTTTAAGACTCTTATTTTCAGCTGTTACGAGTTTTATCTCACTTTAGAACTGAACGAGCAATACATACTTTATAGTTTGTGCTCATCACCTTGCATAGACATGTAGTAAAAGAAGAAGCACTGTAGCATTAAGAGAAGCCAAGCGTGCAGTGTCACTCACCTCTGAGCCTTTGTGGAGTTAAACTATGGTTCCAACCTTTTAAATGACTGAGCCTGAAAAAACTGAGATGAATGATGATTCTAGAAAAGCAAAAACAATGTCCGTAAAAAAAATAAATTCTTCAGATTCATTAACCTCATTCATCATCCTCCATCTGAGAAAAACGGTGATACAGTGGTTTGGGCTCCCCTGAACAAACTGGACCCCACCTCTCTGGGTATGCACACACACAGACACACACCAAGTCATTGATTAGTTTAAGCCAGGGCTAATAGTCAGCTCTTACTTTTAGCTCCATCAGCTAAACCAGCGGTCTGGAACCTCCAGGTCTCAAAATGAAGTGTGTGTGTGTGTGTGTGTGCACCAATTTATTTGATGATGTACACACAGGGAAACAGGGATAGACTGGTAATTATCGGCATTGTCCAGTGGTCACTAAGGGACACGGGTTAGGGACTTTATCAGAGGAGCGATTTTCTATGGATCAGTCGGCTGTAAGTTATGATTTGTTGGTACGTTGCTTTTGTGCCATTGTTGGAAAGCATAGATTTAATATCACCGATGCTGTGGAAATAGTGAAGTAGAAGAAAAGATGAACAGCGACGAGAAACAACATTATTTATTGGTTCTTTTGCAGATAAATACCTGATCTGAATACATGTATATGCAACCTGGTGAAAAAGGTGTTAGAGTTTTTGTACTTTCTTCTTTAGTTTTAGGATAGAATGTAGGTACAGCAGAAAAAAGATACAGAGGTGTTCTATATAACTCTATAACTCTATGCTCTACATAACTACACAACCCGCAAAGGGGTTCATGGACACATGGTCACGACCACCGAAACTAAACCTGGTTAAAAAGAAAGTTCATTCTTTACATTGACAAGGCAGAGGAGAAGCTGAGAAAACACTTCACTCTTTCTGTAGATTTTGATTAAAATCGTGTGATAGTGTATCGTTGCAACTTCACTTCCATCTTTTTGAGCCTTTAAAGTGTTCTCATCCAAGTAAGCTGAAACAAAATCTGAGGTTCAAGGGAAACAACAGTTGAGAAAACAAAATATCTCCATTTATGGTCTGCGAATGATAACCATGTGACCAGGAAGTGATTTATTATTGGAAACACTCATGTCGAATAAAGACTATTGGAGTTAATGGTCCTTCAATAGTAGTGGCTGTGTAAAAATAATGACAGATTAATCACCAGAAATATTATTAAACACAAAAAGACAAGAAACAAGAGAGGCGGTTTTTTCGAATATTTATTATCCAATTAAAATATATTCCAGTTTCGGTACGAGCAAAACTTTCCCGATAGAAATTCAACATTTGAATGATTTCTTTCAAATGACATGTTTAGAAAAAGATTACGGGCGACATCTTTTGAATCATAACCCCCTTTGACGAACAGCTGTCCATATACACATATAATGGAACATCTTGTTTATCGGTACTTTGAGAACGATACGCCTTGAATCTTAGAAAAATAGGGAGAAAAATATTTTCAGTTTTTTCTCAGAATTTTTTTTTCTTTTTTTGCTGCAGCTGTTGTTTTTGTGAAGTCTCTAGTGGCTACTGGCCGTCAGGTGAGATTAGCACAGGAGCTGAACTCAAATGTCAAACCCTGATCCTGAAAAAAAATCAAACATACGTATCGACTGACTTTTACAGCACATATAATGTTTTACACAATATTTGTCTTGGACAGGCCTGTAAACTCCAAAACATTATTATAGCACGTATTTGTATAAACTTTCTGTTTCGCTCATTATTGCGTTAAAAACTCTTTTTAACCAATCAATAATTTATTTAACTGTCAAACGTCTGATCAATTAGTTTTTGCATGTGTCAGGAGGAGTGTTCATGAATTGAGGCATGAACGCACAATTATTATATTTTAAAGGTACAACAAAAGATGACAAGTGGCAATTCAGTTCTTGATGGTCTCTCGGTTTCTGTGTTGGATACTTCTTCAATGTCTTTCTTCTTCGACTGAATAAAACTCCTATTTAGATGATAGATGTTTGTATATTTACTCTTAAAACTGCCCAATAACATCGATGACAATCTGCTATTATTAATTAAAAACACAGGTACACCTCTAAACTAGCTCTCTGTGAGGTAGTGCAGGCTGAAAAGCTCCTGTAGTTTCCTTGTTTCTTCAAGTGAAATGATAACCATGTCATTTTGAGCTCCTCCGTTATAATGACAATGTTCTTCAGGAGGAATAAGACTAATAGTGCATCAGACTGTGGGAAATTAAACGAGTATATATCCTTCACAAGTGGACATCACTTCAGCCAGTCAACTAAAAGAATGCAAATATCACATCTGGTGTTAGCTATAAAAAAATTCTAAATCATTTTAGTAACTTCAATCTGGAGAGTAAATCATCCTTTTTTTAAATTCCTTTAGAAAAGTAAACTACTCAGAATTTACTTTAAAACAACTTTAAATTAAAAGCCAACAAACGCTTTTGACGTTTAAACCTGTAATACATCTCTGAATGAACATAAAGAAAACATGTTTAACATGTTTTACATTTTTTGCCAGTTAAAGCAGATTCTTCAGCTCAAGTTCCATGACAAGGAAGACTTGCTGGTGTTGGAAACTCGAGATGAAGTCAAGACTCCAGATTATGACGAGACAAAATAAAATCGCTACACTTTGTAAAAACACTTTGAGAAAATGAAAGCGGCTGCATATTGTGTTTTCAGTGAGAGTGAACGAAAGCAGAGGCTACATCTCTCATTGTGAGGTCGAGACTGTATCGGCTCTGCCACATTTGTACCACTAACTCAGATTGAGAAGTTTCCTTAGAGATCCACATGAAGAGAAGTTTCCTATTTTCTCATTTTGAAACAACATTTTTTGCCTTTGGATGTAAATTGAGCTGCGTGGTTTGAAGTTCAGGTTGCCTGGTTGTACAGTACAGAGGTGATACACCTGGTATACATTTGTGCATATGCGTGTTCCTGGAGTGGGGTTCAGGAGGAGGAAGTTGACCTGGACAGGGTGCAGGTATAGACAGAGGGTGTAAAGAGTCATTGGTACTTGGTGCTGGAGTCGTTAGCGAAGCGGCTGACGTAGGTTTCATAGATTGTGTCCATGAAAGAGCTGTCACTCTGAAACACACAAGCACGGGTCATCGTCAGGATGGTGTTTGCATGTTTTAATGTAGAATACATTCCATGCTACTGACACTATTTTACCTGGATCAGATGCAGGAGTGTGGCCTGGATCTGACTTCTGGACAGAACTCGGACCTCCTCCTGCAGCGCGGGTCTGGGTTGAAGGTCTTGGCAGTTCTCCTGAGCGACTGCCGTCAACCCACAGTTTGACTTGCTCTGAGAGAACACACTGGGAGAGAGGAGCATGGTGGGGGCCACAGTGGCTGGTATTCTCTGGGGGGAGATGACCTGAGCAGACAGGGACAGTTAATATTACTCTTTTACAGTTAGTATAGTTTAAACAATATATTTTAAGTGTCATGCATGCTGTTGGTAATTTAATTTCACTTTTCCACAACAGAAGAGACCAGAATTTGCTATTTGCTTCTGCAAACTGTACTTACCTGAAACTGCAGGGCAGCCTTTTGACCTGCGGTGGCTGGGATCTGATTTGGGGCTGGACCTACACTTTGACTCGGAGAGGGCCCCAGGAATCGAGGGGCCAGTCCTGGGCCGAGTCGAGGAGGATCACTGGAAGCCAGGCTTTGCTCCTGCTGGACCAACTGGAGCTTATGGAGGAGCTCATGAGGAGACACCACACCTGGCATCTGAGAGGATAGACCTGACCAAAGAAAAAACCAGGGACACAATGAAAGAAACGTATTTTAACATCTTACACATATAGAACGGGCAACTTACTAGCATTTTCCAGTTTACATAGTGGAGTCAATACAGAGTAATCATGTTATCTAAATCTAGCTGTCATTCCTGCGCACTCTGTCACAACATTTTTATGCGAGTGGAATGGAATCTGTGAATAACTTCTGTAAAGTTTGTGTGATGTCAAACAGATTTGACAAAGTGAGTGATAATTATGTACAAAACTGATATAATACCTTGTGAAGATTGAATAACGTTGTCGTTGGTCACCTGAGATGGAAACAAACCTGGTAAAGGATGAAAATATTGTTAATAATTATGTGCTTATTGTGGAATTCAATAAGAATTGACTTATTTGTCAGAAAAAGCTTTTCCTATAATTGCTGAATAAAAGGCTGAAATGTGTGTTTGTGGTTCACTGATGTAACTGATGCTTGACAGGACAGCTCACCTGCTCCCTGCAGAGTCGCAGCTGAGTGGCTGTTGTGCTGGGCTTCTAGTTGAGGCTTAGAGAGGTTGAAAAACAGCTGCTGGTTTTGTTGCATTTGAAGGTGGGAACATGACCCAGAATCCACCATCATGTGCTGGGACAAGAGGTGGGGGTTCTGCAGCAGAGGAGGGGGGTTGGAGCAACAGGGGTGAGCAGCAGAGGGGAAGGAGGTGGAAGGGGAAGGAGGTGGCTGGGTTAGGAAAAGTCTCTGGATTGGGTCGAGTTGAAGTTGTTGTTGCTCTTGATGGTGATGATGATGATGATGATGGTGCTGCTGTTGTTGATGATGATGAGGGTAAACATGGTGAAGGTGATGTTCCAGTGGCACCCCGTTGTCACATAGCCTGTTCTCGGGGGACTCGGACACGGTCTGAAGCATCCCGACGACCCCTCTCTGCCCCTGCATGAGCTTCTGGATGGCTGGGCAGTGCTGCTGCTGTTCCTGCTGCTGCTGCTGCTGCTGATGATGATGATGTTGACTCGGCAGCAGGCCTGGAACAACATTTCCACCATCTTCCCGGACTACAGCCATCATCCCCCCGTCTGAACACCCAGCATTACCTCCTTTTGAGGTCACAATTCTGCCGGAGTTCATAGAATCGTCGTAGGTCAGTGTGCGGGCCACAGGAGGGCGTGAGACTTTCCCTGCTGGCGACACAGGAGGGACGGGGGCCTGCTTGGGTGAGCGGTGAGGTTGAGATCCAAAGAGAGTGGCCAGAGAGAGAGGCTTGGGCTCAGCAGCTTCACTGTCCTGGAGGAGACAATCACAGAGATGGATACGAGAGAAGATGGACAATAGGCAGGAGTGGAAAGAGAGAACTAGAGGGAGTATAAACGCTTCAGCTATCTCTCAAGTATACTAAACAAAACAATAATTAGATATCAGGGGACACTCTACTAAAGGATTGACTGATAGGATCTATGTGTTTCACCTTAGTATTAGGTTTAACAGGTATTGGTTTTATCAGGTTGGGGTTTCCAAGCAGAACACTGCTGCCACCAATCGCTTTTGGCTCAGATGGAGAATTTTCCTGCAACACACACATAAAAAAAAAGGTGGAACGAATGAGGTTAAGTTGATATTTTTCCAGATTCAAAATCTATAAGTATTTATTATCTCCTTCCAAAATACCAAAGTTTTGTTACTTTCTCTTCTGTTTGATCTTTAATCTTCAAAATATTGAACAGTCCAGACCTCTTGTGTAAGCTTTATTGTTGGAAGATGCGACACAGATTAACTCACCTTGCCAACCTTGTCATACTCTGTGCGTGCTTTGGTCAACATCTGGAGGATGTCTACTCCCTTTCCTTCCCTTCTATCTCCTCCTCCTCCACCTCCACCACCAACTGTTACGCCTCCGCGTCCAATAACAACTCCTCCTCCGGCTGGGGAGAGCCAACCGCCTTGAGACTGAGCCACGGTCTGCTCCTGCTGGGTCAGACTGCACAAAGGACTCCATAAGTAAAACTAGGCGCCCGCGTTTCTTCAAAACATGATGTGATAACTGTAGTGACATGTATTGGTACAGTTCAGAGTAAGAGAACTACTTTGTCTTTACATCTACAGTACGTTTTATACAAAGTAAGATGAACTCTCCGTCCTCTCGGGTGCCAGGTTTATCCAAACATACTACTGTCATTTGTTAGCTGAAAACTTTAAATGTTGTCTCTGAACCTTAGACCAAGAAACATTAGTAAACACAAAGAGTTTTCATGTGCAGAATATGAGATCAAATAATCTATGACTGTAAAATAAGTCATTGCACATTGTTATTAGTCCCATTGGTTTTCCTAAGGTGTTGTATGTATGAGTGTAGTGTGATGCAAAGACTTACATCGTCATCCTCTGGGCGATGCGCTTGCAGTCCTCCTTATCGTAGAACCAAATCCCGTGGATAACCACTAGAGAGGGAGAAAGAGAGACAGGGAATGAATACAAACCTTAAACCTATGTCAAGTACATCAGTGAAGTCTCTATAGACATCACAAAGTCTTATTATTAGCCCCTCTGTGTCTAAACGCAGAGTTTTAAACCGGTCGCTTCCCAGCCAGGCCAATGGGGACAGAAACCAGCAGTGTCATTACACAGTGAACCATGGGCCCCAGGAGCCTCTTAAACTACATAAACATGGTCAACAAGAGCAGAAACAAGACTAAACTAACACACATTTCTTACCGAGCTTTAAGAGAGTAAGCTACATCACATTACACTATGACTCATTTACTATTTTCACTTGCACTTAACCCAAAATAATGCAGCTGCTGTTGTTGCATAATTGTTCATTTTTCCCAGCAGTCCCAGAACATATACAGAGCTAAGGTCTACGTCCAGAATCGAGATCCTTCTTCTATTATTACTGATGCACTTTGACAAGTTTATATTGTGAAACACTTTTCAAAACCTGAAACACTAATGATTCTGGATGCTCTATTATACCCAAAATATAAACAAGGGTCAAAACTCTCAAAAACAAGAATTGGCTTACAGAAAACCCAAACTAGCAGAAATATGATTTCAGGAAAACAACTCCCAATTAGAAAGGTTTGAACCCCTGCCCTGCAGCAGCCACAGGTTCGATTCTTGTCCAGTATGTTTCCCTACTTCTTTCCCTTTTAAATGCTTCTACTGTTTCGTCAATAAAAGAAAAATGTCTGAAAAATATCTTTAAAAGAAATAAAAAATGTGCAATCAAAAAATGGTATTTGACAGTTGGTGCTACTGACGCATTTCAGTCGCCCTTAAACAAGACAGCAAGACGTCATGTAACACCTCAGCACCTTTTAAAATGGACTCTAGAAAAGATAAGGCCAATTGCAAAAAGGAAGAGTCAAAGATATGAAAAAGAGGAAGCAAATAGATGTCTCTGTGCTGGAGAGGTGGGATTTAAAGTCAGACAGAAAATAGATTGAAGGGAGGGGGGAAGCCAAAAGCAACGAGGGAGGTCTATGATGGGTGTCTGATAGTGTTGCCACCAGAGTCCTGTCATAGACACACACATTCCTACAAACACAGATGTATACACAAAAATGCACACACACACTTTGTTACAAATGATGTCGGACATGCCGCTGAGGTCAGTATGGTTGAGGGGAACAGGAAAAGTGGGAGAGGCAGGGTGCACGCGCAAACGCACACACACACACGCACACACAGGGTTCAGTTGAGCCTGGGAAAATCTGTCCTGTACCAAATAAGTAACTGCAGTGGGAGCCTGTCTGGTGGAGCAAGAGCCACTTAGCGCTCACTGGGGATGAGACTGTTTGACAGAGACAGAGAGAGAGAGACACAGTCAGAGTCAGAGAGCTGAAAAATTGAGAAAAAAATGAGCCAGTCGGATATGAAATAGAGAGAAGTGAGGTGTGTTAGAGAGGGGATTATCAACAAGTCCATCACAAGCCGGACAGCTAGCTGTCAGAGCTCCTTAGCTGTCAGGAAACACGGACTGAACTTTGTCATGAACGGAAAAACTGTTGAAAGGGAGTAAATTGAGGGAAAGAAATGTTTTATGATACCAGACAGTTATTTTGACATCCTGCTGCCATGACTCATCTCCGCAAAGGATGAAAGACAGAAGACAAAAATGGAAAGGATTATGCAAAAGGAGAGGAGATGATCATTACCATCATATTATACGTTTTCCACCTGTCCTGATCTCAACCCTCAGCCCCAACAAGACAAAACACCCCCAATAAAGCAAGAGTGGGAGAGGGAGTGAGAAGTAGAGAGTGGGAGGACTGAAATAAGTAGCACCGATAAAGATGTGGTCGGGGCCACAAGGGTAAAACTCTCAGAGTGGGACAGGGGAAGTGGAAGGGGGGGATTAGTCAACAAAACTGGAGGAGAGGGAGAGGAGGCAAGACAGAGGGGACATCTCGACCAGTGACGGAGGGATCATAATGAAGTAAATTGGACTGGGAACGCCGCTTCAACATCACAGGGTAAAAAAAACTTCTGCAGGACGACGAACAGAGTCGCTTCGGGCTGAGAATATATCCCTATACGGGTGAATGAGGAGAATTGGAAACTTTATCAATAATCACTCAAGTGGAGGCCGTTATCGATCCAGGACCTGGGCTGTCTGGTTCTTTCAAAACCTCAGGACAAACCAGCCAAACTGGGAGCGCTGGTGCACGTGTGTTGTCTGACGTACGGAGACTCTCTGAAAGGACCCCGGTGGGACACTTTTAGATATTTTTATAAAATCTGGGAAGCAGCAGTGCGACCTGTCCTTGTTTGTTCTAACTGCTCCGTTTGGACTTTGTTTTTCAAAAAAGACATTTATAATCATCTCTGATTTGTATGTGTGTGTTTTAGTTGCGCAGGAACATCGCAGTTTAAATGTGCTTTGACAATACAGTGACAGAGTTTGACTGCAACCCAAACTGCACCACTGGGACTACTAAGAGAACGCGTTTTAATGTTTTTCTCTTAGCTTTTAGTGCAGTTAGTGCTCCAGTCACATCTGTAAGCCGTGCTGTCATCCAAGATGGATTAGGTGTGCGTTCGCTGCAGTGCGTGATCATTTTTTTAGAAAGACCTCACAGCATCAGTGCTGTTAGTCTGTATTTTGTCTACCGGAGGATTGTGCTGGAGGGATAGGTGCAATTAAAGGTTATGCCCGTCCATGCTCGCAATAGTTGTCCGAAAAGAATCATCACTTCCTTTGCTTGTAGAAATGGAATTCATAACACTGGAGGAGGAGTAAATATTGAGATTTACAGATACGGAGAGTGTCATTGAAGAAGATATTATTACTACTGCCGGATTGTGCGTCTACCCCCTGAGACTAAACTACAGTCCAACTCCTCAGTTCCCAGTTCTGCTGTGACAGCTCTAACTGCACTAAATGACCTGATTAAAGGAACTTTCCAACAGTGGTACCTGTAGCAGTAGAGCACCATCAGGACAAGAAGAAGACTGTGGATAAGGAATTACAGGAGCTGCGATTAAAGGACCAATCCAAACACTGATAAGTTCTAGAGAGGATCGTGGAGAGTGTTACTACTGGACTGTGAGGCGAGTGAGAGACGACCGGAGCCATGCTGAGAAGCCTGTTCCAGAGGAAACCTAAACATGAGAGACTGGAAGAGGAACCTGAGGTCAGATTTAAAGGCTTGCTGGTGTCAGAGAAAGACCTTGGATACAAATATGTCCGACCTGGAGGTAAGGCTGTCTATACAACTGTTATACAGAGCATCACTGCTGCGTTTATAGCAGTGCAATTGTTAGCTACATCCAGTATTTGACCCTAGCACAAGTTAAGATCACAGTTTAAAAGGTGGGGCTGATATAACAATGAATGAAGAGGTTATCATTTAGACTGCTGATCATTTTCAGTGTTGCTTATTAGATCAATCTGTATCAGCCTCTTAAATCAAATAGATGTGAAATTTTGGGGAAAAACTATTAAATCATACAAAAATGTGTCGTTCATATAAAAACTTTATATCATAAATAATGCTGCTGTGACCTTGACTTTTAGGAATATGTTCATGATTTGTGCCTTGAATAAATCTGAGGATTTATGAAGATAAAGGGGCAAACAAAGCATTAGGGACTCTAAATATTACAGGAAGACACGTAAGAAGTCTTTCGTCAGTTCCTAGGCAATGGGTATATTTGCCTGAGAGAAAGATTAATTGCACCAGCTGAATTCCTCTTGTTTAAATCTTGCTTCCAATGTGTGGTATATCTCTGCAGTGTATTTTTAGCCTGGGGTGCCACTTTGTGCCAACTGCTATTCCAGGAAGTTACGGCAGCACTGAGAGCAAGTTGTTTGTCTACTGATAAGATTCCACGACCTCTCCTCACAGAGGTCACGACACAGTGGGACTGGCAGCATTACCACCAGCCTGGGGCCTAAACGGTACTGTGCGTCAGATGTTAGCCCGTGGAAAAACATTTTCTGAGCTGAGATACATTCCTGTAAATACAGTTTACTGGAAAAGACCATCCAGTCAAAACCCTCACATTTCAACAGCTCTGAGAGTTCCTGTTTTGTGAGTTTAATTTGGCAGAACCATGGCCCATTACGGTGTGGTTAAATGTATTTAGGGTTTAATAATGTTAGGAAATCAGAAGAGAAACAAAGATAAACATTTGTTTGATTTCAACCGTGATGCATTTCCTTTTTTGGGCTGTTTTATCGTTCAAATTCATTAAGAGAGTAATCATTTCGAACCTCTGACTTTAAGGTTTGTAATGTAACCAACCAATCTTTCACTCACATAACCCCAGACCAATTTCCGTTTTTATCAGAGGCCAGAGTCATCAAATCAGCAAAGATTACTGGATTTAAGTGTTTTTAAATGTCATTACTTCCCGGCAACAGTGAGCTAGCTGCAATATATTCTCAATGAGTGACATTCTGACCACATCCAGAGGCCAGGATTATCACGGATCATCTTAAATGTTCCGGGGTGCATTAATTTCCGGATGTAAAAGGTGTAAAGGGTTCACAGAAGAAAGTTTATGTCACGCACTCTATTTCACTAAGCCTTCAGGATGTTCAATAATGGCTATGTTGTTTAAGTATCAGTAAGACTGATGAAGTGTTAAGGCAAAGGGATCAAAGTAGGCGAGAGGAATCCAGTGGTATCTAAACACTGCATTCCACCTGCCTCCTACTGAGTCAGAAAGAGACTGTAAGACTAAGGGAAGGGAAGGCGTCTGTGTTTGTCAGCGATTCCAGTGCGAGTGTGCGTGTTTAGATTATCAGTGACTGTTGCGGTGTATCTAATCTCCGCTGGCTGGGTTTGTAGTGCTGTCAAGCTCCTGTCCCAGAGGCCCACTCTGCAACGTGTGTGTGTGTGTGTGTGTATGTGCAAGCCAGATGCAAGACTGAGAGGGACTGAGGCTGATAGAATTCACCAGAATACCTCTGCTCCTTATATGGAACTACTGGTTCCCATTCAACGGAACTACAAGCTGAACACTCATGTGTATCAAGCTATATATCTTTTTATCAGGCCTTTGACTATATACCAATGTTTATATGCCTGATCATGTGGTGATATTGTATAGCATAACATTTACTAAGATTTGGATTGATAGTTGACGTATGGTAAGCTACACTGAAAGGGGCTGGACATTAAAACTGTTAGGTAAGACATTTTTGCCGCCAACAATCATGATTTAGAAAAATGGAGATCAGACTGAAAGTGAGAATGATATTATACTAAAGGTGTCAGTGACAGGTTGACATGAGAAGTGGGACTGAGTGTTCATCTGAGGGTCTTTCTCCTTACATCGTGCATTGCGGTACAGAAGGAAGGGGTCCTGGAGCTGGAAGTCCAGGTCTTTTGTGATTGGCTCTGTCAGGTTCTCCATGTTGAGTCGGTTCATTATAGTGAAACCATGCCTGGGAGATGCCAGCCTGAAATATACAGAGGATACATAGACATACGTGTGACTTATCAAAGCATAAAGCAAGTACTATAGTAAAAGGAGAATATAAAGATTTTGACCTTCCTGGTGCAAAGCAATAAAAACAAACAAACTACATAAAAATTTTAAATAAAAAATGTATAATAGAAAAATAATGAAAATGGGTACAAATATGTAACTTCAGCTATGTAACTTCACAACTAATAACAAAATAATAATATATTTAAATATGTAGCATGGTGGCAAAGTAAACACTGAGGTTGTTTATCTCTACTCGTGTCAGAGAGATTTCCACATGTCTACTTGAGCTTTACCAGATTTGAATAGAGCAATAAATTAAAGTGTCCTCACCTTGTGTAAATAAACAGTGTTCCTTCCACCTCGGTCTTCTCCTAACCAACACACAAGAAGCCAGCAACAGTTTGTATTAGTTTGAGTCAGAATGATTTAGGGTCAAACATAGCAAACAGGAAAAGAGGTTTCACATCATTCAACTCAACTCTACAAAAATATTAATATATACAGGTCAGCCTTCTCAAGAACGTCCACTGTGTTTGTCCAAGAAATAAAATTAAAATAAATATTAAATGTTTACACTTTCTATAAAGTAACCTCGGCTCTCTGTGAGTGTTTCCGGTAGCTGGATATGGAGTAAATCTGTGGAGGTGAGAGTGCGCGCGTAGCAGGGGTTCTGTGACGAAGCTAAGCTAAGTTAGCATGATGTCCTTAGCCAAAGTTCCTCCTTACCCACTCGTTCGCCCTGTTGTTGTAAGTATACAGGGCAACCTGACTGGCCACGTCCACGATGTCATTGATGTACGGGTCCTGTCGCTGCAGGGCCGCCAGACTTATGTCCAGCCCTTTGGCCGGAGGGCAGCCGCCGCTTCCTGCAGACGTCGCTGTCATTGTTCCCTATGGAGAAGCTAGCTCGCTAACTAGCTTCGGCGGCTAACGGGTCACAGGGAGAGGAGATAAAAATCAAACTAGCGACAAGGAGGGTAAATAATTAAATCCACAATCGCACCGTAGCCTAATTTACAGTGTAAGACTCATAAAAGTAGAAGATATGAGTTGGATGAACCTCTAACTAGCACTACTGAGTTTGTTGGCGGCCATGTTTCGCCGCAGAGATTGTAAACAAGCAGACATAAGGAGTCGATCGGAGAAGGTTTGAAAAATTCAGGATCATCAATCAATCTGGAAAAATAAAATCGATCGAAATTCAGTTGTCATGTGCGTATTGTTATTATTACAATATTCATTCAAATACATAGTTATAATAGGTTAAAACGCTAACCCGGACTTACTAACGGAGAATCCACTTCAGACAAATAAAAGGAGAATGAGCGCAGAAAATAGATCAAACATATAAACAAATTAACATAGAGTTATGGCCAAACCTCTGTGAGAAATGGGAGTAACCATCATGAGCTCCATCTACAGATCTTAGTGGCCCACAGGGCAGATAGCAACTCAGCGATTCTGAAAGATACTTGGGTGTAAAGCCTTAAAAGTGAGCAATAAAAGTCGAGTCCAAAAATATCAATGAACTAAAAATGGGAATTGTCAGCCTATTTTGTAACTCTCTCTTCTCTCCTTATAAGTAAGCAGCTGATGTTACTCTTTCAACTTTGTATATATATTATTTATATGTCTTGCTGCTTGGAAACATAAACACTGATTACAACTTGTGTTTGACCGTTCACAGTTGCATTTCTCTTCAGATGCACTAGGGGGAACCAAAGGGCTGGATAATGGATAAAGCAGAATAATCCCCCTGTTCATTTACTGCAGGAGCTGGTGATAATCTGACAGCAGGAATGGATGAGTGTGTGTTTGCAAATATCACCCCAAGGTCTTGTCTTAATGGGAAGAGAACGCCTAGAAAAGAGCAGTAGCACCACGTGAAACATTCCTAACTAAAGAAAATACGAATTTAATCACTGAATTGTGCATGTTGGGGAAAGGTCGGGAGACATTTCACTCTTTATTTCTGTATAAACCCTCCTGTCACCAGCATCGTATTATTCGACACTGTTTAAATTCAATACCAGATTCAGAAGTGGGACGTATCCTTCCTGCTTGGAAAATTACCACTCAAGGACAGAGCAGTAACTGATACAGGGACAGGAAGAAATCCATATCAGACATATTCCACGATGAATCTCCGTTTTCAGTTTAACGTATCAAGTTCTGTTTAAGGGCTCCTCGGGGGAAACAGCTTCCTCTGTTGTCATGGTTCTGGAAACTTATGAAATACTGTGTTTGACCTTTTAAAAAAAAATTGATGTTGTCTGGGATTTCTTTTTTTTTAATGTTGTGTGACCTTGTTTTCCTTGCGTTTGGATTTCTGGATTTGTGTTATTGAGCTTTTTGCTTCCTGTTTTTATTTAGCAGTTTTCTTCCTTGTTTTGGTTCCTGTCTTTGTCCCATGTCCCGCCCCATCCATCTGCACCTGTCCTCATGTGTTTCACCTGTGTCAATTGACCCTTCATCCATTGTGTACATTGTCCCTTTAATTCCCTTTGTCGTGGGCAGGTCACCTGTTCATGTCTTATTTTACTAGTGTTTCAGTTTTGCTTACCATAGATAGACAACTTGCTCTTTTCACCTTTTGGATTTCTGGATTTTCAGTTTGACTATAGCTGCCCTCCAGTGACTGTAAATCTGTACATTTAATTTAACACTTTTTCCTTTGCTGCTATAAGCCTTACCCTGACAAGTGGACATACTTAAGTCCCTTCATTCTGTGCACAAAGGATCTTATTTGAAAGATAGAGATGTGCAACAGCTAATGTGCAGCCATCAACACTAATGTCCGGAGCAATGAGCATGCAACTGCTCACTCAGTTTGAGCAGCACTGGATGAAAACATCTGTTTCAAATGGAAGTGCTCTTTGTCCACAACCTTTCATATTAAAACTGAATGAAGCTCTCCAGGGTCAGGCTATGACACGTCCGCCGCATCAACAGGAAAATAGGTACATATGTCTATTTATCAGGGCGCGATCAAACTGTATGTCACAGGCTGTGTGTTTGCCCATAATGAGACTAATGAGTTATCCATTAGTTGGTCAATACTGTCAATAACCATTCAAGTCTAGATAGAGTACTTGGGTGTGATTGGTGGGGACAGGCCGGTAGGTGCTGGTGATTGGCTCGGAGGCAGCAAGGACAATGGGACGTAGCCAGAGGCAGCTTCCTGAACTTTGTCAGAGGGGAGGATGGACGTGGCAATTCTGGAAAAAATCTGCTTACATATATATTTTGATAATGGACATATGGTTTGTTTCAAAATATGAAAACTGTAGAATATACAGTAAAAATCTGAAATGCTTATACGTTTTTGAACAGGCATCTTTTTAAATATGTGAAACCTTGAAAGTAATGATCAAGATTTTCATGGTTAAAAATGGGTGGTGAATAACCGAACGTACAATTTTGCTAATCAAATGACAAATTGTATCTTGCCTTATATTTTATCCTTATTTCTATTGCGCATACATCATTATTTTTTGGGGCGAGTGTGGGGGAGAGAGAAAAATACTTTATATAAATGCCAATGCAGAATCAAGAATTAACTTTACAGTTTTAATATATTTCCTGAATAGATCACAAAGTTTTACATACATATTAATAATATGGATCCATCAGAGGTTAATTTGAGTTGTAAATGAATGAAATGAAGATGAATTGAGTTTTGCTCTCCATGATGAGGGGATTTACCCTCAATGACCAGAGGACTTCTGGTTTCCCACATGGGATACCAGCACTATAGTGTTTGTCTGTTCAGAGATTCCCAGAGACCCACTGTGCCTAGAGTCACACACACACATACACACTCACTCTCTCTCTCTCACTCACACACCACACACACCACACACACACCACACACACCACACACACCACACACACACACACAACACACACAGACACACACACCCAAAGGGGTCGGGAACTACAAATATAGACCACTCATAAATAGAATTGAAAGTCCATGTGCAGGCTGGATTTCGGAGGACATTTGTGTGTGTGTGAGTCTGTGCGTTTTTTGGTGGGTCCCCTGGGCACAAGTGTCTGTTCCCACGACCTGCCCTCCAACTGTTCTTCCTTCCCTCAATCCTTCCTTCCGTCTATCTTTCCACTCACTGGCCAGTGTAATTAAACAGAGTCCGATTTGGCAAGAGAGTCCTACCGCCATTATGCCATTCACCATCCATCTGTCTCACAGGACAGCGGGGCATTTTGAGGCATGTCTGCTGCTGGAGAATTTCCATTTTCTGCACGTTTCCTCTGCAACATTTCTGAGGAACAATTTGAACGTGTCACAGTTCTCTCAGATCCTGATTCCACATAAAACCACACTTGAGAGGCCTGTAAAACACAAGACATTATCCAACAATAACCCAGTGGTTCCCAATCTTCATTTCCTGTGGCGCCTTTCAAAAGAGAGGGACCTCCCCAGAAGGTTTTATATGAATGACTGCTGTAGGTTTAATGTGGTCACATTATTCAACATGTCACCAATTTCCCCCTTTCCCCCAGCAGAACCATTGGTTTTACTTCTTTTCAAACCCATTAATAATCTCGTAGCGCCAGAGATTTATCTTGTAAACCTTTGGATGGGGCCCGACCTGTAGGTTGGGAGACACTGAATTGAATTACAATAAATAAAACAGTTAAATTTGCTCTCTCATCCATCTCCAACCATAAAATGCTACTTAAGTATTGATGCACATTTACTCTAGTGTATTTCACACAACATAAATACAGACTACATAAATGACGTGTAAAAATGTGTGAGGGGTGTAGTAGATGCCAGTAATGGAGAAGGAATATATGTTGTACATAAAGTATGAAGAACAACATATAAAGAGCACATTTTTACTGCACAAGAGAGCATTTTTAACACAAAGGAATCCAATAAATCCATGTTTACAATTCAACTCAGTACAATATTTAATTGAAATTCGACCATGAGAAGTTTTATACAAAGGTAGATGAAGATTGAAGTATTAACTTTCTACTAACTTTTACATTCACTCATCAGCGCAGTCGTTCACCAATCTTTAAATTCTCTTTCAAATACACTGTGTATTAATACATCAGCATCACAAAGAAAACTATACATCGCTCATGAAGAGACAATGCGTGTGTCAAATGTCACAATTAGAATCATTTGTCGTCCGTCTCCCTGTCTTTACTACGTCTGATAGTGACACACGTAGACAAAAAGCTTCCTTCTGTCACAGGATGGTGGGCGGTTGATTTTGTGCTATGGGGCTGAACCGATGAACACATGCTGGCTTGAGTCATCAGATTCACCTCCTGATTATAGCCCCGCAGCCAGATTGACATGAGGCCTGCACATTGTGGAGTTCGTAGTCAGTGTCAAAGACAATTATATGGGGCGGACGGTTCTATAGTTAGAAGGTGGAGATGCTGCTCAGTGCCTTCAATTCATCCTGATTTAATATTGAGCCAGATTATTCCGCTTTGTGCAGGAATATCTCTTTATGTGCGTGCTGAGCCATTTGACATGAAAGCACCCTGTTTGGTTTGGACTCACGGTGCAGGACACAGATGATTGGACGCAGGGTTGGCAGAGGTGCAGGGCCTGAGACGGGGATCCTGCTGGGGTGGGCAGCCCCTGAAATGACTATTTCAAACCAGGCAGAGAGACGGGAAGTGAGCTGGATGTGGTTACAGGGGATGACTAACTGGTAACTTCAGAGGTTACTGAACGATTGAGTGCTTGATGATTGATTAGGAAGCTTATGCTGCACAAAAAAAATCCTTTAACATAAACTTTTACGTATGCAAACTTTCTCCTCTTTTCAAACTTCTGTAACGTTTCTTAATCCAGCGTCCATCTTTTTTATTACTGAATAGAATAGCTCTTTATTGTGATATTTAAAAGAATGTTCATCTGTTCAGCAGCTCTTCAAGAAGGGAGCAAAGGAAAACAAACATAAATACCAGCAAAAAAAACATGTACAACAATATACATAAGCACATAAGGGACATAGAATGGTGCAAAGTCATAAATAGCACACAGGACTCAGTATTAAGGTGTGTGTCTGTGTGTTGCACTCTGGTGTGTGTGTGACAGCCTTTGGGAAGGTGTAGAGGAGAACTGACGGGTGACTTGTGTCCGGTAGAACACACAGGTCAGGAATGTACAGGTATAACAAACCGGATGGAAGAGGGGACACAGGAGAACATGAGTTAAAGCCTAACTTTGGGAAACGTTGGCCCAGAATTTGTGTTTCGGGAGCATATCCATAAAAAGTCAGGAACTGATTTTCAAAATAAGCTCACGATGAATTCTCTTCTTGTCTTTTTTATTTCTCGCTGCCTGTGGAGAACTTAAATAAACAGTCTCATTTAAGATCCGACATGTTGTTTGTACAAGCAGGTCTATCCAAAAAAGCCTCAGTGTGGAGCCGCGGAGCCAAGCTGACTCAATGTCATCAAAGCCGGGTCCAGAGCTATTTAGTTAAGAGCTGATGTTGCTGACTGTGTTTGACATTTTACTCCTAAATGAGCTTCACTTCATTGTTGCGTTGCCGTAGAAAATTGGCCCATGTCTGCAGAAAATGACTTTGCATGCTCCGTGGGCCAGGACACGATTTTCCTTTTTTTCTTGGGGAACAATGTTGAAACGTTCTTCACTGTCCTGAGGGCAAAAGGAAAGAAACTAACCTAATTGAATTCTAAATATCATTTTTATTGCTTTCTAGATAATAAAGGTTTCTTTGAGCGCTGACCTTCCTGAGTCTACATGATATTTGAGTCAGTATTTACACAGCAAGAGAAAAAACGGACTTCCTTGTGGTTTCTCCTTGTGTAATAGCGCCGCATAAAAGGATCAGACCTTTAGTCATAAAAGAGTTGAAAAAGCAGATATTTAGTGTGTGTGTGTAAACACGGCCGGGGCCAAAGAAAAGAATGAGGCTGAAGCAGTCCAGATGTGTAGGAACTACTACGGGCAAATCAGATGTACATTGGGTACAACAGCTCTGATCGCTGTTTTCTTCCTGCAGAAATCACGGCTTGAGGCTGCAGTGGATCATTATCCTCCTTCTACCACTCTCTCATGCACACACACACACACATGCACACACCCACAGAGGCATATTTTCTCTTTCAATCACATGCAAGGAGTTTGGGTCCACCTTCTTTCCTTTTTATCTATTTTTTCTGACCCTCTGCTCGCTTTTAAGATCCTAAGATCACACACACAAACTCAAAGAGGCATTTTTCTCTTTCTGTTCGCTATCTCTCTATCACATGCATGGAGTCTTGGCCACCTTCTTTTCTTTTTATGTCTTTTTTATCATCTCTCGTCTCCTGCCACTGCACACAGACACACACGCACATTTTCTCTTATTTCCCCTTGTTCTCTATCTCACATGGATAGACTTTTGGCCATGTGTAACTATTTTATGTCATTTCTCTGACCCTCTGCTTTAAACTCTTTTACAGATCCCACACAGGCACACACACACACACATATTTCTATTTTCTCTTGCTCTGTATCTCACACGTGTGGAGTTTTGGCCACGGTCTTTTGTTTCGGTCTTTTCTCTGACTCACTGCTCACTTTAAGATCTGTTTGAGAACACACACACACACACACACACACACACACACACACACACACACACACACACACACACACACACACACACACACACACACACGCAGTTCATCAACATCATCATCTCTGTCTTCACCACCACCATCATCATCATCTGTGTACCAGCCGCTGGTTCCTCCACTGTTGCCCATACAGTCTCCCTCCTCCCTCCTTTCTCACTGGCACACACACACATACACACGCACACACACGCACACACATCTGGAAACAGTCAAAGCGTCTACATGCACGGGGCGGGGGGCTACCTCTCTCTCTCGCTCTCTCTCCCTCTCTCTCTCGCTCACTCTCTCTCTCGGTATCACTGCAGAGCTGAGCTGCAGGGGCAGCAGAGAAGAGAGAGCTCCAACTCCCGATCAGTGAGACACAGGCAGACAGACAGACAAGCAGACTGACTGAGAGACAGACAGCCAGACAGACACACCTCCGGACCATGATGGACTGGATCAGGAGAGGGAGACCCGTCTCCGGATGAGACAGGACGGCCTGGCTTCTGCTGTTTTTGGGGGGGACTCTGCCACAGATCCGCGGAATAACCGACAGCCTATTGGGAGATTTAACCCCGTGCTACCCGCGATGGAATATTTACACTCTTCTCCTTCCCTAATTCTTCTCCTCTCCTCTTCCTCCTCCTTCTCTCCCTCCACCACCACCACCACCACCACCACCACCACCTCCTCCTCTTCTTCATCCTCCTCTCACATTTTGACACGCCGCTGCTGAAGATGCGCACGAATGCGTCTTTTGCGCACTTCCATTGCCACCGCCACTGACAGCGCCCGTGCGTTATAATATCTTTTTGGGGAACCTCTTTTTTTTAGAAACAACACAACAAGGAAGAGAGGAGGAAGAAGGAAGGATAGAAAGAAAGAGAGAGAGGGAGAGAGAGAGAGGTGTGTGAATTGAATTGAACGCGGTGCTGGGCTCATGTTTCTCGCCTAGGGCCCGGATGTACCGAGGGATGCACCGGTGCGTTTTCCCAACCGGTGCCGCCGAAAGCTCCCTCTTTTTTCTCGCCTTCACCTCCATCATGGGGATTAGGTAATATTCACTCCATCCGAAGAAACCCTCCCCATAAATAAAAAAAAACGGAATACCCCAAAAAACTGTCCGTGCCAGACAGTTCTCTCTTCTTTTCCCCCCTTTTTTAATTTCTTTATTTTGGGGGGCTTTTTTTTTCCTCTCCTCCTCCTCTCCAGTTTTTCCTCCCTCTCTCTTCCATTCACCTATAGGGATAACGCCGGACTACATTTATGGTAAATGAAAGCAAAAACATGTACATCCCGGAGGACACCCTTGAGAACCATCAAGGTATGTGACATGTTGTTTTCTTATTATTATTTCTAACATGACAAACATCTTTATAACTGGGCATGAGTGACGGGGAGGTGGGAGGGAGTAAGAGAGGTATGATGATCCTGAAATGGGGATGGGATGGGGGGGGAAAGGGGGAGGAGGAGGAAGAAGGGTTGCGCTCTTTTCGTTTTCAACAGATGGACAGATGCAGCTCTCTCTATCCTCCACTTTCCCCTCTGCGCGCACTTTGTTTATTTGTGCCATTTGTGCCATAAGCGCGCAACGAGCCTACAGGTACAGTCAGATATATGGATGAGGCCCTTTTTTCTTCTTCCTCCTCATCCTGGCATGGTCTGCTTCCCACTTGTGGGGTTTGACATGGCCTGGCCAACGGTGGGAGAACTGTGGGCCAATGGGTGGGCAAGTGGTCACATTATTTTAGCCACGACATGGCAGCTTGTAAAACGCAGGAGCACGACTGTCAAAGCGCAAAATGGAAACATGGTGTGTTTACACATTCCTTGGCAGAGCTCGTCTCCCTCAAGGGTTTTGGTTCAGGGAATAAACTAAACTGCATGAAGCCTATATGTATTGCCTGGCTGCATTCGTCGGAAACGGACACACACCGGTGTCTAAAGGAGCAGCGCCCACTGCTATTACGCGCACTCAACCACTATTATCGATCCCCACTTCTTCCTCAATCAATAGACCCATTTGTCACCTTTTAATTCTAAGTTTTATTTAGCACGCAATGGGCTCCTTATAATATAAGCGGGGTTGAGGAATCGAAGAGAGATGACAGGTGGCAGCAGGAGAGGGCCTGCAGGACTTACTCGTCCGCTGAGAATTGGGTTGATGATGTGCAATTTTGGGGGACGGCAGTGGAGGACAGTGGCTTGAAACGACCGAAGTTCAACGTGACGACTTTTAAAAAAAAAGCAACACATGCACAGCGCGGTTTGACAGCAGGGGCTGCGGTCTGCTCCACGGTGAGGAAAGGGTCTGTTTGCATTGCGCAGTATTACGCGTCGCTCCTTCCACCCACGTTGCAGAGAGCGAAGCCCAGCGTTGCATTCGTTACACGGCTCATGCAGCCGGACCTTGTAATTCAGCTAAAGAGGGGAGGGAGGGGGGGCATTTTTCCGATCACTATTATCATCCTCATAACCATCATCATCATCGACTTAGTCCATTTTCGTTACACTTCCATCACAAGCACATACCTCTGCCTTGGCGACAGGTTCCATAGCAACAGGGGATGAGAAGAGGGGTGGATGTGTGTGTGTCTTTGCGTGTGTGCGTGCGTGTGTGTGTGGCGCAGAGAGGCACATTCACCAACAGTTTGCTCCAACTAATCATAGGCTGGATGTTACCTGCAGATGCTACCAGCTATCAGCTCATATCATTTGCTGGCAGCCTAAACCGGATCATGAAGGGCAAAGTGTGCGTGTCTGTGTGTCTGTGTGTAGTTACCTTGATTGCCATGATATCATTTTGATCTATTATTATCATCAGAAAGAACATTTTTAAAGAAAAAAAAAGATGCCCATTGAAGTAACTGGTGTCATGATCTTAACAGTTGCCGTAATCATATACTTAATAACCTGTGCGTCCGCCATGTGACACTCAGGCTGATGAGGGGAAAGTGCCTGACAACCCAGGAAGACACAGGTAGCATGTTGATTAACACTGAGGGACGAACACATTGATTGCACACGTCCTGTAGCCACGCATGAGGGGATCAGTGCCATTATGAACTTATTATTGCCCTTTTATAGGAGAGTAAAATGGCAAAACATCAGATCCGGCCTGTTCACGCACCATATTTAAACCCATATGTATATGAGGAGTGGTGAAAAACATGCAAACCTGTCATTTGACAGCTCTGACAGACTGAGACGATTCCCTGGAGTTCTCCACATCAGATCTAATCTATTCATGAACATTCTCAAGCGGATTCGATGGAGTCAGAATAAGCCTTTTAAGGTCCCGGGCCATAACTGCAGGAGTCGAAGCCCGAGTGCTGCGGGATATCTGGCAAATACCTCAGGGCCGGGATCTACTTGGGTGGTGGTTTCAGCACCACGGACAGCTCATTTTTCATTGGTCTATTGACAGTTACATGACAGCTGTAGGGCCTATTTGCCTATTTGTATATTCTATGCAGGTAATTTAACTTTTGGATTTCCAATATGCCCAAGGCAACTTTACAGAGTTAGGAATACAAGAATAAAAGTAAAACTTACCAAGGACAGAAAATAATAAAAGAATAGCTAGTGGGGGTACTTAAAACTAATGGTCAATGTGGGTTTTAAAGAAAAGTGCAGAGGCTTGTGATGATGGAGAATCTTCCCAGACATGGGTTTTAGAGAGTTATTAAAAGTGTCCAGAGATGGGGCATTGCGGATCTCTATGCGGGAGCTGCCACACTGAATGCTCTGCTATCATAAGTTCTCAGGCCTTAGTACACAGGGATGATGAGTGGACCCATGTCTGATGACTGTAGGTTCCAGCATGAAGTAAAGGGGTGGAGGAGGTCAGACAGGTACTGGGGAGGCAGCAGAGCATGGAGGGATTTATAGCTGAGGAGGGGGTTCAGTAAAGTACGCAGGACTTAACCTGAAGACTGTGAAGATGGATTAGGGGGTCGGGGTAAAAGAGATTCTCGAGTGAGGATCCAGAATCTAAAGGTGACGGAGAGATTTGGGGGTTTTCTAATTCGACGAATCAAGCTTGGTTCGGTAAACTGTGTGTCTGTGTGGAGAGTAAAAGAGGCGGAACACATTGATTAAAATGTATCGGCCATTGGCTTTTTTGATTTGCTTTTTGAATGAGAAGCTTTCGACTTGTGCCCACCTGTTGGACTGAAAAACGGTGTAAGCCAAAAAAAGGTCTTGGCCTAGATGTCAGCTGTCCATACCGGCCTATTCCTCATCAGATGACAGCCAATAGGCTTCGAGCTTGGGGCGGGAGCAGTGGTGACGTTGCGATTAGGGAGGTGGATGTATTATATGAGGAACTTAACAAGGTTTCCTGCAGATGAAGATGATGGCTCGGCTTGCTGTTGTAGGTTAGAGTTAGACTCAGGAGGCTCTGTGTCCGACAGTGACCTCTCGTCTGGCTGTGGACGGAGCCGCAACAAGACAAATTCCTCCTGCAGGGATTTCAGGGACAAACGGAACAGATGAAGTCTGATATTCGGAGGCTCTTGGGTTATACTTCCTGAGTCTCTAAGTCTGAATCTCTGTCGTCTGTGTCTTGATTTTCTCTCTGTAATTCAAACAGAGTTGACGTTCCACATGATTGCACCGAATGCCAATGCTTGCTGAATGAGCAAATTATACAGGATCTATGTAATCTGATTTTGTTTTTATTCTTTTTATAAAGAACTGTCTCTCAAACAACCAAGACACATGCAGACTTGTCATTAGGGACTTTACATGTGTGACGGGGGAGTGGATTTGAAATGCACACAAAGACACCAGCTGTAGAATGTCATGTGTGCATTTATATCAGAAATATGTTGAGACCCACACACATACACACACACACATAGTATCTCACAAATGCGCATGATTAGCAGATACATGTTGAAACACACACACACACACTCACACTCACACACACACACAGGTTTCAGCAGTGTAATCAGGGAGATGATTCTCCTGGTGGGCTCCGTGCCAGAGACATGATACCTCTGTTAGGAATATTAATTGGTTACCCTGGGGTGCTCTAATGACTTGGCTTGACTCAATGATTCCATTGAAGTCGCCTGGAAAGACCTGTTGCAACAGCCATGCCCGTCTTCGCCTTGTATGTGGATTTCAACATGTACGGCTGTTGTGTGTCTGCAGCGGTTTCTTTGCACCAAAAATACGCAAAACAAGCAACTTCAAGCAATCAATTCATTTAGGTAGATTTAGTTTTGCAAGACTAACAAACGCAGCGATTATAATTAAGATAATCCAAGTGATGCAGTATATTTTTAAAGAACAAATCCACAGCAGGTGGCAAAGTGCTTGCTTTTTTCCAAACACAGGCGACACCTAATCAAGTGTTCCTCTTAAATGTGCTTTAATTAGAATCCACAGGGGCAGAGAAACGGCGAGGCGAGGTGAGCCATCCATCAGCGAGCCTGACGTAGGTGGAGATCTGGGCAATTAAGCGCCAATCTCCTGCTAATCAATCCGGTTGTTGCTCGATATCGCTTCGGTGTAAGTTTGTGCCAAGGTGAAACGGATAGAAACCAGTCCTTTAATAACTTTAATCAGTTTGTCGAGTGGTGTTTGTCAGCGCTCTTTCAAAAATAAGAAAAAACACACTTTTCTATGTAATCATGTAGCGTTCGTCCGTGTGTTTTACCTTCCTGAGCTACTTTTTCACACTGTAGCTCAGTGATTTTCTGTCTGATCCTTTAGTTTTAATTATGGTCTGGCTTTTCTAACCTGCCTATAACCACAGATTCCTGGGAAATAATAACCCTGAGTTAAAATAACTTCATATATACAATAAAATGTTCATATCTTCAGAATATTTTTGACATCTTATCCTAACTTTTGGATTGTCAAACACAACATCATTGAGCAAAATGTAGATTTGGAGACATGAAGAAGACACACACCCTGAGAGGAGATGTTACAGATAGACTCTGTTTTGTGTTAAAGGCTAACAAACAAGAACTTCTGGGAACCGCTGCCTTACACCATCAGTGCCTCGGGCCTTTGAAGACCTCACATTCGCCGACATGTATGAGCTCAGTATGCAGCAGTTGCAGTACATGTGTTTAAAGAGGAATTAGTCACTGCGAGGTTATTGCAGCAGTGGCAGAGGGTACAATGAGCCATTAAAGGCCAATCAGCGTTAAAGAAGTTTATGCCAGCGCCTCGGAGTGTGTCACGGCTTTAACTTAAGGATGTGACTCAACAACAGCTGCACTTAGCGTGAAAAATACACCATCAGAGACAAAAAAGACCCAGAGAGGAGGAGTGAAGGAGCAAAAAGAGGCTGGAGCGACAGATTGCATTAAAGCAGATAAAAGAAAAGAGTGGAGGGATGGAGCAAAAAGGAAAAGAAGGAGTCAGCCAATGTGGGAACTGTAAGAGAGAGGACTAAAAGGATGAAATGAATGAGTGACAGAGGCCGAGGGAGGGCCGGAGGGATGAAGAGAGAAAGCGTAGGAGGAGGAGGAGAAGGAGGGAGGATTATCTGTGACTCTGTCTTGCTTAAGCCTCCGGTTGCGTATTGGAAATCTATCCAGAGGCGATCGGGCCTCGCTCCTCATTTCTGGTGGGACAATACAACAACACCGACAACAGCACTGTGTGTGTGTGTGTGTGTGTGTGACAGAGAGAGAGAGAATGCAGTTGCAACTCGTCGCCTGCAGATACGTATTGTGCTTGCTTGGCTGCCTGTGTGTGTGTGTGTGTGTGTGTGTGTGTGTTTGTGTGTGTGATCCATCTCTGTTCAGTTCGGACATGTGCTGTAAGTGTCCTATATCTCTAACACACACACACAAACAGACACACCCTCCTATTCTATTGATCTGGCTGAAGCCACCAGTGGAAATAATGACTCCAGACCTGTAGCATCCTCCGTTATACTCCCTCTCTTTCTTCTCTCCCCCTTCTTTTTGACTGCGTAGCTTCTGTTTTATCACCTTATATAATCCTTAGCCTATAAATCTCAGGTAACTGATTGAATAAAACGTTGAGGTTAGTAAAATACATTTTTGACTTATTGTATATCTGCTGGATTTAATAAACACACATCCAGTAAACATATATGCCCTTGTATAAATATATAGTTTGATACTTTAGTTGATTTCTTTTTGTGACGAACCATAAAACCGAACGTACGTCCTTGCCTCCCTTGGATATATAGAAACATGTTAAATATTTCACGTGTGCATGCCGTGTACTTGTTACACGGGAACTCCCTGAGGAGAGGTTGTGTTGTTTAGAGCTCCGCACGATGGAAGCCACCAATTCTGCTACATTAGAAATTAGCTTCTGTTGCCATTTACAAAAAAAAATGAACATCTGTGTCTGGTGTGTGTGTGTGTCTTCCCCAAGTTACAGGAGAAGCTGAGGGATGGAGAGAGTCGGATGCAGTCTTTATTATTCAAGGCCATCCATGCCTTTCTTTGACTCCCTGGTCGGCCATCGCTTCCCCTTTTTCCTCTCTCCCTCTCACAGAGTGTCTTCACCAGCCTCCCTCTGTAGATAATTTACTTAGTTGTCTAGCTCTTCTCCCCTTTTCTCTTTGTTTCCGACCTTCTCCTTCTCTCATCAAACCATTCAGAATCAGTTCATTTTTGAGGTTTATCCTTCGGCGTGACCGCATCTCCTGTCCTCTGTAAATGAATCAGTCCATCCACGTGCATTTACTGTAACCGTCTGGAGCATTTGCAGGAGCTCTAACCGCAGGACAACAAGATAGAAAACATCATTTACTCTCCCATTAGAGAAACTCTCAAAACCACAGACAACACAAAGTGAAAAACCCACGATTCCATACACTTAGAAGAGCGACAACCATTCAGTAAGCGTCCTATATAGACTTAGAATGCGTCCTGTATAATTAACTCTATTATAAACTGCCAACCTACACTGTATCTGCATATTTAACCTTTAAATAGAGTAGGTAATGTAGGTGTTTGTGATATTATGAATCAAAGGTCTTAAAGCCTTTTATAAATCGACTCTATCTGAGTTTTCATGTGAAATCATGAACCATGTGAGATGGATATTTTGAAGTGGATAATTCTTCTCCGTTATTTGTTCAGGTTTTGTGAGTCAAACCAGGTCAGGATCACATTTAGATTGTGTTTGAGTAATGATTGTTTTGTTTTGAGGTCATGAGGCTGAGGGTCAGTTTGATAACATGTTTTCATCGTCAGGCATTTTGTACCAGTGTGAAAGAAAGAAAGAAAAAAAGAAAGAAAGAAAGAAAGAAAGAAAGAAAGAAAGAAAGAAAGAAAAAGCGTATTATGTAATTTAATAAGGACTTTTTGGGCTTTATATAATAGTTAAGAAAAATGTAGAAACATTTTCAAACTGAAAAAATGTCACATTAACCGCAGTAATAAAAGACTGCAGATCTTATCACACTTTACTCAACATGTCCGGTGCACAATAGTCTACAGTGTGTGTGTGTGTCTGTGTGCGTGTGCGCGAGAGATAATTATTTCGTGCTGGTGTGCTCTTGTGAAACACAACATTTGTCAAAGTTGGCAAAGTGGGTGCAAGAAAGTGACAAATTCAGTATGTTAAAGCGAAACAACATGTTAAACTGAGTCATTTCAAACCAGCCAGAGATTTTAAAATTAATCAAATTAATCATGTAAATAATTATCAGCGTTATTCTGCATGGTTTAGCCTGTTAAATAGAAATCATTACTCTTTACTCAACATTAATGCCCCTAAAACTCTATTTCCTCAATTAGCTTCTATGAGCAATGGGATCTTACATAAACACACTATGTTTTGCTTGAAACCGGAGGAGTCGATGTTATTTCACATGAGAGATTTCTGGCCTGATTTATCTGCTCTTTTCTCAATGAGCTCAAGTGGTGAATACAAATCTATAGCAATATCAAGAGTCTGCTAAATGAATAACGTATTTTACCGAAACGAGTAAAGGCCAGTAGCTGCGTGGACGGCAGGCGAAATACACTGAGGACACAATAACTCCACAGAATGCACATAATGTGTAGTTTAAGAGATTAAAGTAGTTTCCTGTGTCTAAGATACCGCTGGTTTTTACTCCAGTATCTTTCAGTGTAGTATGGTCGACCACCTTATGGACAAATCGTGACATGTCAAGCTTCTTCAGTGTCATCGGCACCAAATTGGTACATCTCAGGTACAGAGTGGATTCACTGAGCAGTGCTGCAGTTTTACAACACCTCCATCATCTGTCTCTCTGTCCCTCTACTGTGATTATTCAGACAGGTGTGTGCAGCCCACCTGCCTTTTACTGTGGACGGACAAAACAAATCCCTCTCTCTTACTTTAACCATGACCTGTTCGTACCCACACCTAACCTCAACCTCACCACTGACCACATCTTAACTCCGACCTCCACCAGGACCTCAGACCCTAATGAGGTTTAGCTTCATTAGGACTGAGCTTTTGTCAACATAAGATCTTCTGGTTCTGACAAAAACAATTACACACACACACCTATAAAAACACACACTTTAACTCAAGGTGTGTGTATAAGAGCAGCTTTGCCCTTTGTCCCACCTGTTCCGGTTTAGGCTTTTGGGCCTGAACTGTGTGAACGGCATGAATGATGAAACCACTGCTCTCATTAGTGGCTCTAATCCCACACCCGCACACACACACATTAAATGCACCAGCAACCGTGCGTGCAGCAGCGACCCGCTCGTCTGCACACACATACACGCTTGCTCGACACGAGCCGCACCATCACGTCACAGCGTATTTTTCGAGCAGGCTAATTCCAGCGTGTGAGGAGGTGTAGAGAAGGAGAGCGTGAGAAGGAAGCGTAACGTGGATTCAGAGGAGGATAAGAAAGAGAGAGAGGACAGAGGTGTAGACGGCAAGGAGCATTAGTCACCCTCAGGCGGGAGCACGACCGGCTTCTCCCATCACGACACTACCTATTACTTTAAGAAAGGCTTATATGCATATTAAAACAATACAGCTTAATTGTGTCAAAATAAAGTGTGTGTGACCACAGTCCCCTTCTGGGACAGTGACCTCTGTGTGACCTTTGTTTACGTGTCTGTCTGTGTCACTGTTTTAAAGACCGACCTGTCGCTTTAAGGAGAAACGAGTCCTCACAACGAAACATGCTCGCCAGTCGAGCAGCTAATTGAAAGTGGGAGATTACAGTTGGTGTCCTGTTGCTTTTTTCTAATTGAAGCGTGATAAATAATTCTGCTTTATGAAGAGTGGAGTGTTTTAAAGGAACACGAGTGGACACATTTTAGTGCTTAAGCAGAACATCAGAGAGTCAGAGAGTCCAAAACATGGAATAAGGTCAAAATATGGTTGTAACTTTGCCATAAATACTTGCGTACTTATATGTGTATAAGTGTATACACGATGGCTCAATTATTTTGTGGTAAATGTATCTTGGAGGCAAACAGTGGGTTCCAGTGGCTTTTATCAGGCCCTCAGTTCTAGTCATCTTGTTAGTCGGGTCTCTGCTGGGTTTGTCATGGATGGATAGCTGCAAAATAGAGAAGGTGGTCCGTCGCCTTAGGCCTACACTACGCACACACACACACACACGTACAAACACTGAGCTGTGAGCGTCGCCCTGCTGGTAAGATAAATTAAACTAAGAGTTGAGTGATGCATCTCTGTGTTAATTTATTTGTGTTTTTCTGCCCCAAGGTGTGTGTGTGGGTGAATGTGCATTTCTTTAGGGGGACCTTTCTTACTTGCGTGTGTGTGTGTGTGAGAGAGATTTTCGAAGAATCCTGGGTAACAGCAGCCTGCTGTGTCCCCTGGGGAGGCCAGCCCTTATTATTTTTCTATCATTCATCCAGACAGGAAAGTAACACTTCAGCATATAGAGAGGGGAGGACCTGTGATGTAAAGATATAATCTCTTTCAGATAAAAATGTTTAGCAAAGACGAATGTCTGCAAATCCCGTATTTTAACACAGTGACAAGTTTTCACTCTCTGGAATATCTCCGCTTGGAATATTAGGTATAGAGAAGCTTGTTGTCATGATTATATAATGTGTAGAAGGATAAATTATGCTATAAAGGCTGTCGATACCTAAGAGTGATATAAAACAACCTAAAATCATTAGTGTATTTGTACATTTTCCCTTTTTATTGTTGTCTGTGTCCCATCCACTGACATGGAGGAGACAAAATTGATGATAATAAAAAAATCTGCGTAGGAATTATCCCTCACGTGTCTGACCTCACACTGCCTTCAGTTCTGTTTTCTTCGTAAGTGGTTACCATAGTGACCGGGGCTGGACTCCAGAGGACAAAACCTCTCCTCTTCTCCTTCTCCTTCTTCTTCTTCTTCTTCATCTACTTCTACCTGTACACTCGAATGGCCTTTCTCTTTTATTAAGGTTGCTTCATCCCTCCTCTATTTCTAGTCCTCTGCTTTCTACCTCTCCATGTTGAAATTTACCATTCATAAGTTTTCCTTCCCTGGGTTTCTCTCTAGCGCTCTCTTCTTATTATGACAAGGGGAAGGTGTTCCGGTTTGAAATGACCCAACTATATAGGCCAGAGAGTGTGTGTGTGTGTGTGTGTGGTGTGTGTGCCTGCCATCCCGTATATATCTAGGCCAGTCTGATGTGTGTGCTCCATGGACCACTTCCCTACAGACCACAATGTGTGTGTGCGTGTATGTGCATGTCTGTATGGAGCAGTCCACTTCCCAATAGACCAGACTCACTTTCACACTCTGGAGTCATAATGGCTAAAACAGACCTGTTATAGGACTCCCTCAACAGTATGTGAGTGTGTGTGTGTGTGTGTGTGTGTGTGTGTGTGTGTGTGTGTGTGTTTTTTTCCATATCCAGAGCTACGTTTAACCAGTTCCAGAAAGAGGAGAGGGTTTCAAAAGGCTGGTTTAACTATTTAGGGGATCTTTTTATATATGTGCTGTGGCTCAAGGGGCAGTTCTTCTTCCTTTCAGGGTTTCTGATGTTTCCTAATAACTTCCATTCAGTTACTGTAAGCATAGTAGTGTGCTACATGTCTGTGGTTAAGTAAAAGACCTTATCACATGTCATGTGTTTCATATCACATACGCTATAGAGAGTCTCTTAACCTCACACACACACACACACACATACACAGCCACACACACATGCTAAATGCAAAATATTTTCACAACTGCCTTTCTCCTTGCACAAAATTGATTCTGCATGTGTGTGTGTGTCTGTGGTTTTCACCAAAGTCACCCAGTATGGAAATGAGGATGAATACACACACACACACTTGCGCACACACTCTAAGTGGGCGTGGCAGCAGTTGAAATGTAACTACGGCCATTCCTCTTGCGCTCTCTCTCTCTCTCTCTCTCTTTCTCTCTCTTTCTCTCTCTCTCTCTCTCTCTCTCTCTCTCTCTCTCTCTCTCTCTCTCTCTCTCTCTCTCTCTCTCTCTCTCTCTCTCTCTCTCTCTCTCTCTCTCTCTCTCTCTCCCCCTCCCTCCCTCAGTATTCCCCTCCGCTCGTCTCCACGCATTACCCCGCTTCATCTCATCTTCAAATCTGTGATTTGTATTCCAGATCAATATGTCGGACCGAAGGAGAGAGGGGAGGAGGGTACGAGGGTACGAGGGAGAGAGAGGAGGGGGAGAGAGGAGATGATGATGATGGTTTTTTTTGGGGGGGTGGGGGGGAGGTGTGGGTTGGCATGGCGCCTGTTGTGATGTCATCAGAACAGGAGGCACGTCGTCGCCTGTCTGTTGTCATGTCAACCGAAAGCGATTGCTCATAGATAGGCAGACAGAGGGGAATATGGAGAGCATGTGTACGATGCTGGACTTTAAATATTCATGCGTGTTTTCATTTAGCATGTGCAAACACACGTTACCTCGACGATGCCATGTTAAACACACACTCCGGCCTGTTTACCGTGGCACTTAACACTGTTTCCTTCACTGCTCTCAGCAGCGGCCGGGGGTAAAATGTCATAGTTGGTCGTCTGTCTGCCTGCAGCGTGATAAAGTTGATGATTAACGACATTACCTCAACGTGGCAGACCGGTTACCATGGCGACACCACATTAAACAAACACTGTGTTCTGACAGGGAGAGAGAGAGGGTGGGGGTGGAGGGGAGGACAGATAAGGTGAGACAGAAAGAGATGGAGAAGGAAGAAGAGGAGAAGGAAGGTGTTGCTTTCTTCTGGGAGATTCACTCCTGTGACGTCCTCATCTCACCACAGCGGCGGTCAGATTGGGCGTGAACCTTTTTAAAGGGTCATGAATATAGCTTCCATGTCAGGAGAGAGCGACATTACTGCTTCTCTATTTGTTACTGGAACCGTTTCATGGCCACTCAGGCACTGCGAGTGGTTCAACATCTTTTGGTTTCTGAAAGCTGTTACAAACCCACACAGCTTTTAAACTCCAACCCCTTGTCCATCTCTCATCCCCCAGATAACCTCTCTCCTTTTGTTTACTTCTCTCCCTTCCTCCCATCCCTTTCCACTCTTCCATCCCTTTGCCACTGACTCTCTCGTTTCCACCCTTCTAAACATCGCTAACGAAGCAGAGATCTGCTCGGGGCTATTTTCCTCTCTATCAATATTCTATGCCAATTACCTGTGTCGCGATATAAACACTGGCACAGGGAGCAGTGTTGCAGTCCTCAGCCCTCTTGTTAACTTGAATGGAACAGCACTGTGATTGAGAAGTAGTTGCTGGAAGTGATTTTATGGCCGCTGACCACAACCAATTCAATATTTTGATCTGCAATACATTCACAACACTCGAACACAAGGCAAGCAACTTTGACCTTTTCAGGTTAGTCTGAACCGAAATAACCACGGCCTGGACCACACGATTTAGACAGACCAAAATGGGTAGGCATTGCCTGGGATCAGACTTTCTGGCATGGTTCAGACTTTTTAAAGTTGGTACAGCATTGAATGATAGAAGTATAAGCCGCCCTATTGGCCTCTGCAGAAAGTTTGTCCGAATGAATGTCAATTATCGGTCGACACAGCCCACGTAGGTGATGACAACAGGACGTCTTCTACTCAGCAACACTCCCTTGATTTATTGATTTATTTTCAGCTGCAGTGGTTGAAGGTTGTTTTAGCAAATCCAATTTTTTCCCCAAACCCTAACCCAACAAAATCCCCAGTGCGTCATCAGTGTAATAAACACTAATGTACCACATTGACTTATGCTAATACTAATTATTGCCAGCTCTAACTGCTCCTTGTGACAGCAGGTAGCTGAGTGTTAATAATGTAGAAGGTAATGTCACAGCGCTGTGGTTGATTAGCTCGCAGATGCTGAAGAACGTGTTGGAACTGTCTCTTGATGGGTTTGCTGAAATCAAATCAGTTATAGATTAAGAACATGTTAGATCGGTGAGGTGATGGTTTTTAAAGCCCCCTCATCGTGGGATCTGAAAACGGAGTAGGTCCTAAAAATGGTTGATGTTCGCTGTAGGGTTCAGCCTCAGTAAAAAAAGGACATCCTATCCTTCTCCTATCAACCCTGTGCCTTTTTGACTGTGTACTTATATTTTGCTCGAGTTGACTGGATAGAAACTGCATTTCCATCTATGTCCTGCACATGTGGCAGAATACATTTCTTTGGAACAAAACATTTGAACAGGGTGACTTTCTCAAGCTGCTGGTCAAAGCTAATTTAGTAATATTTTTGACGTATGGAGGACCTGCCAGAGACGAGCACCCGAGGCCTTGACCTATGTTTTAAAACACGGCCCTAAATTATTGAAATGGCTCCAGATTTAGATTTTAGTTTACTTAATTTGATGGATGAGCATTCCAGCATTCAGCTAGAGATACAAGGACATCCATAAATGTGTCATTGCTGTGAAAATTACGCTGAAAATCTTAAACCTGTTGCTTCTAAATATTCCAGATTGCATAAGATCTATCTAGATACATCTAGAAAAGCGTGATAAGTAGTCTGTGTGATTTTTTTTTCAACGCTTCAGTCTCTCACAGTCGGAGACAGCTGCTTATCCACTGTCCCAACTGAACTGTGTGACTGACAGAGCACCTCCAATCAACAGACACATGCAAGCACTCACACATGCATATCTTTAAAATACAGTCACGTAATCATTACAGTCTCGCTCCTGCTCCCCCTCTCTCACACACACACACACACACACACACACACACACACATACACATACACACACATGCCCAGTTACCGTAGAGGAAACAACATCTGGCCAATCACAGCTTTGATCTGGGGTCATATCACAGCCATCGTGGGCAGACGTGACAGTCGTCTGCCTTCGCCCGCTTGTTGTTAGTTCAGAATCAGGCTCAGGTGGAAAACACTGCATTTCCCCTTTGCACGCCAAGTACATGCTGTACAGTATATTTCACAGTATGCAGTGCAGTGTGTTCAGCTGTGTCTGTTGTCCGTCTTCTGCGTTTTAGCTTTGTGTGTGTGGGTGTGTATGCAAAGTGTGTGTGACTGCACCTCTAAGTCAGGCATCTGGTGGCCATCAGAGTTAATCACCCAAGCTTCCTATAACGGCCCGTGACACACTCGCTCATGCAGACACACTCAACGACATACACGCACACACACAACCACACACACATGCAAAACGTTTATTGGAACATGACAGTGCATAACACAGATACATGGATGGCACAGCAGTGGCCAAGGTGGCAAGATGGAGAAATGGAGGATAGAATAAAGGATGGGGATTTGGAGGAGGGAGAAAATAAAAAGTGGAAAAAAGAGGGTAGGAAGTTGGCGAGACGTGTGAAACGGATTATCACACATTTGGCCGTTTGAGAATACGACAAAAGCAGAGGACTCGATAATGACACGGCTGCACTGCTTGAATAACGTGTGAATTGCCTGGACAGCCGGAGCAGTGTTCATTTAGCGCGCTGGACGCAGGTGAATGAGTCACAGGGTAAACAAACGGGGGGGGGGACACTGCCCACAAAAGCGCCAACGTTCCTTCTTAAGATGAATTAATGTGTGATTAAGTGAAAGCTTCAGACCTAATACGCCATGTAATTGATCATGTTGGCGTTCGAAAGCAAGGATGAAAATAAAAAGCGGGAGGTCGGAGTCAAAGTCGGCGTTTGCAGCCCGAGAGCGACGCCGTAATATCACAGGCGCGGTGATTCTGACTTCTCATGGTCAGGGTTCAGTAGTAATTTGCAGGGCTCAGTAGAAGGAGGGCTGTCCTGTCGGGGAGGACGGGTCAGGGCCTGGAAATGATAAATCCACTTATGGAAGTTAGACGGAGAGGGGGAGACAGGCGGCGCCGCTCACCGACACCCCGCTGTAGCTCCTCAGCCGGGCTACACCACAGGAATCGTTATGAGGATAGATGTGGTGCAGTACTTTCCAGTGTCATAGAGCGCTGGTGAAAGGCCAAACAGTATCTGAGATGTTATGGTTGGATATAATCATTCTTTTACCAGAGGTGAGTATAAAGCTGGCAACTCATCTCCACCTCCTTGCACTATATTCATGATACGAAGCAACAAATAACTATTTAAAACCAAATTTACCAGGAAAATGAACATGAAAATACATATGTTTGATCAGAACGACCTTAAAATGACCCAAACCATTTTTATATAATGTGATTAGTCCTGCCCACTAACATGGGGGAGGCTGGGTTTATGACCTATACTGCACCCAGCCACTAGGGGCTGATAGCGACAGTTGGCTTCACTTTGGGGGAGCTGCCTTGTCGTTCATCTTTATATACAGATCATTGATTTCCAATTTGAGGAAAATGGACATTGACCTGTTTCCTTCTATTTTTTGTTAGTTTTTTCTTCTCACGGTTTCCAGCCTCGGCTTCAAATGAAAGTATAATGATTTTTGAGAGAAACACAGCGGAGGAGCCGTCGGCCTCAGTGAAGACAGCCGTGTTCAATCTAAACTGTTTACTGTCAAGCAGACAAGGTCAGGACACCTGGTACACACTGTACGTGTCTGTCCCTGACTCTGGGTTTTCTTTATGGCCCCAGCTCCCCCCAATGCTCCCATCCAGAGCTCCGTCCTTCCGACTGTCATGTTCTCCATTTCCCCCCCCCTTCGTGTTGAGGTTTACAACGAGAGGGTTCACATGCCGCACGTCTCTCGGGCGAGCCACGCAGTGAGAGCTTTGTCATGTATATTTAATTGCGCCGCTCGTGTAAACCGCGCCGACACGTGTCCACATCTGGGCATGTTTGAGGTCCAAGAAGTGAAGCATTTGGTGGAAATGCAACCAAAGAAGCAGTATCGTGGGTAACCTGTTAAGAGTAAAATATTAAAAAAACGTTTCATCTCGTCAATTCGGTTTACTGAGCTTCATCCCACAGCACAGTCAGAGGTAATTAATGTTATGTAGCTACTACTGATCGTCATGTGATCTTGGAGTGAAGCTGTAACCGAGCAGATGCTGCAGATGTTGTGTCATATGCGTATGAGTGTGTGTGCACGGGTTCGTTTTGACCCGTGTCTGCGGAGCTGACATCCCAGTGTACTGATATAGCTTCTTTTCTATCTTGTTTGGGGGGAAAAACACATACACACACTTGCACACTAATAGATCAGTGGCAAGATAAATGTTTAAATTCAGCAAAAGAAGACACCCTTTAGCCTCAGACACACTCAGACATGCTGACATCTGGTAAAAACTGGTTCCACCACTTACCGGCCACCGTTTTCTAATCCCTGAGCAAGCACACACACATACACACAGAGACACACAGCCTGCCCCAGTCGTGCTGCTTCCTCCTGGGATCAGCGTGAGCAGCTGGGCTCGCAGCGCAGTCCAAGTAAATCTGAAATTCTTCCTAAACGACCTGCCTGCTTAAATAAACGTAAAAATAAAAGAAAAGCCAGAGTACTGAGGAGATGTATTTATTTAAGTCAAATAGTTTAAAAGGCTTTCATTTTTTAAACTTAATATGTATTTTTGTCCGTCCAATCAAAGGCCATAGTTGAAGTTGTGTGTTTCTCCGGTCTGGGCGTGTCCACTCGCCTGGCTTTGATTGAGTGGAGAGAGAAACACCATAGCAACAGCCAGTTGATGGATTAAAGCCCTAATTGGGAAGAGAAAGTCACTGTGATTACACGCACACAAACACACACAATCACACACACACACACACAGACACACACAGACACACATGCACACTCTCCTGGTGACACTCGATTAAAAGAGAGCGGAAGCCGGCGGACACTCACTTCTCTCGTTCTGTGTGAGGGCCGTGTCACCGTTTATCTGGCGCCACACACAGAAACACACATGTCCTCAATCACGCCGTCACTCATTCAGCTGCACTGTGGGAATCAAACATGGAGGCCCCTCCGCCGGCTGCAGTGTTTACGTGGGAGGGATGCAGCGTTTTCCCTCATGCTCCTCGATCATCTGTGTTAATCAGCACCGTGCGGAGCCACTCCACATCCATTACTCCTTGATTAATCCATTCATTATGGGGAAATTCTGTTCGATTGTCACTGAACAATGTGTGTCCATGTGCGTGTCGTATGTTGTGCAGAAGTGTGGGCTTCCTCGGCTCGCCATTACATACCGGTTTACATTATACGTGTGATTGATGGAATGTTGGTCACTGCACATTACTCTTATTGCCGTGTGTGTGTGTGTGTGTGTGTGTGCACTGAATACATTATTTAGCAAAAATGAAAAAGTGTAATTTGTAGTGGGCTAATAGAAAGTGGTCGTGCAGGCAAACCTAGCCGTGCATTACAAATCACTAGAGCTGGCGTGCTCGTTCCCTCAAGGTGACATTCAGCTCTGCCTAGTTCACCTGAATAGGTGTGTGTGAGAGGGTGTTTGTCCTCTGCTTTGACTTGTGTGTGCAGACAAAACCAGAATACCCTTAAAGCTTTAATTTGTGATGGCTGCTTTTGGAGAATTTGAAATTGTTAATGTGAGTGCGTGTGATCATATGTCAAGTATGGTGTTTTATTCAGGAATTTAACCCAAATAATAGTTTTTCCACTTTTGATGAATGCTTGTGACGTCTGTGATTTCTGCAAGTTGGATATTTCCTGCTGAGTATATTCAGCGCTCCATATTCAGGCTTTCGACCAACTATATAGTTCCCAGCTGTAGAGTATCAGCTTTCCCATTGTGCTGCTCATCTGATTCTGGACGGCAGTAGCAGCAGGCAAAGGAAAGTAGCCGTCATCTCATCCTCCTGCACTCTGCTCTTCCTGGGGGATCCTGAGGCCTTCACGGGCCATGTAAGATATGCAATACCCCCGCGTGTTCAGGGGTCTACCTTCGGCATCTCCCCTCAGTCGGACACGGCCCCGGGGACGTCCAGAGGGCATCAAGTACCTGAACCGCCTCAGCTGGAAAGATGGAAGAGCAGATCTTCCTCTCCAAGCCGCTTCTGCGTGTCAGAGGTCTTCACCCCTGTACCTGAGGTTGAGCTCAGACACCCTCACCAGGAAACCAATTTAAGGTGAGGTGGCTGCGGCTCAGGAGGGAGAGCAGGTCGAGTAGTAAATGGTCGGGTTGGTGGTTCTAACCCAGGCTCCGTACTCCCAGATGTCGAAACGTCCTTGGGCAAGACACTAAACCCCGAACAGAGCCTTTTAAAGCACTCTGCGAGGTGATTAGGATTAGAAAATGCAATATGTATGCAGGAGGAATAACTTTTAAGGACAGATGACCTCATCAGACTCTTGTCTTGTCTTCTGGCGATGCATACAGATGCATCAGCTGACGTCCTTTATTAAAGGCTGCAGTAACTGGAAATAGAAATGCCAATAACCTCACGTCTTTGCATTTTCCTCTTCTCTACTTCTTCCTGTCCATCTATTGCTTCTCTTTCTTCTTTAACACTCCCAGATTTCTGTCTCTTCTCTCTCTCGATCTCCTCTTATTCTCTCATCTCTCTCTCTCTCTCTCTCTCTAGTGGTGGATTATTTTTGGACCGCCTGGTTAATTTCAGTAAGAAGTCAAGCTCAGTGCCAGGGAAAGTGGAACGCATATAAAGAAGCCAAAAGACAAACAAAGACATCAAACGGCTTCTCGTCTTCTTTTTTTTGTCAGCCTCTCAGTGAGACAATGCGTTGAATCCTTGTCTCGCTGTGTGTGTGTGCTGTAAAAGTTTTGTGTTTGCAGCTAAATAATCTCCCTATTTTTCTTTTTGAGCACCGGCGCCTTTAAAGTCTCCCGTTGATCACATGCAATCGAGCTCATATCAGTGTTTGAAGGACATATTGGTTATTTTCTAGAATAAAAGCTTAAATCTAGACGAATTGCATCAAAGTAGCCTGGTGGCAGCTTCCTGTTCACCCTGACAGCTTCAATCGCACCATCTGCTCATGTGTCCATCAGCTGGCTGTGCAACATGCCTTAGTGTCCTTGAGCAAGACACCGACCCCGCACTTAATCACTGCAATTTACCCCGGACAGAAACGTCAATTATCATCGCCTCGAATGAACTCCAGCAGTTTCATCTCCTCACTGGAATTGATTTTCTTTTTTTTCTGCTCAGCAGCACTGAACTTTGGGATGTAAAAAAAAGAAAAAAGAAGTGTGTTTAATAATTCAGCTGGCAGCGAGCCGGACGCCAATAAGAATTGTTGATTCACTCAACATGTTTAGTGTCAGAGAACAGAATACTTAAGAGGATGACGGCAGTCATTAATTTAAGGACAGCTAATCGAATGATGTCATGTGCATGTGTAGAACATGAATTCTGTTTGTGTATCAATCATGTGTTCTCATGTCCTTTTGTATGTCCATGTGTGTGTGTCTGTGTGTGTGTGTGTGTGTGTGTTTATTCCCTGCTGGTTGGTGCTAGCTCTGCTTACGGCTGTGTCTCAGTGTGAGTAAGATGTAGTGTGTGTGTGTGTGTGTGTGTTTATTCTAGGAGTCACTGGAGACCAGTCATGACCAGGAGTAGAGCGTGACATTTCACAATGTAAAATCCCTTGTAAATTTGCATTGTTTACATATTATGTGGGAACAAAAGGTTCAGGATAATAACTAAATCAATTTAAGCCTGTTGCTGTAATGCACGTATTATACTTGAGTTTTATATTTTATATAATGATAGTTGACAGTTTAAGAGCAAATGGAATCATATGAAAACAGAGAAAAGAAAGTGACTGTAGTATAAAATTATGAGTTACATTTTATAGACGATGCAGCAAGGACCAAATTCCAGGTGTCTCTTTTTTGTTGTGCTTCTGTAAACTGCAGGAATTGCCTGAACTTGCTGGGACCTTTTCATCACTTCATCAAGAGTGCTTTGAGGAATTGTTACCATTTTTAACATATGCTTTCACTTATGAACAGTGCAGCAGGAGATTATCACAACTACACAGCAATCTTTTGCTTTTTCATCCAGATAGACTTGTATTCTTTTCTTTCTTCCTTCTTCTTTGCATCTGTCTGGGTTCTCACGTGGGCTTATTTAGATATTCACCAGAGCTTTCACCATGGGGCTGGATGGAGGAACTCTGCAGATTGTCTGGAGGTTCTCGCTCAGACAGTTTTGAGTTCGGTGCATGTCTGAGATCAGCTTCTGATTCTGTTGAATGGTGGGGGTCAAAGTTGAGGCGGCTGTAAAGCTGAACTCTTTATCATCATCATCATCCTCATCATACTCTTTTTCAGCACGCAGCCAATTTGAAAAAAAGGAATTTAGATAAAAGATATGTTTTACTGAAGATCAAGATCTCTGCTGTCTTTGTCTTTTCTTTTTTACCTTCTTCGTTCTGTTGCCTCTCTGCTCCACCACTTTCAGTCCATGTTTCTTACTGAGACTTGCTTGTAGGGTTTCAGGTCCGGGTTAAAGTAAAGTGAGGATTAGGCATTAGGTGAGGTGGTTAAACTCAGGGTAAGGGGTTGGGGAATGCATTATATCAGTTAGTGTCATCACTAAAATGGTGTTAATCTCCTCCTGGGCAGGTCTGATTCTCTCTCTCTCTCTCTCTCTCTCTCTCTCTCTCTCTCTCTCCTCTCTCTCTCTCTCTCTCTCTCTCTCTCTCTTTCTCTCTCTCTCTTAAAGGTGGTGACTCACTGAGAGGTAGATTGCCTTCAGGTGTCAGTGTAAAATGAATAATTTACCCCAAGGACCCCCCCCCCTCCTCTCTCTTTCTCTCTCTCTCCCCCCTCTCTCTCTCCCTCCCTCCATATGCCCCCTCTCTCTATCTCTCTCACCCAGAGACTGGCTCTCTCTTATTTTTCTCCCTCCTTTCTCCTCTTCCTGTAATTAGTCTCTGTGTGAGAGGGCAGAGGCAGCATATGTTGCACTGAACCAGAATGAGAGAGAGAGAGAGAGGCTTTAAAACAGGGAAAGCATAGAGGGAATAAAATGAGCACCAGAATGAGGGAGGATAGAGATTCTCCCAGGCTGGAAAACGGGATGCGGACATTTTCTGGAGTATGCTTTTCTCAACACAGCAGGACCTTTTCTGAATAAAAGCTGCATTAACCCACAAACTCCCTGGCACAGCCTCATTTTCCTGCTCCAGATTCCCACCTGTGAGCTCCGGGTTGCATTATTCCCATCATGTGTTGGCAACTTGACTCTATTAACAGTCTCGTAGCTTCCCGCTCACTCATTGTAAGTCATCGCAGCAGACGATCACGAGCTGGAGGAGGGCCATGATGCTAAACATCAGCAACATCTTTTATTCTCTTACAGACTCCATTTCACACGCTTCGATTTTATACCTTCACACATCACAAGTATCCCGTTCCTGCGCCTGTGATTGGTCGGTTCGTCTCTCCGGGATAATCGGCCGTGCATGTGTTCCCATTTTGCACCTTTTAATGCAGCAGTAAGCTGTCAAATGTGAATGCTAAGATGAGATAAAAATATCTGTTTCGGCCCATTTGAATCCACTTGAAAAGGCAGCTCTGTCATTTTCTCTTCCTTATTCACTCAAGGATCATCTCCAGACGAGGAAAGAAGTCCTTTTTTCGTCCGATCAGAACCGGATACTCAAATATAGGCTCTTAGCTGAAAAACAATCAAATGGAGTACAATGCTTCAAACAGCAGTGTGAAGGAGAGAAACCTGACAAGATGAAGCAGAGAGTTGGCAAAGATGTAAAGGGGAGAAAAACACATCAAGAGCAAAATAACAAATAGACACAAACACAGAGTTCACCCAGTTCACTTCCTGCCTGATGAGGTCACATCCTCCCTGCCGTGACACTATTGGGTGAACATCTTCTCCTACACACACACACACACACACATACACACCTCTTCTCTCTATCTCTCTCTCCTCAGCCCTTTTTTTCCTCCACCAGCGTCCAAAAATACCTTTAAAACCAATTAGTGGAATTAATTTCACTTATAGCAAGTTAATTATTTTGTGATGGATCGAAAAAGAGGAGGAGGTGAGGAGAGAACGAGAGGAGAGGAGGACAATGAGAAAAGAGCAGAGGAACCTGAGAGGAGTCCTCAGGGGAGAGCTAAACTTAGTCTCTCTTTTCATTCTTTCTGTCTCTCTCTGTCGCTCTCCCGCTTGTTCTTCATCCAGTGCCTGTGTTTGTTCTCGCTTTTTTTCTACCTGTCGGTCTGTCGCTCGTCTCTCTCTCTCTCTCTCTGTTCCCGCCGTCACTCTGCCGTGGCCCAATTTGGCGAATCACCTTGAAAGGCACAACAAATTATCGATAACTCGCATCAGCAGAGTTAATAATGTATTTCTGGCCGGTGGCACATTAAAAGTGACCTTACAAGAGGTCCGGCCAGTAGTTCGGCTGCAGGACAAAGACCAACATTGAATAAACTTGGACACAGAATGAAGCTGTTGAATTATACATATTGTTTTGCCAAAATTATGACCTGCTAGAGTTTCTTAGCTTTTAAATATGCTTGATATTGAAAGGGCTCTTACAAACAAGTTCATGACAGACTGTTCATGGCCTGCAGAGTACAGTGTGCACATTTGGGAGGCTCGGTGGTGCACTGTCCCCTCACATTAACATTTAAAATCCAGGGTCTCTCTGTGTGGAGTTAGCATGTTCTTCCCGTGCACGTTCTTCGTGTCACACCAGGGGTCACAGTCAATTCATTATTATTGATCTGAGGCGAGGGCGCTGGGGTTTAGAGGTCAGAGGGGGGGCAGTGGCGTGCGCTGTTACATAATGGCCACACAGCTGTTCGGTCGATAAGACGATCCCTTCGGTCATCCTTGATTTTCCTTCTCCGTCTCTGTCTGAAACTTAGCAGTTTAACTTCCACATTTCTCAGACTCGTGACCTCTGTGTGTGCCGGAAGGATGATGCTGAACAAGCTTAAGCTTTCTATTAAAACACACTGCAGTCATTGCACAAGACAAGACAGAGCAGAGATAGATGCTGCATAGACTAACGCATCCAGTATTAGTGTTTTTCCTCTAAGAGGAAAGAGGTATGTTGACTGGTAAGACAATTATGTCGTTAAAAAGAGACTTATGCAATGGTTCAGTCTGGGCTACAGCAAACTTTATGCTTTCTTTTACTGTATCACCACTATCAATTCTGGTTTATTCAGTTCTGTTGAGCAGATTGGATCTCATCAAGTGATGGAAAGTCTCTTCCCTCCTCGTCTCTTCTCTTCTCGTCTCTTCTCTTCTCTTCTCTTCTCTTCTCTTCTCTTCCATTAGTATCCACAGTAGTCTGTGGTTTCCCCTGATTTCTCCTTCTCCCTCGTTCCCTCCCTCCTTTCAGTCCGGGAAAACGTCCAGCTAAACATGCCACAGGGCTTCCCAGTATTCCAGATCATTCCAACTGGAAGTGTCAAATTCCAGTGGAAACGCAACTCGTCATACCTTTCCTGCTTCAGCCGAGGAATGCCTCAGTGTGTGTGTTTGCGTCTTATAAATTTTTCTATGACTTTAACAGAACAAAATCTTGACAAGAAGGGAATAAAGACCACGAAAGCAGCAAGCGCCGTAAACTTTAAACACACAGATGGGCGTCCAACCGTGTGTGTGTGTCTGTGTGTGTGTGTGTGATGAGTTAGCTGATGGCACTTCAGTCTAAATGTTTACAGTTAGACCCTTTGGTTATGAAAAGAGGAATGCAGGAGAGAAAGAAGTCTGTTCATGGCCAGCTATCTAGCTTTATGACTCACAAGTACTGGCTGTCATGAAGTGCAATTGTTCTGTGAGTGTGTGTGTCTGTCTGTGTGTGTGTGTGTGTGTGTGTGTGTGTGTGTGTGTGTGTGTGTATGCATTACAATCAAGCCTCACACACACCTCGAGCGGTAAATGAGAAGTCACTTATTGTTTGTTGATACATCAAACCTCTGAAGCACTTAGCCACACGCAAACGCACAACTCGTACTGACACATTGTGGTTTTCACTCCCCTCTTGTCCCAGAATAGCATGAAATTGTTGAGACGCACACATGCACGCACACGCACTTTCAGGCAGGGGGTATTTAGCTTTGGCTCCGGACTCTCTGTGTGTTGAAACTGCTCCAAAGAGAGGCTTTTCATACCAGGATGATCTGCTCACCCCAAACTGTAGCATGGGATTGCACAAGTCATGTGTGGTCAGTGGCGTCATGCTGAAAAGAAGTCGGTAATCGTTTACCGCTCTTGGGTAAACTTCAGTATTTGGCACCGTCGCCTCACAGATGGAAGGTTCCCAGTTTGAATCCCTTCGAGTATTTTAAATCTAAGATATACAGTCGTAAAGACAAAACAGCACCTTAAACTGTAATTTCCTTCATTATTATATCATGTTCTGGGTCAAAGTGTTTTTTCTCTTTAGGCACAATTACAATATTTTTTAGCACACCCACAATTTTTGCCCGTATGCTGCATTAAAATCAAGATCAAAGCCCGCATTTTTGTGCAAACTGTTCCTTAAAGTGAAAGAGGCACTCGCTTTCTTTTCAAACTGATAAGTAAGATGTTGAAAATAATGCCATGTTTCATGTAGGCATATTCAAATTATTTGTGTGTGAGTGAGTGAGTGTGTGTGTGTTTGTGTGCGTGTGTCTGTGTGGTCCTGGAAGTGGCGCAGTGCAGGCGCTTGAGGCAAAGTTTCGACCATGTAAAATGTGAATAAAAGACACCAGCACACACATGATCTCGACCAAACACTTGCAATTACACAGTGGGAGGGGCCAAATTGGTTCCATTCTTTGTAACTATGTTATAAAAGAAAAGTCTGTCACAAAAAGTGTGACACAAAAAAGACGAGAGAGAGAGAGAGACGAAGGGAAATTCAGTGATAGAGAGATAAGGGGGAAGTTAGATGTACCACGAAAAAAAAGATGATGCTACAGGAGTGCTCGAGGATGACTCATCCATAAGCCAGTGATGCCTCATGGACACACACATACACACAAATGCACACAGAGCCGTGAATACTAGGACACACACGCACACTACACACATATATAGTCATATGCTTGAGCACATTCGTAAACACACATTTGCACACACACCGGTGCACCAGTCATTCATATCAGTCTCGTACTGATTCAGTGAGACATGCATGTTGGTTCAGCAGCTTGTTCCTAATGAGCCAAAATGGCCGCTGACGCGCCGCCGTTTCCAGGCCAGAGCGCGGAGCGGCCCCAGGGGCAGAGAAACTGGGCGAGAGGAAGGATCAGAGGGGATGGATTTAAATGGAGCTCATTAGTTCGTGGTAGCCGTCAGAGGCCCCTGCACGCAGAGGACACGCACACAGACACACACACACACACACACACACACACACACACAGGCACACACATTGTCTTGTGTACATACAGTACAGTCACATATGAGCACTTTTCAGTTTTTCTTTTTACAAGAGACCAGGTAGAGAATTAGGGAAGTGAAGGACGATGAAGAGGGAGAACATTGGTCGGATGGATCGACTGGCAGGGTGGCAAACTCTGCAGATGGCAAAGATACTTGTGTGTGTGTGTGAGAGAGTGTGTGTGTGTGTGTGAGTGCGCATGTGTGTTCATTCTGCCAGTCGTACCCCTTCCCTGCTTGTCCACCCACTCAACATATGTCTTCTCCTGTCCCTCCCTCCCTTCCCTTCTCTCCTAATCCTTAATCCTTCCTCATCACTATATTTTGTCGTGTCATTTCTACCAGTGATCTGTAATGTGTGTGTTTGTGTTACAGAGAGAGATTGCCCTTTGTGCTCCACTTCAGCGCTTTCTGATGTATTTATATCCGTAAACACACACATACACACACTGTGCCTTTTTCACTCTGCAGCCAAACTCTCATCAAAGGGGCGTTTGATTTGGTCTTCTGTTGCCCAGGCCCCACATGGGTGGGTGGGTATAAAGAGCAGGGAGGGGCTGAGGCATAAACCCAGCACACACTGAGTCTCAGAACTATAAATCTGAAAAAGGCGCTTTGTATTTGTCAGTCAAACATTTTGCTAATCTTTGTCGAGGAATTTCACATGAGGGTCTTCATGCTTCGGCTCTAATTTGTCAGAATTTATTACAGGCTGATAAAGAATAAAACATTGATGATAATTAGAAACATAACTACGATTTACTCACTGCATTCGTGGCATTTTAGTTTAGATAAAGTGTAGATGATATTCTAAACAGCACATAGACCACATTTTCCCAGAAGACATTTTAAGAGTTTGGTGCCTGTACCTGTCACTCAGGTATCCCTACGCCCGGCCCGATACAAAATAGTACAGTGTCTTTACAGACTTTTGCCGTTTCCACTCAGCTGCTTCTCATACAAACATTATCCCTTATAAGAGAGTGTGTACATATATAAGTACGCTGTGCTAATTTACTAGATGGAGATAGAGGCTGATTAATCTATTCAAGCGTTTGAAAATTTCTTATAAAGTTTTTCACAACTTAAATCAAAAAGGTGCTCGATTCCTGCCTCTTTATTCCCAGGGCCCCACATCCCGTGCTGGGGGGGGACGTGCAGGGTGGGTAGGAACCTGAGTCATAAACCTAACGCTCCCTCCGAGGACGATGTCAGACTGTAGGGCTAAACTATGAGAGTACATTCATTAGCGTTTTATTGCTTTGTAGCCTCGTCATTTAATCACAGGCGTGCAGACACTCTTTACGGTTTGGAACACACAAAAAAAAAGTACTCAGAGGATTGTACAGCGCAGAGACTGTGTGTCTGTTGTGTGGGTCATCTTCGCTTCGGGAACGCACAAAGACATTACAACACATGTGCTTCGTTTGATGGCTCCCCGGTGCACTGTATACTTCAGACACACACAGACAAACACACACACACGCACACAATGTATTCTTACCTCCTGTGAGGAAACTTATTGACTCCCCAGTAAAATGGCGTCACCTCCAGTCTGCTGATGAAGGTTTTATTGATGGAATCTTAATGGTGGTTAATTGTAGTTTTATGTATAGTTCCAGGGCCATTCTGTGTTTGAGGCTGCTGATAATGACAAGTGTTTCGAGAGGAATTTGATGGCGTGCTCGTGTTAAGGACCTCAGCAAAGTTATTAACCATTTTACAACGCATTATGATTTGCAGCAGCGATGTTCTGCCTTTACCTTTTACCTCAATGAATTCCACAGCTTCTGAGGCTGATATGCAGCTTCAGTCATTCTACACAAATTAATAAATTAGCCCGTTTCCACCTTGTTTCTCAATCTTCTTGACCCTCACAATAAGTCTCTCAGACGAGGCGTGTCGTAATCGGGTGTTAAATGGTAGAAAACTGGCGCGGACAGAATTTGTCAGCACAAACACGAGTGGGTAAAGAGACGAGCTCAGATGAAAGGTCCTTGTGTTTATTTCCAGAGCCGGGCAGATTTATAGAGCGAGTGAGAAAACAGGTGCCAAGCTTTGAGGTGACATGTGCTCAGTATTTAACAAGTGCAGAAATGGATTGAGGAGGTTGTGACACTGATACGCATGAGCTGTGTCTCAGTCCAGGGGCTGCATCCTTTGGAGGCTGCACCACTAGACTCTCCCATTATGATGGACCCTTCAAATGCGTCAGATAAACGCGTCCCTTCCATCCCTGAGAAACAAAGGCTCCAACATGAAGATCTTTTTCACTCTCTAAATCGAGACACAGCTTCCGAGACAAATCACTGTAGATTCTTAACGTCAGTAACAATCCAAGATGTAATGTGTATGAGACAGAACAGACAGCATACTTACTGTATCCTTAGAGTCACTATGGAGTCACTTAGAGCCTGTATTCAGGCGGCAGAGCAGAGGGAAGGGGCATCATGACTTGCACTGAGCGTTATGGAACAAGTTATACTGAGAGGCCCCTTCCTATAAAACAAACAGGGATTAGCATGATGTTGCGAGAGGATAGCCCAGGAGCTAACAGCTAATCATGAGGCCCATGCAGTGCCAGTGTCGATTCGGTTCAGACACAAGTGAAGCCGTGACAATCAGCGGGTTATTGAAATATGAGCGTGAAACACGCGCGGAGAATGCAGTACAAGGAATTCTGTTGTTTTTCATTTTTTGGATCTTCACCTCAGTGTTGGCTCCACTAATAACGCATCTTTCTGAGTAACCAGTGTAACAAGTCAAGTTGAATACATGAACGACCGGACCAGATTATAAGCTGATTGGTGCTGATTGTTGTTAGATGGTGAAGCTGGAAATGTTGCAATAAAAGAACAAAATTCACTGAATGGTCTTGAGCTAATTTGTAAAAACAATAACCCAATTCCCAGAAAATGTTGACTTTAAATATTTTATAAAATAAATGGTATTTGTGTTTTATCTGGTGTCTCTGTGCCAGTTGGGAGAATTTGTGCCGAAGAGCTTTGTATCGTGTGGTTTTGTAAGCAGAGCACACAAAGTTATTAAAAGGACAAACACAAAATCATCCCGCTGTAGGGTTATGTTTTTGTTTTTGTCTCTGAGAACACTAATGTCTAAATTTGCATTTCATCTAAAAGACGGCTTTATATTATAAGGTTATTGGTTTATCAAGGTGTTGAGCATTATTTATTAATGGTGTTATGTTAAACAACTGGCCGTGGTTGTCACCCAGTGGGGCCGGTTCAAGTTCAGGAGCCAACTCGTATCCAACAGGCAGAGGCAGCGCAACTAAGATTATACACACCTTGTTTGTGATATGATTGTGAAACATCGGATTAAACTCTAAATAGAACATTAAAAGTAAGAGACTTAATTGAATGCTGTGAAATATGAATTTATTGCCCCTACAGTAAAAAATATAGATTTTAGTTTTTTTGGGCCTAGCTCACAAAAAGCAATGTTTCCCACAGGAGGTAGTTGAAATTGAAAATAGCCTGGTACAGTCATGTTTGAATTTCCTTTTATCTAAAACCTTCTTAGAAATGTTGCTTTGGAACATAGGGAGATTTTAAAGGGAAAAAAATCTCCCTCTTTGCCATCTGTCAACAGTTACTGCAGCCAAATATACATGATATGCGTCAATATGGCAACATCATAATACCTATCACACATTTAAATGTGCTTCCCAGCAACGGCTAAAGTGAGCGTGTTATGACTCCAGAAGCATGTATTAGAGTTATGTATAAACAGGCAATGGCATGTCTAGGGTCTATTTTTGGGCTAAAGAGCACTGCAGAGATGCTATTTCAGCACATCAGCAGCAAAACAAATCATTTCTAACAATTCAAATAAGCAGTAGGTATATTTACGCTATATTTTCACTTATCCATTACATTAAGACTGTGTTTGCTGAACTTTAATGACACTTACAAAAACTTTTTGACCCCACAGGGTTAAATTTGTGTCTTGGAAAAGTAGTTTTAGTTGTAGTACCAGTTTTTTTTTGGTCAATTCTCAGATTCGTATTAATACAGCTGCACACACTTCCTCCTGGCAGCCGCCCAGTTTAACCACTGTCTCCGACTGCTGCAGCGGCTGGATGATCCCAGTGGAGCAAATGAGGGCTGCATTCCTTGCTCAAGGGCTTAAACTTTAAGCCCTTGGAGAAAGTGATCGCCCATCACTCCCTTTAAGCCTTAATGCGAGTGTTGGGCGATCACTTTCTCCATGCAGACTTTCCTTTTCTGCTATATCATTTTTTAAGTTATTTCTCAACTTAAACCCCACGGTAGTCTGGATGTTTCTTCATTACAGGGAACACGAGCTGAAAATGGAAAGTTTTGCAATTCACACATTCATATAGTACATCTATGTGCATCACTGTCTCAATCACACTTAACACACTATCTGTTTTAGCATCTTTCCCAAAGACTCGGGGGATCAAACCACTAACATTCGGGTTATCAGATGACCCGCTCTTCATCCTGACCCACAGCTGCACACAGTGACAGTGACAGTGGTTGTCTTCCCTCGAACATGTTCCACCCCAAAAAATGTTCCCCCCTGATACTATACTTTGCAGGGGACCGTCACATCACTGCTTACCGCCACCCAAGAAGATTGCTGGCGGGCTGTTTTTCCTCTATAGCAGAATAATAGTAATATGCCCAGCCAGAGGATTCTCCTGCGCTGACACAGCAATGTGGACTGTGACCGAAAATAGTCTACAAATAGCCCACATTTTACCTGCAACACAAGTCTACTGTTTATTCATATGATCCTTTCTTTAAGAGCTTCAATTGGACATTAAATTATCTCAAGCATGGATTAAAGTTGGTTCAAACAAACCATCTCCGTCAACGTTCACCAGTTTAGCCAAGTGCTTGTGCCATGGTAACGCATCCGCTGTGAAAGTTTATGTAAAGTGCACTGGAGCCTTTTCATTTCGGGAAGGCCGGAGTCCCATAAATTGAGAGGAATCGTTGGAAAACTTTCAGACTCAATTTTTTTCCCATAATTCACCTTCAAACATTGTGTTTACAGGATGACTCGAGGAAGCGATGGTTTGGTTTGCTGCCAAAGTTGCAGCCTTTGCAGCCAAAGACGACATCCATCAGTGTTTGGGTTGTGACTGGCAATGTTTCTCAAAGCCTGGAATGTAGAATCGATACCAATACAACAGTACAGCAATCAAACCTGTAGAAGTGTAAATACGTTGAATGTGGCTGTGTTTTTTATATTTTTTGGGGTTCAAAGGTCACATTTGTGTTGTGATAATTTGTAGCAGGGCCGGACCTGGGCTCAATCCCCTGATCGCTACCGCAAAGCGTTTATATCCGGAATATTTTCTCTTCATCTCTGGACAGTGGGAGGAAGAGGAGTCTTCCATCTTATTAAACAGTCTACGCTACGCACAGTTTACGAGCACCTTATTGTATCCTAATCACTTTCTATTATCAGCCTGCAAGAGGCTGCACGTAACACATCAGGTATTCCAGACACTGGTCGATTCCGTACAGGTGGTCATTTGAGGCTCAGCTGCATCACTGTGACCTTGCCAAGGTTATGAGTTCCATTCAGTGGGACATACATGCACAATAATGCATGCAATCACTTCGCCGCGAGGCACTTTGGATGAGAGGGTCCTGAGAATGCTATGTGCGATACATTACAGGCAGACCACTGTGCCCTTTAGTGGTGTAAAGGGCAGATGTGAAGAAGGACAGTGGGAAGGACAGGTGGGAAAAGACGGGGAGAGAAGAAAAAGGGAAGTGAAGGGAATAATAAGTACGGAGAAGTGGGCGCAAGGGAATCTGGCTAAATTAAATGAACCCATCACTGTATGTCAACGCACCTAAATTTGTCCCACAAAGAGCAACATATTTCCGAGGCTTTCAAATGACAGCAAACTGGATGAAAGTGTCAGCTAAACGGCTCTCATTGAGATCACCAACATTACATGTAAGGAAACGACGCGCAGAGAGAGACAGGTGGAGAGACAGTTTGTAACTGGGTTACTCTGGCCTCACATCTCTCCACTGCAGATGAATATTAATAAGTGGTTATTAATATCTGCTGCCTGCGCCGTGTGTGTGAATGTGCGTGTGTGCGAGGTCGGCATGGAGGCGCAGTGTGAGCAAGCCTTCCTCCTCCTCCTCCTACTCCTCCTTCTCCTCCTCGTCCACACAACCTGTATCTCCACCATCACTTTGTTTTGCTCTTCTTTCCTCCTCCTCACACTCACTTACGTCTCTCTTTCTCACAACTTCTGCATTTTCTCGTCCTCTTTTATTTATCCATCTATCTCCCTCTGCTCACCCCCGCATTCGCTCTTCCTGTCTATCACGGCTCCTTATGTTTCAAGGAGGGAGGGAGGGAGGGAGGGAGGGAGGGAGGCTGCTGATGCCTTCGATGGTGTTGGAGTTGTCATAAATCAAAGCAAAGTTACATTTGTTCTATTTGTCAGTTTTTTGATACCTTTTCTCCATTGGCGTTATCTAAAGAAGAAAATGTCTCAATCACTTATTACACAATAAAGTGATGTGCAGCTGTCACAATCTAATGTGCAGTAACAGCAATAGATTAAAGGCAGACGTTGTTATACTTAGCTGCTCGTACTGCGGATGCTTAATTAAAGAGACCACTCCCCTTTTCCCCCATGGCAATTAGCAGTCATATCCAGCCAATCTGAATGTGGATATAATTTGTAAACCCAATCACAACTGGCCTCCATTGCCAAATATTGATCCTCTGTTTATTCATCTGTATAACAAACATGTCAAAATGGTCAAGCTGCGGTTTTATAAGGCGTTGCCTGGCAACGGGATGGGAGATCATGACCCCAGACAGTTTCTGCTCATGTTTAAGAAATACTGCAGAACATAAACCTGCATTAAAATCACAACTCTACACTTCTCAAAATGTCAGATTCAGGCAAGGTTAGTGAAGGTTTGATGTAGTAGTAACATACAGAGAAAAGTAAAACCAACATGAAGCACAAGATGGCAAACACAAGATAATTATGTTTATTCTGGTCTATGATGTCACAGTCCTGCACTAACCTGACCCCTTAGCCTATGGCAAACTTTTGATTAAAGATTTGATCTAAACATGACCCTTAAAACATAACTGGCCACATAACGACAAACACGCAAATGTGATACGATTATCGCGAGTCAAAATCCCCCAAAGTTTTGAACTCTTGAACGCTTTCCTTCGCCACCGGAAGCAAATGTTTTAATCCCCTCGTCACTCTCACAGATAAGAAGTGGACGGAAAAGACCTCTGTTCGCATTCGTGTGATCGCATCATAAATGGTCTATTTTGAGGCGATGGAGCTGGAATGGCAGAAAATGAACTGCTTAAATTTTTATTATTTCAAATAAAATAAAATGAAAACATCAAATCCATAGTTTGATGCGTTTCATATTTCAGTTTGGTTCATGTACGTTCACTTAGCAATAAAAAATCATGTGGAGGGAAATTCACACTTTCACCCCAGCATGAATAAAAAGGACCTTGGCTCAGATTATTCAACCAGCCCGCCAAGGGGCTGATTTGATTCAACTTCCAAAAGTATTAAACGGCTTAGAACCCTGGGCCTTATCTCCCACTCAAAGTTAACCCTACGAGGATTTATTACAATAGGTCATTGTTGTAACTATTGTTATTTGAACAGGGCGACACGTCAATTATATCATCGTTCCTTCGAGCTGTCTTGATTAATTTTCCTGAATTACAGGAATTTAAGTGAAAAACTGCATTAATTTTTATTTTATAACCAACATAGTTGATTTTCAAGTACTATACTATACTCATGGGAGTATGAGGACAATATCCAATCGGTTTCTCAGAACCAATGATTGACAGATCGAGGGCCCGGGCCGCAGTGTAATAAACTAGAAAGTCCAGATGACAGTGAGCAATGTGCTGTTGAATACTGGGAACAAGTTCATAATTCATACATGCGTATTCCCTTGGCATGCGTGTGGGAGAGCGTGCACGCACACCCGCACACACTTTCTCATTTCCCTTCCACTTCACTTTCCCACTTCAGATAGTATGTTACAGTTTAATGAATAAATCCATATACGATAGGCGTTTTGAAAGTCCAGGGCTCGGTGCATTGAAAAGTGCAAAGTCAGCAAGGAGGCTCTTGAAAAAAGGACAAATAATAATGTCGAGCATCACCAGTAGCCGTTTTGTTGATATACTCTTAATGAAAAGAAGTAAATGCGCCCTGGTGTCTTTTTGTTGACGGGGTTGGGGGCAGGGGTATGTTCACCGCTCCCAAGAATTCAGATGAATGAGAAACACTTTATTGTGAATGTGCAGTTAATTTCCCTTCACAATAGTCCATCCTTTTCCCCATTGTTATTGAATACATCTCACGGTATAGTACGTTTTCCGTTTTAGTGGTTGTCATGTTTGCTTAGCCGGCACCTTTCGTCCCATCATTCAATTTGCCACTTCATGGGTTTTTCTTGCAAACTGCACAGAAGTCACGCTCATGCTGTGTGGTGTTTTTTGTGTGTGTGTGCACATGCACTTCTGCGTGAGCGCATACTGTAATCATCTGTTTCGGAGGTCATAGATCAAGGGGAGCAGGTGTGTGTGCACGTGTGTGTGTGTGAGACTCTGTGTGTATTTTGTCTTTCAAGGATAGCAGGTGTATGTGTGTGTCTTGTCTTTCAACGGGAGCAGGTGTATACGTCCAATGCGAGTGTGTGTAAGCTTGTGTGTCTGTGCATGTCGGGGAGCAGGTGTGTCTGTGTGGTGTGCTCAGTCGGCCAGATAATGGGCACATATGGACGGAGGGAGAGAGAAGCAAATGAGTAGTGCACACACACACACACACACACAATAAAGGTTTTTAGCCTACAAAATGTATGCAGAGCTGATACAGGAGACCTGAATTTACCGTGTGTGTGGTGAGTGGTGAGTGTATGACAGATAAATTGGATAAAAATAGAATGAGGCTTACAACCAGTATTTTTTTTTAACAATGGTAATGAGGGTTAAGCATGATTGGATGTCATACACGCCCTGAAAATCACCGAAACGGTGGCAATCACATTTTTCAGGCCAAAAAACTGACACGACAGTAGACCTCCATTACACAGTTTTATGTTTAATGTTTGAGTCTAAATCAGAGTTTGAACATGTCTGTAAAAGGCAGTGAGGAAGCAGCGGCCTGGCAATGAATTAGCCGCTCTTTTTAGTCACAGAGACGGTTGGGGGCAGGAGCGAGGGAATAATTGTCAGCAATTTGAAAATGACAGAGAAGGAAGTGTCGGGAGAAAGAGTGAGAAGCAGCAAAGCAAGTAAGATAAAGAAAAATTAAGAGATGGAGGGGAATGCAGATTGATTGAGGAAAGGAGGAAGGGTGCGCGGCTGAAAATGAACTTGTCCGCCGCTGGAGAGCCAATGGAGGGAGTGACAGCTTTATGGATTAGGGAGAAGGGAGTGAGGAGAACTGGGAGGAGAGAGGAGGAAGAGAGGTGGTGTTACAGGAGTGGGGAATAGAGGAGCTGGAAAGGAGGAGTGGAGGAGAGATGGATGGAGTATTTGGCAATGATGAGGAGAAGGAAGAAGGGAGATAAAGAAGATGAGGAATGAGCAGGGAGGGAGATGAAAAGGAGGTAGAATAGCAAAAGCAGGTCATCTTTCAAAAGGCTTGACAATTCAGCTGGGATAGTGTGTGTGTGTGTGTGTGTGTGTGTTTGTGCGTGTGTTTGTGTGTGTGTGTGTGGGGGGGGATCATACAGGTAAAACACCACTGGTCCACTCAAACAAATCCTGACTGAGTGAGCGGAGGAGAAGGACGAGCAGCTGGAGGGAAGGAGTGAGAGAGGAATGAATAAAAACAGAGGAAGGGGACTCTGAGGAGACGCCATTAGAGGCTAATTTACGGTGGGATGATTGGATTGGTCCCGATCTTTGTTGTCTCCTTGAGCCAATTAAAGGAGAGGTGGCGAGTTACGACTCAGGAGGTCGGGTTGAGGGTCTTCTTCTTCCACTGATGCAGTTTTGCTGCAGTAACACTGTATTTTTTTGTGTGTTTTGATCAGTTTGTAATAAACCGCTGGTGTGTGTGTCTAGCAATGACATTTCATGGCAGAGTGCTCAGAGTTGCGGTGATAAGATCTCTCTCCACCCTTTATCATGGAGTCGATAACGGCTCGACTGACTTAGGTTTGTATCACAGCTCATTACAGTCTGCAGCTCAGTTCACACTGGAGTTCGGCTCAGTTAGGTTCAATTCAAGTTCAGCGAAGGGGGAATGCTGACTGTCTTTACAGTATCAACGGATGTTTGAAGTCTCATAAAATACCATGTGCTTCATCCTGGGCTATTTTGGATGTTCATAAATATTGTCCAGTTAAATGAGGACAAAAACAAAGTCATAGGCTGTGTCTCAATTCAGGGGCTGCATCCTTTGGAGGTTGCACTTCATGACCGATTGCGTCACAAGGATGTCCCATTTCAAAGGCTCCTTCAAATGCGACCGACAAATACATCCTTCCATCCCTGAGAAACAAAGACAAACCAATTTTTAAAAAGGTAATGGCGCCGAATGCTTGAGTGCCACGCTTCTGCTCAACCCGACAGCTAACGGTGCACACGCAAGAAAGGGTTAACAAAAGTTTCTTGTCGTGAACAACTTTAGCTCTGTTGCTAGGTGACGACAATCACGTAAAGCCTCTGTAGACCAGACAGTTTATTTCGGTCCGGCATTCCTAGTCTACGTGGGCCAGGAAGGAGGCGCCCTTTGTGGGCCGCGTCCTCCAAAGGATGCAGCCCCTGAATCGAGACATAACTGCTTTGGGCCTAATGAACAGATACTTCAACTCTGTGCTCACCTGATATGTCCCTGAGGAGGAAAAGTCAATCTAGAAAACTTTGTGTTAGGCTAAATTCAGATCAGTAACGATATCAAATCTATAACAAAAGCAGCCTTCTCTAAATATCCCAACGATCAGAGACTTGATGTCAAAGTGAATCTGAAGAAACTGGTTCATGTTTCTATTTCTAGCAGGCTTCACAGCTGCAGTGGACTTTTACAGGTCTGTCAAAAAATAGCAACCAGGCAGCTTTGACGGATCCTAAATGCAGCTGCTAGAGTTGTAGCTGAACCAAGGAAAATCTGAACATACTGTACAACTCCACTCCTCAGATCACTAGGTTGGATATCAGTTTCTCAAAGGATCGACTTCAAAATTCGACTCTTTGTCCATATTCAGTCCCGAGTCACTTGATATCAACATGATGAAGCTGTCAAAATCTAGAACTGAAAATCACCCTGCTTGCTTTTGTTTTTACCAATAGTCTGTCTTACTTTTTATGGTTTTCCTTTGTGCTTCCATTATTTTTTTTAAATATTTGAACTTTATTAAGCACTCTTTGCTGTGTGGAATACAGTAGGCTCTATAAATAACTTTGCCTTGTCTTGTACCAACTTTAGCTCAGCCAGTATATGCTTTTATCTTAATGTGTGTTTTTCCCTGGGTGGAGCTTGAACACATATAATCCATGGTTTTATTTTATTATTATTATAACATACATCATAACGATGTATATTGTATTCATATTGTGTTGAGTACCACAAACAGTACTTTAAAGACCATGTTCACCCACATACGTGTTTTGTGGCTCATTAGAGTCAGCAAATATGGGGCCACATGTACTAATTAGAACGAAAAAGGTGTAATTGGTCCAAACAGCAAATTTAGCACAGTAGTTTTTCACTCACCTTGGCAGATTGATCCAAAAAAGGGTCTAATTATCCAAAAGTCTTAAAACCAACTGTGTGAAGGGCCCTTAGTAAGAGCCCCTTTTTCATAGAAGACATTTAGTCAAAGAAGAACCGATATAAATAAAAGTAATGGCCGGCTGAAATTAATGCAGTCACTTCAGTCTCTCGGTGCTGGCATTGTGCATGCTGGCTTACTAGGATGCTTAAATAGAGCAGAGCTATTGTTAATTTGATCAGTGACACCTGAGCTGTGAAAAAGGCCTGTCACCCGATCTGGACACAACACATTAGAGGAAGAATTGGGCCAAATCAAGTTTGATTGTACTCTTTGTACAGTTATTGACTAGGGAAGTGAAGTTATTTACACCAGTGCTTTAAGAACAATGAAGTACTGAATTTCTATTAAGCTGATAAACTTAATGTAGAACTAAAAACCCGATTGGAGCAGAGCTGCAACCCTTAATTGTATATTAATACTGGATGATGCATTGACTGCATTTAAGAGTGAATAAGTGTTTCCACTCATAAAGTCACATGATGGACAAATGCTTTATTGGATGACGTCCTGTCATTAATGGTTAAGCACCATAACCCTCAAATTTGTTCCATCTTCCCTCTCTTCCTCTATTTTCTCTCCCTTCTCTTCTAGTTTCCTCCTCTTCTCCTTGCCTCTTTTTGTTACTCCCTTCTTCATCCTCCCTGTTGCTCTCTCCACCTTCTCATCATCCCTTTCCCTCCTCCTTTGTCTTCCTCCCTTCCTCCTGTCTTCCTCATCCTCTCGCCTTGTTTTCCTCGATCCCTTCCTCTTCTCCCTCTCCCCTTCAATCAAAATCATATTTCCACGGGCTGCTGTTTTTTTCTCTGCCCCAGCAGTATAGAGAGCTGCTAATGGAATTACAGTCAGTCACCGCAGTCTATCATATGATACACACACACACACTCTCACGCACACACACACTTACTCGCAACCAACAAAAACATGCATATGCATGAAACGGGACAGACGCACAGAGATGGTCGGTCAGACAGACAGATTAGTGAGCTCAGTATTATTAAACTTTTGCTCTCCTCTAATCCTCACACTCTCACTCATGAAGCGTGCACGCACACACACACTAACACACACACACACACACACTCAGTGGAATACACCCTGCGAGAGGGCCAGGCAGTGAGAGATAAACTGATCAAGCCTCGGTACAATATGCTGAGAGTGATTACGTGTGTGTGTGTGTGTGTGTTTGTGAGTGATAGTGAGCGATGATGATGATGATGATGATGATGATGATGATGTGCAACAGCAGGAACAGGAGGCAGATATTAACTCGCACAGGAGAAAACATATTTACTTTGCATTAAAAAGTTGCGTGTTTGTGTGTTTTCACAAATGCACATATGATAAAGGTAAAATCCGCGTTGACATTCTTGTGTTTAAATGCCACAGAAAGCCTCAGTTTGTTGTGACCTGCTGGTGTGAGCAGCAGGTTCCTGCAGCAGCTGCACAGGTGGCCACAAAAAGCCAGGTCATGACATACTTTCAAGTGAATTACTGTTATTATGACCATGCATTAGTACTTTTTCTAATAAACAAGCAGTGAAACCATTTGCACTTTAAACTGCAGCAGTATTACATGTGCTTTTAGTGCAGTGTCTTAGTTGTCTTCTTGAACCATAAGAAGGGAGGCAGGTGCATAACAGTTAGCGTATTGTGAGCTAATGCTAACTTGCACTAACAGAGGAAAAGTACGCCTTTTGGTAATTATGCATATGCTCTGTTTACTCGCTCTGTAGTGTCAATTTGTTTTGTTTTAATCACTTTTTAATTAATTTATGTAGCTGTACGTGTTCCCATGGCTAAGCTAGCCGCTAACTACTACAAACAATGCAAGCTAGCGGCTAACTGCAAGACACAATTATAGCTAGCTGCTAACTGCCAGCTACAATAAGAACTAACTGCTAACCGCTAGAATCAATGCAAGCTAGTTACTAACTTATAGAAACAATACAAGCTAGCTGCTAACTTATAGAAACATTTCAAGCTAGCTGCTAACTGCTAATGTCAATGCAAGCTAGCTGCTAACTTATAGAACCAATTAAAGCTAGCTGCTAACTACTTGGTACCATGCTAGGGCGGCTACAGGTAATTTAGCAGTCTTCTTGCCTGAGAGCTGTGAAAAATAATATATTTTTGTGTGATACTATTTAATTATTATAGATTATATAGTTTTAGACTTTCAATTAGTCAGTAAAACGATGAAATTGTCTCTTCTTCCACAAGTTGCTAAATTAAAATCATGCAATTAATTCATTACAGTTTGTTAATTATACTAATACTTTAACAATCTAACTGTTAATTTCAAGGGAGCATTTTTTATTTAAATAGTGAGGATTAAAACCTATTGCACCACTTATTGTAATGCACAATGATGCAAGTCTTACATTTTTCATGCAGATAATTACGTATTGCAGCTTGTTAAGTAAAACACATTCTAATTGAGTCATGAATCAGTGAGAAGTAACTTGTCAAACTCCCCTAAATGGGAGTTTGGAAGGCTTCAAAGTTCATAGTAGATGTATTTATTAAAGTGTACATTTACACATTCACAGAGTTTGTTGTGTACTTTATATAAGCTGTCACACAATTCTGCCCTTGAAAAAATCGGGCTTTACAAGCAAACGTGTCAAGAAAACGTACTACTTCTTATATAACTTTGTGTATACCCAAAAACAATTATTTTGCTTTGCTGGAGTCACTTAATTATCATCAGGAAGTGTACACTTCTTGACATCACTAATATACTGTACTTTCTGTGAAGTATTGTTCACCACTGTCAAACATATTTTAAATTCTGTGTGCAGCTGCATGGTTATCTTTTATATTAATAAATGTTAACATAAAGTACCACAAATACAATATGCTTTGTCTTGAGCCAGAAAGTGACAGGCTACGTTGTTTGAGAGTGTGTGTTATCTGGTGCAGGGGGAGAGCATTTGTGGAATCCTTGTTCAGATGTCAGAGGCAGAGAGGGGCTGAGGGGTTATTATAGCTGTCTTTAATCTGGCTAAGCATACAGTATGGATAATCCGCTCTCACTTCTTTTTTACTTTCACATAGTCTCATTTCTACAACTCCTATGTAATCTCAAAGAGCTTATTGTAATTCTGTTCCTGAATTCTTTCTCGAATTCTTCTGTCATTCCACTGCGTGCATTTGCTTTCTGCAGTGTCTTCTCAGACCTGAACACACAGACTGCGTTTCCTCATACAGAGTGCACATTCAGTTAGGAAATCAATGAGTTAAAAGTATTAAGTATTATAAAAATGTCTCTAAAATGGAAGCAATGAAATAATATACAGTAAGTAAATAGAAAAATGTAAAAATGCAAATATGCAAAAAAGTAAAGCATGCGAGTCCCACTGGGTAAAATGCAAGATATGACAATGTATAAAGTAGATTTACAGTAATTTAGCAGTAAATTCCCCTTAGTTTGCAAACAGCAGTTTAACTGAATATTGATAAAGATTGGGAAAAAAGGAGGAATTATAAGATGATTTCGAAAGAAAGGAAGAACTTTTGACAGCATGATTTCTTGCACCTGGTTTGTGTATGTGGTTCTAAAAGTTGCGTGTAAAATCTTTTTTAGCTGACAAAGAAAAAAAGGAAATTGTGTCTTGTGCATGTTGACAAAAAGTAAATATAGACAACAAAACCAACACAATATGCTGAGCAGCCTACAGGGTACAGTCAGCTCTGTTGTTTCTGCTTGACAGATGGGGAGTATATTAGTCATCAGTCGATTCTACAGGGAGAGACTTTAGTGTCTGAAAAACAAACAGGGGTCACTAACTGATGTGTCAACAACTCAACAATTCTGTTGAATCCCCTTAAGTTAACCACAGCCAGATTATAGCAAACTGAAACACTGTAGAAACACGTGTGTTGTATTAAACAACAAGTGAATCACTTAGTTCTTATTCTCTACAGGATGTGATTGTCTAATTTGTTTCTTCTCCTTCTCCTCCAGGCTCCGACTACTCTCCCCCTCCCCCCCTGCCTCGGCCTCCTCCCCCCGGCCTGACAAATGAGCACAGCGGCGGTGGCAACCATGGTGACCACGGTGGCGGAGGGGGCGGGGTCAATCACGGGGTGGGCGTGGTGGGCCTGGCTCCGGAGCACATGGCCACTCCGGGGGCGGCCCTGAGCTGGCAGGCGGCCATCGACGCTGCACGGCAGGCAAAGGCGATAGGCAACGCCGTGTCAGTTGGAGGGGCGGGGCTTGGGTCGGGAGGCGGCGGGCCCATCTCCACGGCTAGCTCCACGCAACGGAAGAGACAACACTACAGCTCCAAGCCCAAGAAACAGACAACGACGACAGCCACAAGGCCGCCACGGGCCCTGCTCTGTCTTACGCTCAAGAACCCCATCCGCAGGGCCTGCATCAGCATCGTAGAGTGGAAGTATCCTTTCCTAAACATGTGTGCTGGTTTGTTTTACACTGTTTGCAAGGAGGAATAAAATGCACTTATTTTGAAGACACTGCAGTGTTTTCAAAGGCTTACCGGTCACATTCCTGTTGGATAGCCTGATGCAAACCTGTCCAGAACCCATCGTCTCAAGCTGGTAGTTTTCTGAGCTACTTGTCTTTCTCTGGGTGCCCTCATGTAGAAAGATTGATCCAAATCAGGCAGAGGAAGTCAGTTCCCTGTATAATGCTAAGGTTTTGGTGCTGTTGGGAGTGGGGTAAATAGACAGAAACATCATAAGAGATACGTAATTGTAATATTCTTTGATGCTGCAATTTGTTATACAATATTAAAAGCATACGGTATGCCGTTCGGTCCAAATAAGCTCAGATTAATTTGCAGGTTAGTTCCATTGGAAGTTAAATGTGTTTTTTTTTCCATTTTGAAGATGAATTTGAAGTTTCAAATAATTTCATTTAGAGAGTAGTTTTCCTCCTGAAAAAGATAACCGACTTGCTTTAAGAACATTCTGCAAATCTCACCTATAACTGTTATAATGTATGCGTGGAACATGGTTCTTATTATGTCAAACCATAAACTTTAGAAAACCTCTATCCAATGTGATGGGAATATATAAATGGAAGCTGGGCACAGGTAGAGAGAAATCATGTCAATTTGTTAATATTATTATTAATTTCTGTTCTCTTCTGAATCTCACGTAATATGATTCTCCGCTTACTTGTTTTAATCCTTTCTCTCCACCCTCCCTTTCTTTTTTTCCACTCTCTCCTTCATCTGACATTCTATTTGTCTGTTTTCTCAAAGGAGTATAAAACAAATTCAAATTTCCAACCCTCCCTTACATCTCTCCCTAATAGCAATTCTCTCTCCCCTAGCTCTTCCTAACTGCATTCATCCTGTATCCCCCAGGTCCATCCGTTCCCCTATCACTCCTTCATTCCCACCATCCTCCACCTCAGAGTCTCTCCCTCTGTCCACCCAAATCCCTTTATTCCTGCTGTTCCCACATGCCCTTCCTCTGTACCCTTCCTCTCCTCTGGAGTTTTCTCCCCTCTTTTAAGCTGCCAAACATAATGACTTGGTTCTCCCTCACGGTGAGATAGAGGGAGAAAGGCAGAGGGACAGAAATGGCCAGTGTCACAGTGAAAGTGATCTATAATAGGACAGGGCCCACATGAGCTCACCAAGAGCATATTCACACATCATCCTGAGAGGAGGAGAGGAAGAGGAGGGGTCGGGCAAATTAGAAGGGCAGGGATGTGGGCAGGACATGGATGTTGACAGGAGAGATGATGAAGCAGGGAAGCTGAGGAGGGAGGGATGGAGGGACTGAGCGGATTGAGTGGAGGATGGGGAAGGTAAACAAAAAATGACAGAGCAGGGGGAGAGCAAATAATGAGTATGGGAGGGGGGGAGGTGGAGGATGTAGGGTAATCAAGAGGGAGGAGAGGACAGAAGCAGCAGGCAGAGACTATGCATTTGAAGAGGTGCACATGCTTGTGTGTGATTTCATTAGGTAATGATCAAATACATAAGCTGCAGTAGTATTCAACTACACTTTTCACAATAATTTTAAATATCTATTTCTAACACTGACATGCTTTTTTAAAAACAACTCTAAATTTCCCATGGGAACCACCCAGTATTTTTAGATGTTTGGTTCCACACCATTGGGTACAGCACTGGTCACCTTGCACCTCAACTGTCCAGTTGTGCTGATGCTAAAAAAACTGAAATAAAATTAGCGCGCATACACCCTCAGGGTCTTTGGAAAAATCTCAACAAAATGACTGATGAGGGCTCACACCATTACCCACAATTCTCAAAATTATTTATTTAAACAGCTTCGGTGGGTAGAATGGAATATAAAGAGAGAGAGAGGTAAGGGAATGAAAAGAGCAGAAGAAAGAAGAGGGACATTCAAATGGGCTCTTAGGGAAAATGAGAGATAAGAAAAGGAGGAAAGGGTAAACAGGAAAAAAATTAAATGAGCATAACAGAAGGGAAATTATAATAGATTTTGTCGTCCACCCATCAAACTGTCAGTCACGCTGCCTGCTTCACAATCCAACCATTCTACTTTGGGATTTCCTTCATAACTGCAGTCTTTGTCTGCTTAAACATAGCATCTATTTGAAGGTTGGTCTGTGTATAACTTTTTAAACTATCAGCATTCATTCTGAGTGTGCGGTTATGCATACATGTGATGTTTGTATTCTACAGGCTTTAAATATGTGTGTGTGTCCGCTGTGAATGTGTGTGTCCTGTATTCTGGGAGTACCTCTGTCTCCAGAGATAGCAGATCCGAAATCTTCCTCCTCTGTTACCAAGACAACAGCTGCTGCTCTCAACAGGTCGATGGGGCCTGTCTGAGCTCAGACATACACATGAAACACACACTTAAATTAGATAACACACGTACTTACATGCAGATGAAAAAGGGAGATGAAAACACAAACAGACACACACACACACCTGTGGCTGCACACGCACAGCAGCCCTCTCACATGCTGCGTAATTATAGCATTCAAGCTTTACCTGCACACTGGCAAGGTCAGAGCAGGTGCAGGCGTATACGTATAAATACCACACTCTCCATATGAAATCCCACTAAGTACTGGTACTTTTAAAAGGTCCCATTGAGTGCATTTACACACACATGCACACACTGTGATTCCTGGCTAACTGCTTATATATTGTATCAGGTCATGAGAGGTTACACTATTCGGATACACTTTCAACTCAATCAGGGAACCAGATGAATACTGTCAGCATGACACGGCTCACTTTAGGACTTATAGTAGTATGATATATATTATACATGATATCAGTTTATCCCAGGTTTCTTATTTGGCTATGTGCAAATGGAAGATAATCTATTTTATTGTGAGCTTCATGAGCACACTGATGAATGCAGATCATTTCAGAAGACAGCCTCCTGGTACTCATGTGGACGTAAGCATATGCGCAATGTTTTGTTAGCTTGTCAAATGCTGAATGTATACGCCAAACCACATGTGGCTGACAGCAGTACCCTGTTGAATAGTGCATCATGAGAGCTGTGTAGCCTGCTGAGTTAATGTCCCAATTTTAGTGCCTGTTCTAATCCTGCCTGTCTGGAACTGGCTGTTTTGTTTTGGCCTGTGCTAAGCCTGGTTGCGGCTTTCTTTCTGAAACTGTAAAAGTCACCTGCAGTGATTGAGCCGCGACGAGAAAAGAGCTGTTCTGCAGAAGTCTGCAGAACAGCTGCTAAACAAAGAGCTGTTCACCTGCTCAGTCAGAGTTCAGTGAAGCTCGACTCAGTACACAGAACCCCCAACCTGGAGAATCAGCTATCGTTGTTGTTATCATGATTGCGCTGCTGTTGTGATTGGCAACGTGTGTTCAAATTGCACCAAATTCAACACTACACTTCCTTGGACCCTTAACAATACACATGTCAAGTGGGAAGCTGATAAGATGAATGGCTCCTGAGATATGTTTTTCTTTACAGATAGACTGACAGAGATTTATGAATAAGTAGATATTATTACTGCTGTTATTTTATAAATGTCAGACTCAGCACCCAATTATTGTTAACCCTTATAATAAGTATTTCTGAAGGATATTATTAATAGATTTAATATTTGGTTTGGTTATTTGTTCAGCCCCTCCAAATTTTCCTCCAAAGTGCTGTTTTACTCCCGGCAGCATTGCAGACAGGAGATTTATTAACATGTTGATGGAAGCAGACCTCAAGGGTTTCTTAAATTATGGGTCAGGAACCCAGAATGAGTCAGAGAGCTGTTTTTCTGTGGGTGCCCGCATGTCTAGAGTGTGTTTTAATGAGCCCTCTGTACAAGGGTGAGTGATTAACTTGATGCATTTTTGGTCCCATGGCTGAATGAGCTGAATGATCTTTTGGCCGTTGATGTCCAAGGGTCAATCCTTAATCCAAACATAAACAAAGTATTAGCCCCACTGTAAGAAAACAAAGGAATCTATTTCCTCCTTCTTGCTCTTTTTCCCTCTGCAGGGCAGTTTGTAAACCAGTAATTGACGCTCTTAAAAGGATGGTAGGTCTGTTTCTCGCAAGGCCACACAGCCTGATTGCTACTATGATTATAGCTGGTACATGACTGTTACAATTTTTAAGTTGACGTTTTATTAAAACTGCAATTTGGTTGTTTATTTGTTAAGACAGCTCCTTGATTCTTTGGCTATTTTAACCCATTTACAAGGTTAATAGAATTGTATTGTCTTGAGGATTTTAACAACAAAACGCTTCAGAGATTTTAAATATAAATGAATATGAGGTACCTGGAGGCTACTTAGAAGTTCATATTGAAATTCTCTCTGATTTTCAGTAAGTTGCCAGGGTCGAACTGATAAAAGAGAATTTTATCAATTTCGACAAGCTAGCTGATTATTTCCTGTTGTAGGCAGCCATTTGTTTTTAAAACCTCTGTCATATTTTCAATCTGCAGTTTTTGTTTGTACAGTTAAATATTTTTTGAAAGAGTTTGGAATGGGTCAGGGAAGAACCCAACCCTCCATTGGTTCTCCCCCGGCCAAAAGTGCCACCTGAGTTGGATACAAAGGCCACAGAAGTTGGATAGACTGCTTCAATCTTGAAAAGCCTGCCTTCACAGTGTGATGCAGTGTTTTTGCTCATGGCTTGTCTTCTAGATTTGAGGCTCTGACAGCGCAACTCATCAATACGTTGCCGTTTATGTTTTATTGCAAGGCCTGGAGTCTAGACTTATGTGACATGCAGCCAAAGGGGAGTGGGAAATGAAATAAGGACTAAAGGAAGGAAGGAAGGAAGGAAGGAAGGTATTGAAGAAGATAGCAGAGGGAGAGTAAAAGGAGGTGGAGGGAGGTGACAGCAGTGGCAGTTTCTAATTGTGTTGATGAAAACCAGACCTCCTCTATCTCTCCTTCACATTCTCTCCCTCCCTCTCTCTCTCACTTTGTATCGCTCCCTCTCTCTCCCTCTCTCTCTGAGGCCAAAAATAATGAGGTCACTCCCCTCTCAAGGACCGTTCCAAATAAAAACCCTCTGTGTCTCTCTCCACTCTTCTCATTCCATCTCGCTCTCACTCTTTCTCCGTCCGCATCCCGTCTTCCACGCGACAAGCCTGCTCCTCGCTGCGCCCATATTAGGACATGTGCTGTCTCTGTCTCTAGCCCCCCGCACACACAAAGAGGTCCCTACCCTAAGTGATCCAATATGTCTTTTAGTTAACGAAAAAGCAAACTCAACAGCTTTGATCTCTCTCGTTGTGTACACTGCTTGTGCACTCTGCTACATGTGTGTATATATACACCTCTCTTATGTAAGGATGTATTAGCTTGTTTAAAAATACCTCTTTGTGAAATGTTTTTGACTTTTTTCTCTTCACTGAGAGTTTGTGTTATGTTGTGCTCTGCAGTTCTTATAATGTCAGCAATTTTCAGTTAATCTGAGGACTCTGTCAAATGTCCCTGTTAGTTTTTTATCACATTTATCCTTTTTTTCGTTGACTTAAGGTCTTGGCATTTTCGTCTTATCTCAGTCAAAGAAAACCAAAGTTTAAAAACTGAAAGATGTTGACAGTCTTTTTCAGTCAATTTAATGTAGCACATAATATTTTATCTTAGGCTTATCTGATGGAAAATACAGGCTGATTGAGGTTGAATAATAGTAGTATGGTACTCAATGTCCTCACTTTGCTCCATGTTGTGTGCGGCTGTCTGGTGTCGTCCTGACATGCACAGCAAACGCAACTGCTGTGGCAAAATAAACACAAAATACTATATACTATGCTATTAATACAACTAATACTTTGCCTACTACTTTTTGTTGGCGAAAGCAAAGGGACATTTTGGGTTTGCATGAGTTTTCTCCAGGTACTCCAGCTCCCCCCATAGTCCAAAGACATGTAGTTTGGGGCTAGGTTAATTTGAGTCCACATAGTAGTAAATGTGAGTGTGAATAGTCGTTTGTCTCTGTATGTTGGTCCAAGAACTGATGCAGACTCAAGCACAGAGAGACAATACCCAATAATCATCTAACCTCAAAAATCTCCCACAGTGAGTGATGATGATGATGTTGTCAAACGTTACTTAAAAAAAAGGAATCAAAGCTAAGGTGCAAACCTAAGATAAGACTTCACTCTGTTCTAGTGTGTATATTCCTTCACTCTCCTCTCAGACCATTTGAGATCATCATCCTGATGACCATTTTCGCCAACTGTGTGGCCTTAGCCGTCTACATCCCCTTCCCCGAGGATGACTCGAACGCCACCAACTCCAACCTGGTAAGTAAACTACAATATTTAAACTACTTTACAGCTGAATGTCCTGATGTGGTTTGTGTAACTTCTCGGCTAATTTTCGAAACCTATTTCTTTTGCTGCTCTGTTATTTCTTTTATTTGTTGGTCTGACACCTGAGTTTCCTTTGTTGTCATATTATCTTGACTGACATCTTATTAGGTGTCTAAGTGGTTATTTGGTAATTAGCGGTTCCAGATCAGCATGTCATTTGCACATTTCCAGCTGATTCCAGTGTGATTTGCTACCATGTCCTTAACAGGCAGGAGCAGGAGATGTTGTTTGAGGCTGTGTCTCAAGGTGAAAGACAAGAAGGGTGGAATAAAAAAGATTGAAGGATGGAGGGTTTCGCTTATTTTGAGTGAGTTTATTTAATCAAAGTTATGGCATCATTCTCTCGCGGGCAAGTTGTTGCTGTTGTGATTGCGAAATCACGAGTTCTTCTTGTGGACTGTCTTGATTTGTTTTGCGGTTGCCAGAATGTCATCGAGTCTAATAGACTAAATGTACTCTAATTTAATTTAAAGTGAAAAAGTAAAACAGAAATATTTGACTAAACAAAGACATCTGTTGTGTGCAGACCGACTGCTTTTTGCCAAAATTCTTCTCTAACTACCTCAACCTGGCCACTCACCAGGGTGTGGACTGAGTAAGTCGGTGTGGTGCTGTGTGTATAGGAATCATTATGAATACATGTATCAGTAGCAAACGTGTTTGTATATAAGTTTCTGTGTTTCTCTGTGTGTGTGTGTGTGTGTGTCTGTCAGCCTGCAGATGTATGCCAGTGTATTAGTGTGAGGCGGACACTAATCCCTCACAGGCCATCTGTCACTGTCTCTCTTTCTAAGAATGATTTACTGACTCCTCAGAGCTCATGCTGCGGGTGTCATATTGTGCATTGTATATATCAACATGTCCATGCCCTAATTGCTGATCTAGAGAATTTAATTAGTTCTAGGGAGAACTTATGTTACTTAATCTGGATGAGGTGTGTCTTTTTTTAATTGTACATCTGTGAGCAGATACATGTTTGCATTTATTTTACTGTATGAATTCTATTTAAATGGTATCGTATCAGAGCTGTTATGAGTCAGTGCTAAATGAATGAATATGACTGATGATGGGGGACAGCTGTTTGCATCTTCTCAATCTGTGTTCTTCACCCACTCTCTATCATAATTCTGCTGAAGACATACAGTACACAGAGCCACTATATTACTTTTCAGGGGTACCAGATCCAACATAAGGCTGTACCATTTTCCCTTGAAAGAAAGTAGCACAAAACGAATACAATAATTTCTTGTGTGTAAATTAGGCAAATTATCTGGTTAGTGTGGAAATGTTTTTTTTTGTGCACTGTTTTTACTATCTAGAAATAGTATACGGCATGAAGCATTTACACAAGCTCATGTATAATCACACACAACACACACTCTTGCATGAAAAATGTGGCCTTGTAATTGTACCTTTTTTCTGCTCTACTATTCTTGAAGTGTTACATTTGGACCCCAGTGACCCTAACCCTTCCTTGTTTGTGAAAACATTGAAGACAGACACACAACCACAAACCTACATACCACCACCACAGCTGTGGCCAATCGCTTTACATTCTGACAGACAGGAAGCAGTGTGCAGATTTACCACAGACTTAAGTATATGGTTGAACTATCTCTCCACGTGTAAGGGAGAGATTTTATGTAATGTTGAAGTATATATATGTTTTTGTTTTTAGGGGAATTCACTATTGAGTATCGTAGTTCCTTTTTTCTTTTTAGTTGTATTCACTAGGCTTATTCCTTAAACACTTTGCCGTAACATTAAATATTTCCTGTGTACCATGTGGGCCAAAATATTGAATTAATGATGACCTATGACAGTGGGTTTTATGTTAAATATAACCCACCTTATTAAATTAATTATATCCCATTTCAACATTCAGTGTCCACTTAAAGTACTTTAGCAGCCTCATCTAATGTCCTCTCTCACTGTAAATATTTAAAGTTCTCGATTAATGCACACATACAGTATGAGTCACAAAACAAATGCACATCACATTTAAAAACAATGCCATCATTGGCAGAAGTGCATCTTAACATCGTGTTTGCAATATGCATTCAGTGTCACAATTGACCTTATTCATTCCCGTCATTGTGCTTGTACGACCGTAATTAAACCTAGGACTGCCAGAATCCATATTCCTTCCCGTTGGCTAATTTGCCAGAGTGTCTATCGTGATTTTCATTATAGTCACATTTTAGTCATTTAGGTGATGGGTTCATCCCGAGATGTGACTGTGTTGCTGAAACAGATTAAATGAGTCACCGTGCACATTCGGAAAACAGAAACCTGTCGAAACCCTGTAGCACAATGAAGAAACCCTTTCACTCAATCTACTTATTTCCTACATTGTCATCGTTGCATTTCAGTGCAAAGTGTGAGGTTAAATATAGATATAAACATTAATCATTAATTATCATTAAATATAATATGCGTTGGAGCAGCATGAGGCTTCTAAATATTCCCTACATCAAAGCTCTTTTAATTCAGCCCACCCTGGACCCACTGTGTTGATTCACGTTTGTGTCTCACCCTCCTTCCCCTTCTGTTGAGTATTTGTTCTCTTTTAGTCATTTGGGGTTCCATGTTCTGCTCAGCCCCCCTCATGGTTTTGTTTTCTCACCCACACGGTCTTTATTTCCATTTGTAAATAAACCACAGTTTTATCTTTTCATGAGTGCAAAACAGCTGCGTCATGACTGCAGATCAGTATCTTGATGATGCTCTTTAGATTTAGCTGTGACCCCATGTGTGATCGAGCCTGAGTTTAGAGAATCAATATAGCGCCCCCTCGCCAGATTCGCACAGGTCCTCCTTATGTAATACCAGAGATCTGTTGTATTGCTCCCAGTAAAAGATTTCTATTTCTGTCTGCATCCCATAATGTGCCGCTCTGTCTCCTTGACGACATGCCCAATAATAGCAGCGAGAGAGGTTGTCATGGATATGGTAACCGTAGTGATGCTCCTCATCTGTCCTTGGTTGCAGAGGAAAGACGGGGTAGGAACCAAAGTGTGCGAGAGTCTCTTTTCTCAGGGAGGAAATAGATGCTGCACTCGGGCTACTTATGTTTCAGAAACAATATTCTTAGATAAAAATGAGAAACAAGTATGTGACTCGAGCTTGAATGACAAACTTTGTCTCTTTTCTTTTCTCCTCCTCTGTTGGTTTCACCTTGCCTCTTTTTTCCCTCATTAATTACTTTCTCCTTCTTGCTCTCCCTTCGTTCCACCATCTAATCAGATCAATATGGATACTTTCAGATTGACAGAATAATGTTGTCATAACCAAGCAATTAGGTAATCAATACACCCGATTAGACAATGTTTAATGGAGAGGCTTGAACACTCTATCCCTGACATATAAACACACACACACACAACCCCCCCAAGCCCCTAAGCAATAATGAAGCTAAATCGGATTCATAGAGGCTGAGGTCTGATATAATACTGTGTGTGTGTGTGAGAGAGTTATATGATCGCTGTGTTCATACATGTGTACAGCAATAACTATGTTTAAACATCATTCATTCATATATTTATGGATGCCTGAGTTCATGATGGTTACTAGTCATTAATTTGTGTGTGTGTGTGAGACACGGTGCCCAGTATTGGATGAATTAGCTTCTGACTCTGCAGCAATCACACCTTTAATTCAATTAATCACCCCTTACAGGGTAATGGTTGTTAGACATGTTCCTTGGTCATAATGGGGTATGTTTGAGCCCAATACTGACTGTAGTAACAATTACACCACAGTCAATGTATAGGTGATTTCCAATTAACTATAGTCATGTGACTTCTGAAGCCAAGAGGCTGTGATATGCAGTCGATGAGGCCTATTAAATGGCTGAGTAGCTCGGTTGATCAGTCTCAAGAAAGCCACATTGAATCTTCATTGATCCACTGTCGTCTAACTATGAAACAACACTTTTTATTGCCGATGTCTTTTGTTGCTTCGGTCGATTTAAGATTTTTGCCCAAAGAAAGACATTTTAGGTTGTCCTTTTGTGTGTTCACATTTTACCTTTTTCTTTGACTTTGGACTGCCTATGTTGCATTTTATCAATTTGATATAACCTCAGTTAAGTTTCTTATGAAGATCCCATTACAGATGTATTCCTCCAAATATTACCTGGTGTCTCTTCTTGATTCTCCTGTTGCTTTTTTCCGTCTCCCAGTCTTTTCTGCTGTGGAGGATGAAGTTAACATACTGTTCCTTCGGGTGCACTTCTGCTGGTTGCTAGGAGTGTCTATTTATGCAAGGAGAGGAACGATCAGTATCTATCTGTACATACACTTATCTAAACAATGTTGGACTGCGCTTTCTCGTGCTCCTGTGACTCTGTGTGGGTGTGTGTGTTTGTGCGTGTGTATGTCTGTTCGGCACCACTGAATTGACACCTTGGAATTCTGCCACTCATATGTCCGGAAAAGGATATAGATGTGTGTGTATTTGTATGGTTGTGTGTCTGGTGGTTTATGTGGGTGTGTGCATAGCCACTCTGGCATTCAATGAATAGTGTATTTGATATACAGCTGCAGTGAATGTGTGGATGTATGTTCCAATTCGGCTTTAAACCGTGGAGTCGTTATTTGGAAATGATAAATTCTGTTCCCCTTTCCGTCTCCCAGAGGAAAACAAGGAATACCCCAGTTACCACTTGTGCCACAGACATGGGTGCGTTCCAACTATAGAGTTACTGCTTCAGAGTTTGTTCATTGTATTTATTCCTTAGTGCCGCAGAGCTTTTATGTAACTGGAAATTAATCTTTAACATTTTACTTTTATCTAAGAAAGACTATTGACAGTATTCAGATGGGCTAATGGACATGCAGCCACATGAAAGAGATAATGAGGTTGGTGTGTTACAGGAACCTAGAACCACTTTTGAATCATTGTACCATTACTTTACATTAGGCTGTTGTTTTTGTTGATCATGTCAATGTGTTTTCACTTATTTTGGCTCATGTAGCAGTTTTGATTCGACCAATATGGTTGATCCAAAGTGCTTTACAACACAACAATCTTGTCATTATTATTATAATCATCACTGAAAGGCAATGAACGCAATAATAACAATAACAACAATAATACATTTAGAAATGAAAGGCTAATGAATAAAATCAGATTAGGGAGAGAGCTCCAGAGTTTTTCATGCATTCACCAGTTTAACGCAAACATTACAATTCAAGGATTAAAAGTGAAGTACCCCTATATCTGCAAATAAATAATATATAATAATATATATAAAGCCAATATGAAAACATAATAGGCAAGATTCTGTGTATTTGGTCGCTGTCTGGCTCTGCCCCCCCTTCCTCTCTCTCTTCTTTACCTCCCTCCACTCCTCCACCTCTAATAAAAGTGAAAGATAAAGACTCTAAATGATGGCAGCTGTGGCACCACATTCATTACAACACCATTTCCTCTTCCTTCTCTCCTCCCTTGCTTTTTAATAGTCCCATTTTGGTGATAAAGATAGGGAGATTTCCACACAAACCTCCAGACCTTTTCCTCCTTTTTCTTCCTCTTTCCATTTTTTCTATCTTTCAAAAGAACAATGTAATGGTGACTAGGCTTTTTCATTTGTCTGCCAGTCAAAACTTAAAACGGATGATGAATGTTTTTAGGCGTTTTAAGAGAGTGCTGTCCCAGACATTAATCCCATGAATCCTGAACAGATTCAAGAGAAATCTGTTCCCCCCCCCGCAAACCTGCATACAAGACCACTGTGCTTTTGAGGCTGTGTTTGTGTATGTTTATGTGTGTGTGTCTATTCATGTGGATTTGTTTGATGTTGCTCGGTGCACAAGTGACGTTAAACGAGGTCAAATGAGCCTTATGAAACAAAAATAAAGTTTCCTTAAAGGCAAGACTTGATAACATTACATAATCATCTGAAAGAGTCAAGTGACGTTGAAGGTGGATTTTTTATCATCTGCACAAAGCCAGATGTGCCAGAAGTGAAGGCAAGAGACAGTGAGCGAGAGAGAAAAGAGAAAGAGACAGATCAGGATATTTATACTGAGCTAAAACTGTCCACCTCTGCCTCCCATCGACCCACATTACAGCTCCCACAGAGCACACACGGAGAACAAGAGAGAGGAACGGCTCTGTCCATCCCTGAAACTCAAAGTTCTCAGTATGGCCGTTCCACAGGGAGCAGTGTTAGTGGTCCCACTTCAATCAGAAACATCTTCATCATAGTTTGCTTTCATGCTAAGTACTGTTGACTTGAGCTTAATGGCTCAGCATAATGCAGTGAACTCATAATGTCGTATTAACAGTGCAAAGGCAGGGAATACATCTTATAAAGGGCTAACTAATAGCCCATGAATCAGCATTAAGACCAATAATGAATGGGTAATCACTGAGATAATCACTGGTTCCTTTTTTTAGATTCCTGTGCAGAGGTTAGTGTCAAGTTTTAAATTAAATTTGTACCCCCCATGGGGAAATTTGCATTCAGTGCACCCAGGCCTCTCAGAGACTGTGGGCAGCCACAGCACTCTCCGCCGGTCAAGGAGTGTGGCAGGAGACTTTCACAGAGAAGAACGGCAGCCTTTGCATGACTGCTCTTTATTTTACATTTTCTAAACCTGAGCAGAGACAAGTGAAAGCTGTAGCTACATTTTCATCCTCTCGCGTTATGTCTTTTCCGTTTTCTTATCTCCTCTTTCAGTCATTTCTTTTGCCGTCTTTCGTATGAGACCATCATGTCAACTACATCCTACTCAGGTTTGCTCATGCAGAGGTGTTTTATATGTGCAATTCAATCTCCTGAATATTCTACTCCTCCGCAAGCAAAGTACAAGCATATGATTTCAAGTATGCCCATTTCATCACTCTGCATAATGATTGAACGTGTGTAAAGGAAACGGGGAGAGATATAGAGCTGAATTCACAAGATTCCTCTTAGGCTTCACGATACTAAGATTTGTTGGATTTTTATCAGCATGGAGAAACTGCATAAACATTATACAGCTGCTACCACTGATGCTAAAAGGTTTGTGTCTTTCCTGTAATGGTCGCAGCCGGGTTTGTTCAGCTTATTGGATTTGTACTGGAAATTCTGAACTTTGAATGTATGATCCCATCACTGGCATCCCAGTATTGTACACACACAGACACACACACACACCCACTCACCCACACACACGCACAAAGCAAAGTGCATATACAGCAAACATTAGAACCATGGCAACAAAGGTAATGGAAGTGCACGCTAGATGTCTGGGCAAACCAAGGTGTCATGTGTACCCTGTGTGTGCATGTGTGTGTGTGTGTGTGTATATCTTTATCATTCCAGACTAATATTTAACCAGCTATAAAAGCCTGTTGTGACATCACCGGAAGAGTAAAGGAAACTGAGGCCAGCTCCTTCCACCTAAAAGGTGTCCATCACTCAGTCTAGTGCAAAGCCTGCCACTAGATTTCTGCAGTATGAAAAATAATAAACAGCACGAAATAAGCTGATTTTTTAATAATAGACTAGACTAACACAACATTGTTATGTCTTTGCAATTCAATTCGTACAGTATTAAACTGTCGCTGCAATGTCCTGCAGTAACACCTCCTGGCTGCCCTGAGAAAACTAACACAATATCCCTTCCTGTGCAGAGGCCTCAGCGCAATTGCTCACTGAATTAATAGGTGCTGCACTGTTGCAGTGTGTCTACTGAACTAGCAGCATGTTGGTGTGGCATTCACTGACATTTAGCAATCAGGTCTGGGATATGGCAGCTAGCACACAAGGTTTCTCTCTCTCCCGCTTTGTCTCCCTCCCATATACACACATACACACAAAATGTGGTCTTAAATGTACACAGCATGCGTTGAAATTCTGCCTGTCTATAAGGCATGTCACACTGATGCACAACACTGTAGTGTGTGTGTGTGTGTGTGTGTGTACTGTGTGTATGTGTGTGCATGCTCGCCAGTGCGTTTTGTCTCTTGTGCCTGCATCATCAAAGGGCCAGGTTCCCATAGAAACAGATGTTTCCGTTTCCTTTCTTGGTGGCAACATGTGTCAGACTGTTTATGTGTGTGTGTGGGGGGGGGGATATAAACTGACAAGGGCACATGCGTTGTAATTCTATATACAGTACTGAGGTGAATACAGTTAATGGACCTCATCCTTTATTGATCTTCCTCTTTAAATCTCTAGCAACCACAAGTCAGGAGATGTAGATAAAGAGAAGCACGTGGTTTTTTTTTAAAGCTTAATTGAGATGTGGATTGTGACAAAAGGCTGCAGCTCAGTATTGGAAAGAAGTTCATTATATTTATAATCGCTCAGGCCCACATAATGCAGCCAGTCAGCAGCTCCAGTGTTTGTTTTATTTTTGCAATGACTCATCTACTGCTTAATAGTGAATTTGCATCAAAATATGAATATCACTTAGCTTTCGCTTCTGGGTCTTTATTGTTCATTGCTGAGAGCCTGGTGGGAGGCAGATTGGTTATTATCAATAAAGTGGCCTTGCTTACACTTGAAATTGTTGCTTCCACTTGTGCATTCACCAGGATCTGGATGGATGTTCATCATGGAATCATTAATCGCCTAATATTGTGAGGCAGCAGAGTCAGTCTGTTTAAGGAGCTTTCGGGTGCATGTTTAACCTCAGTCACATACACTTTACATGCATAACAGCCAGTTTCATGTGGAAGTTATTCAAAACTAACTTGGTTGCCAGATAGCATTTAGCTCATGAACTATTTTGTAAGAAAAATGTTGACGCTTGTTTAGTTATGGGAAACATATTGCCATTACATTTAAAATGTCAGATCCAAGAGTTTTCTTGATTTTCAGATCAGAAATTTAAAGCTAACGAAGTATTGCACAAGTTTTATGTAATCAGTCTAAACAAATGTGTTCGTTTTGTACTCTTCAAGCCTAAAAACTTACCTAAATGATTTATATCCGACTCAGTCCCAACCCATAACTACAAGCAACTGTTGAATATAGATATCAGGTGGATGTTGCTTTATTTACAGGGATCACAACCACTGATTAGAACCACTGTTGTATGTGTCAGATACAACATTTGTGATTATTAGGCTAAAGCATAAAAACTCATTGTCGAGATTGCTCATGTTTAATGTTGTGCAGCCAAATTACGTTAAAACTGCATGACTCAAATGGCAGCTAAATGAACGAAGCGGTGTGTACTATCCAAGAAATGGAAGAGTTTGTACAAAAGTGTCTATCAGCTCAAACATGATGTGATTTTTGTGTTTTTTACTGTGTGAATCATTGATTACCCCTATTATCTCATTTTCAGCTATTCTCCTCTTCTTGTCTTTCCTCTCATCACCCTTTTCTCTCCTGTCTTCCTGCTCCCGTGTGTACGGTGTGTAGAGTGTGTATGGTTGTGCACACATGTGTCAGACAGCGACCTCCCTCCGCTGCACCCCCCGCACCCTCCTGCTCCTGGGAGGTGACCCAGTTTCCCATGATTCAGTGCGGTTGCTTCTGCTGCGTTGTTGCCGTAGCAATATTGCGCAGCCCTTTAATGCCGACTGTGACTGTGCCATGAATAATGGATAGAGAGAGTGACAGAGTATTAGATGAGGGGGAGAATTGACTGGAGAGAGAGGGGGTGACAGAGTAACAATTAAAGGGGGAGAGATTGAGAGAGTTGGGGCACAGAGACGAAGAAGTGGACGAGTGAAGGAGGATAAGAAATAAACGTAAAAAATGAAAGTCAGTGCTGTTGTAACAGTTGTGGTCCAGTCACAACCACTGATGTGGTGTTTACACATATTTAAATTGAATAATTCACAGATCTGTTATATCTCATTAAGTGGGCTCTTAGTGGAAAGCTGTTACTTCCTGTAAAAAATGGCACCTTTAGTAATGCTACTACAATATTGTGCAACCAACAACATTGTCGCTGTTTTTCTTATATTCTTATCTTTTCTTCCAGTTAATTACTAATAATCATGGATAGATTGCCTCCTGTCTAATATCCTACTCCACCATCCTTTTCCTTAATCATAAAGATCACATAAAGAAGCTAATGATAACATATGTCATTGGACCAGGTTATGTACAATACTAAACGTGAAAAGTAACATGAAAAAATATGTTAGCAATAGTTTTTTTCTCAGACAAGCACAATGATCTCAGTGATTTTGTATGTCATAGCTCTCATCTTTGATGAAACATGACCAGAAGACCGACTTAGTATCAGTTACTCTAGAAGGAATGTCGAAAAGGTCACACATATGGAATATCTTCTAGATTAAGTGCAGATGAAAGGAAGTCAAGAGCCAGGTATGCCAAAAAAAGGTCAGTTTGCTTAGATCGCCTGACAACTGTTGTTAAAGCTGAGCCATGGCTGACAAAGCTATATGACCTATATGCTAACAAAGTGTTACGGTAAAATCTGATTTCAGTCCACGTTTATCTTTTATGTCTGTTACTACTGACTTGATATACACATATAAACATGAGTATTGTCAAAATTGACTTTAGGGACAGTACCATTAATTTCCTGGGGACTTACCCAACCCCTGTCCAGTGACCGACAAATCATTTTTTTCCCAATTGGGGACACTGCTTTTGTCCCTACTTGGACAATCCAAGTTGACAGGTTTCTATAGTTTGAATTTTGTTCCCAAACGAATCAAATGACAGAAATATACGCTCACACACACACACACACGCACACACACACACACACGCACGCACGCACGCACGCACGCACGCACGCACGCACACACACACACACACACACACACTGTGGAACAGACACATACTCATACTCATACAGGCATGTAGAGGTGGCTGGCTATTACCTCTCTGCCAGAGCTGTCAGTCCTTGGCTGGCATTGAGTTTTTACAGCTATACACACACACAGACACACACACACAGCAACAGCTCACTCTCATTGGCTGCTGTAAATAATATATTTTGCTTGATTTAAAAGGCTTTAAAGTGCCCACGGAGCATTTAGCTTCAAAGCAGGAAGTTAACACAGGGTTTGCATACATTCGCTCAATAAAAGAAATGAAAGGAAAAAGTACAGCATGTAAGCATCCAGTCATGCTTGCTCTGCAGATGTTGTGGAGGCTGAAAACATGTCTAGCCCCCTCAGTTTTCCTGTTGTAAATTAATTGTGCATGCAGAGTTCTGAAGAGCCAGATGTAGCGCTGTAATTACTTTCCTGTTTAAAACATGTCTTCTATAAAGAAAGAGGGGATAGAATGTTACTGTTGTATGGAGGTACACATGGGAGTTAAAAATGTCAAAAGTTTGGAGTGCAGCTCATATCTACTTCTTTTTGCAATTACCATGTTAACAGATTTCAACAATTCATGTTTGATACAGACAAACCTTTTTCCATAGAATCAAACCAAAAGCTATTTAGGTAAAGCTTACTGTAAATGCAGGAATACATCTGTCTGTACTTTTCGGTAACCTCTAGTCTCGACTTCAAACTTGGTGGGTTTACTGCTGAGGATCAGAGGAAGTGTTGAATTAGGGATTTTTGAAGAACAGTTACTTGCCAAATTTACCAAAAAAACTAACTAAACAAATTATTTTATGTAAATAAATAAATAAATTGTTGATTAATAAAAAATAATTTCGTGAAACCAAATTTGTTTGGTAAATGTATAAATAAGTTAGTGAGCTGCCTATATAAAGGAGTTGTGTGTTCATTTACCACTGTGCTTACGACAACCAGAGGTTTGCAGTTTGTCAGTGACATAAAGTAATTTCCTTTTTTATAGATTGCTCCAGTTTCACAAGTGAACCGGAGTTCAGTTCTAAAGATTCAGCTGTAATACATGTGCTGAACATGCCGTACATAGTCTGCAGTACACACACACACACACACACACACGGTTCAGAAGGTTAAGCAGTACACGGCTCCACATGTTTGCTATTAGCTTTTACTGTTAGTCTCACCAAGTCTGGCTTAACAAGGACTTTGATGTGTGTGGGTGAGCAAGAGAGACAAACACAGACAGACACAGACAGACACAGACAGACAGACAGACGGACGGACAGGCAGGCAGAAGATAAAATAAAAAGATGAAGTTTATTACTTCAGATATTGCTAAGTAAGTTGTCAAAAGTACAGTATTACATCAGCCTATATAATAAATACATTCACTTTTAAACATTTAAGTGTGATTATATCAAGATAATATCAAAATGATTGAACACAATCGAAGCTTGACCAGAACTCCACTATTTACCAGATATATAGTGGTAATTGAAAATTGTGTTCCCAGGACTGACATTGCTTTTTGAACACTGCAACTCAAATCCCCCAAATCATTTGAAGACACTTTAATATTCATTCCATCACTGAGATGAGACTTTAGATATTTAATATAAATAACGGTCCTTTCTTTAAGTCGCAAACCTGCAGATTTATTGATCTAACTTTCACCACAGCTGAACCTCACTGAATCGAGCCTCAGATCTTACATGAATGAAAAGTCTAAAAGTCTAAATCATCCATGTTTTGTCTGTTATTTTTTAACAAGCTATTGCTTCTTGTCTTTCAAGCGCTCTGTGTTTGTCTGTGTGTGTTTGCGGAGTTGTTGTGTCGTGGCAAATCTCTCTTCTCACTGACTGCACTGTAGTTATAAAAGGATACAGTTTGTTTCCGAACAATAATGAATTGGCAGTGAGACTCAAGCCAAACTTTTAGGTTGCCAGGCAACTCCAGCGACACCGGAGACCGTACATGGACACCTCTGTTTTTATTTTTACTTTCGACTTCCTGTCACTGACTCTCTGACTTTCTTCTCGCACAGCTTTTTTCCCTCTTCAAGGCTCTGTCTTTCAGCCAGGTGTTTTCTGTTTCTCCTGCTCTTTTCTCTTAGTCTTTCTCATACTTTTGCCTGTCGACCTCAAAGACTCCATCTGCTTTTATATGTCCTTATTTTAATGGTGCAGGACCAATGGTACAATTAAAGGCACAGGAAAAGAACAAGTAAATGAATGAAGTAAGGATGGAGGTATAGATGGAGAGTTTTAAATGAGCGTGAAGAAAGGGTGTTGTAGGGCTTTGCACTATGATGGAGAAAGATGAACACTGCATTTTGATTTATATATTGTCCACAAGTAATCACCTTTCATCATTGACTATTGTTAGTCACTGCTGCCATAGCAACCTTTGCTCTTTTTCTGTCATTCTCTTTTCAATGAAAAAGTCTAAAAAGAAACAGATGGGTTGTTTATAATTCCAATTCTGTTTATGCGCGTGTGAACTAGATGTAGACTGTCAATTTGTCCTCACCTAGAAAAATATAATGAAATGTGTTAATGAACCCAAATTACAACCAAATCTTTGCATATGAATGTTTTTATAATCAAGGTTTGAATAACTTTCTAAAAGATTTTAACTCTACAAAATGTTCAAACTTCCCATCTTTAGCATTAGCCTGGCAGCCATGTAAAGCAGCGAACCTGTTTGATTCAATGCAGTGTAACAACTCATTATCACAGGCGTAGCTATGAAAGCAGATGCTTTTCCCACTAATTATATAGATAACCAGTGCGTAAGAGGGTAAGATGCACATGACAGCGTGCTCCCTCTCTCTCCTCCTGCTCCTGCTGTCGTCTCCTCTCTTTGCCTCTTATCTCTTGACTTCTCCTTCTCCTCCCAGCCTGGCTCTTTTCTATGTCTGCTCCCTGATCTAATTAAAATGCCATCTTCAATTCACTGGTGAGCCCCCTCCCTCCCGTCTCTCTGTGCTATGCTGCAGTGTAAACACGCTATGTCATATTAAAAGTCTGAATCCGCTGTGTCATGATTTGGGAGCTTAGCTACTGATCCGCCATGTTTGGCAATTTGACAGTGTCGTGTTAGGTGGCAGTGGGACAAGTATTTGCAGGATATTTTGTGTTTAGATTTTCTTAAGGTCATTGCTGCCACCATGGAATTGTTAGCAGCACTTCAAATAGATTACAGTGTGTATTCCTAATATTTGTCCTTTCCAAAATGGAGGTGTTTGACAATGATGCAGTCACACAGACATACACTGGGATGGTTTCCACTCAATCCCAAATCGTGTAATGGAATTTTGTTTGCGTCTCGACTGTCTCGTATCTATTTACTACCCCAGTCATTTTTTATTTATTTTTTTAAACACACGCCATCACACAAGTGTTCAAAGAATAAGTCACTGTGAGATCAACCCACACATACACAGACACACCAACTCCGTCACCATCCTGCGTCGATCTGCTGAGAACTCATCTGCTCCTAATGAAAGTGGACAGATTGACAGTGTGAAGAAACGCTCCTATTGGTCCAGAGCTGTGATGTAACCCAGTCTGAGTGTCCCGTACATTGTTGAATGAGTGTTAATCTCCAATCTAATTCTAATCTTCGGCGACACCAAAGTCAGATTTAATTATGAACTCAAACACTTGAACTCAGAAAGATTGAAATGCACACCCACCCACAAAGGAACATACAGTATGATACAAGCCCTGGGCCCTGAGCCACACAGGAAGCAAAAGAAAGCAGCTTTCAGGGAGTTTTGCCATTTCAGATGTTTGACCGCTTCTGCTTACTTTACCAAAACCTGTAATCTGTCAACAGCAGGCTGGTTACCTTTCTTACTGTTCGCTCTACTTTTCCCATAGACTGTAGGACTGTACCCTTCGGTTTCAGTGACTGATACAAATACAGGGTTGAATTAACTGATGTTACAGAAACTTTTTTTATGAGAAAAAAAAATTCATGCGTCAAAAATGCGTTATTCTAAATTTGGTTAAATTTCGGTATTTCCTTTCGCACCAATTTGTTCCCCTTCTCACCCTCTGTTTCTCTCTCTCTCTCTCTCTCTCTCTCTCTCTCTCTCTCTCTCTCTCTCTCTCTCTCTGTGTCCTTCTTTTTCTCCCTCTCTCTATCCCTCTGTTGCTACCTGGCAACAAGCTGGTTTCCTTGGTGATGGAGCTTAGTAGCCTCACATTTGCAGGGACGGGGGTGTGTATGTGACAACGCGTACTCAAAGGGAGCGTGCAGCAAACGCATGCTCACACTCATACACATGCAGAGAAGCACCACTTCCCTTGCTACATAAACACAAACACAAACACAGACACACATCAAAATAACACTTGTCACACATATTCTCATTCAATGAATTGCACAAGGCAATTCAATGTTTTTTAGAGTAAATATATGTTTCAAAAGATTCATACAAAAGTGGTATGCTAATATCCATGGATTTAGAATGATATGTTTAATTCTACAGAGAGTTTGGATGTACATACTTTTTGTTTGTGCACTACAATGAACTTACAGTTCTGTTGTTTACTACACAGTTATCATATACACACAGTCATAGAGTAGCTTGTGATCAGCAAATACAAACAGTAACTAACCATGAAACACATAATAAATAGTCAATTTAAAATTATACGCTGTCAGGTTTTTTCTATTTAGGTCTATTGTGTTAATTTAGTATCAATGGGATTTGTGTTGTGTCTGTCTGGCTTCCTCTGCCCTCAGATCATATCCCAGCCTTTTTCTTTTTTTTTGATCGTCTGATAGATGTGCGGCAGGTTTTAGAAATTGTGAGTCAGTATATAAAACTGTGACTTTCACACTCAACTTTTAGGTTATAGTCACAAGAGAGACAGATGGGCTGTGAAGAAGATGCGTTTGGTTACAGTGTGTTCGAGAGGGAGAGATGTTTATCAACCACTCAGCAGCTCTACACACGCACGTACTCGCGCACACACACATACACATCCTCCAACTGTGGTGGTGCGGCTCTCTCCTGTTTACCATGTTTGGAGAAAGAAGGTGAACAAGTGACACTAAGAGAAAGGGAGAGAAAGAGGGGGGAGAGTCTCATTGGTGTTAAGATGACATTTTAGTGAGTCAAGGAGGGATGGAGGGAGAGCAGAGATAATCTTGTCTCTGTAAACTCTAAAATTGCATGGCCATAATTTTAGAGCTTATGTGTCTACGCAAGTATGTTGTGTTTTAATTCTACCCACTTAAGTATTTGTAATTACATGCAATTCCAATTAACAAGCACAAATAACTTCATTGTTCGTGGTTTATTAACACATGGCTGAAGCCTCAACAGCTTCCCATAAGAGTCATTATCTTCAAACTGGCTTCTCCTTCCTCTGTAATTGTCATCTTTTAGCTCCTTGACTGCCTCCTGTGTGCAAATTAATTGGAGAGTGTGAGTCTGAAAGAGGAAATGCTGTTTCAAAGTAAAAGGTGGGTTGAGCAGTATATAGTGTAACATTTTGTATCTGAGTTATCTATCCACCAATCCCATTCTTGCTTTCATATGATATATAGTGAAAATAAATACCTGTATAAATAGAGTGAAAGTAACTGTTTCATGAATAAGACGAGTCCCTCACCTCGGATAATAAGTATCTGGCAATAAATTTGGGTGGCTTGGGGAAAATAAACTCTGGATTTTAAGATGCCATTTTAACAGTAGTTCTAGAGGTGCTGTTGCAGCAGTTGAATTAAAATCAGCTGTGAGCTGAATTGGTTGAGGGGGATCGGGTGAGATTTGAGTGCGACGATGGCTTCGGCCCTGAGTGGCCTCCAGTTCCAGCTCTCGCTCCTTAACTGTTCCTCATATCACAGAAAAGCTAATTGGAGAGGAATTAACTCAACAAGTCTTAATGACACGCTTGCTACCGACACAGAAGGCCCACTCCTTCACCAGTAATGAGTCAAACTCTCGACACATCTCAGTGTCTTGATCTCATGTACCTGCTTCTTAATCAAACAAGGGAGGTTTGTTAATCGCTCAAGAGTGGATGGAGGAACAGCGGGGTTTGTGGAAGAGAACAGGAAAGATTTTATACCAGGATAGCACGGTTTCAGCGAAAAGGTTCTGAGTTCAAATCTCACTTTTGCCTGGAGACTGCATGTTCTCCCTGTGTCTGCGTGGGTTTTCTCTGGGTACGCCAGCTTCCTCCCATGCATATAAGGTTAAGTGGAGACTTTAAATTGCCTGTAAGTGTGAGTCTGAATGGTTGTTTGTGCATTTTGGGGGGTTCAATTCAAAGAAAAGGGGACAAATATCCAGCCATAAAACACATGTTCAGAATTTGAATTTGTCATAAAAGTACAATTACATCAGAGAAAACAAGATACCACACAATGCACACATGCTTCTTTCTCTCTCACTGGGTAACTGACCTTGGCAGGGAGACTGGTATGACTAGCCATCCCCCTGTGGTCCGTGTGTTGCATGTGTGTGCTGCATGTGTGTGTTTGGCCTGTGTGCTCCTCTAGGCCATGTTGTTGCCTTAGCCGGGTGTTATAGTCCATCTGTCTAGGCTGCAAGCCAACAGCCCCCTCTGATCGCTCTCTAGTGTTTTCATCATGATGGTTGTTGAACGTGTCCTGATATAAAATGATACGGCCCTCTGGTGGAAATCCACCCTTAACTGAAATATGTTCTCTTTACCAGGCAAGATAAATCATTTTCGAGTGAAGAGTGGCATAAAAAATAAATTAGAGGAGGATTTATTTTGAACATTTATTCATTGAATAAAGGTTTGCCAGCAACACACAGCAATTCCCTGTTTGAGCTGGCTCACAGTATAGTTGGTGGCTATGTGACTTGCTCAAGGGCCTTTCAACAGCAGTTGTAGAGCAAACGGAGAGTATTTACTCATTCGTATTGCACCACATCTGAGCATTTTAATTGTTGGCTTGTGCTTATGAGTCCACTTCTCCAAGCTGTGGCAAGACCTGACCACATGTGAGCCACAAATAACTACACATTTAAAGTTTTACGTGTTTAGTTTAGACTCAAATTATTGAGTGAATCATTGGTTCAATTTAAAAATGTTTTAATAATCCTATCACATAACTTACATTTGATTCACAAGCCGTGATTCATTCAATTATTTTTGTAATTTCGAAATTTGTCTATCATAACCATATGTTTTCATTCTGTCTTATACCTTATTGTCCATCTTTCTCTTGCTTGTTCCTTTTCTCTTCTATTCCTCTCCCTCTCACCTTGAGCTGTAGCTGAATATTCTTGCTCATCTCCTCTCAGAGTGACACCACTTCCTGTATCTGTCGTTCCATATTAAAAGCATGACTTGTAAGACTTCATGACATTGCAGTGGCGGCTGATGCAAAATTTATGCTGTGAAAATACTGCAACATCATGCTGACGATTACAAACACTCACAACAAAGCTCAAACAGTTACTTTTCCGGATGCAGGCGGTATTTTCCAGGATAAAGATTTGTTTTTCCCACATTTGCTTTTGTCCATACCTAAAAGATTTTATTATATTGATAATTGTTTCCTCCTCCAAAATGTGTATGTCGCTCTGGCCATGCAGATGGGATGTTAGACATGTTCATGTTGCATTCCAAAGCAATTGAAAAGACTGGAAGAGGAATTTTTAAGTCAGTTGGTTTATGACTACAACTGATCCCTCAACTATCAAGATATGTGAGGGTTTTCCAACAACCCACCAGCATTACACTGAAAAAAAAATCTACCTGAGATACATGGACAAGCATCCAAACAAGAATGCAGCTTTGAAAATTGTCCACGGAGGACAGACACATGCTGATCATACACAGAGTCCTGTTGCATGTTCAGTGACGCAGCGGTGTAAGCGTAGGGGCTTTTTTAAGACTTCACAACTATTTCAGGGATGCTTTTACAAAGTCTGTGTGACTGCTAGTGAGAGTTGTGGGTCTCTGTCTGCACGCTGTGTGTGCAGTGACCTCTGTGAATAGTGACTGTGTGTGTGACCAGTTGTTCCATCAGCTCCTATTTAATGTCAATCCTCTTGACTTCCCTTTGTTTTGCCCAAAGGGCACAAACCTGGTGCAGCAGACAAGTCTTTACTTCATGTCTTGTTGTATAAATATAGAGCTGCACTTCCTCTCTGACAAAAGAGACTTTCTTCCTGTCATTTGTCATACATGCACGTCTTCTATTGACTACAGTCGGCATGTGGGCTCGTTTCTAAAAATACCTTTCCACAGTGACAGCTGTACTTATGAGAGGCAGACCAAAGCACCTGAAATTCATTAGTGCTCACCGGTGATCTCAGATTTTCAAAAACATGAGTTTTTAAATAAAACTTTCTAAACAAATGATTAAAGATGACTCATAAGTCAACAAGAAACCCACAGAGCTATTCATACTCTTTGCCAGCAATCAATTTTTTTAAGTGTAGGTGTGAGTTTTTCAAATTCTGTTGTGGAACGAAACTCATTTTAGTGCTGTACTGTACAGATAGTCCTTCCATCAACAGGACACGTTATACTTTCAGTTGGCTTAAGCAAAACCACTTTAATGTATTTTACAGACATGCAAAAATATTAGTATCTGGAAATTTTACTGCCACATTTTGAAATGCTATTGCTCCCCAAAAAATGTAACCTTATCCCTTGGCAACCGGATAAATGGAACTCACTTCAAACTGTTGGTCGGCTTTTTCAGACAGCACACGCACGCACACACGCACGCACGCACGCACGCACACACACACACACACACACACACACACACACACACACACGCACACACAGACTCACAGACTCACACACACATAAACACACACACATAAACACATAAACACAGAGACGAAAGGGTAAAAAGAGAGAATGAACGGAGGCACATATGGAGCTAGATGTTGGGACGGAGGAGGAAGAAGAAAATAAGTAATGAAGAGAGAGAGGTGTGCAGACTTTTGTTTGAGGCTGACCTAGATAGAAGAAGAGGATTGGACACACTCTGTCTCTGGAGGGACTCCGTCACAGCTGCAGTGGACTGTGTGTGTGTGTGTGTGTGTGTGTGTGTGTGTGTGTGTGTGTGTGTGTGTGTGTTTGCATGTGTGTACATTCATGATTATGTGTATTTACAGTGGAGAGTAAAAGATGTGCAGTTTTGCTCTGTCTCCACTAAATTTGTGCAAGTGTTTGCTGTGTGCACGAGGAGATACGAACTGGGACAGAAAGATGAAGTCAATAAGCCAAACAGAAAGCTCAAGTGGAGAGAGGAGGATATTCAGTAAGCTCTTTACATCAGATAATACAGAATCCCTCCTTTATTCACCTGATTGTTATATTTACCTAAGAATTCATATATTTCAAATTAGTTCTTCATTTGTGCTCATTTACCATTTCATACACAATTTCATTTTGAGTGTATGTGTGTGTCTGCACTTGTAATATACTACGTATATATGGTGCATGTGTGTGTATGATGCCTACCCATTGAAAATCAATACTGCACCACAGCAATTTACTGCCACTATGGGATTGGTGGGTGGAGGGCAATATCAGCCAATCACGAGCCGGAAAACGCTGTGGTTAGTGAGCTTATAGCTGGGACTGGACAAGAGTGTGTGTGTGTGTGTGTGTGTGTTTTTGTGTGTTTTTGTGTGTGTGTGTGTACATGTGACAGGAATAGCAATGTATTAAAGCAGCAGTTATTTTCATTATGAAATGAAGAAAGAGACAGAAGTGGAGTGAGGTAGCTAATTATAGTATTTCCGTGCTGTGTACCTGTCATGGGTTCTGCTAGAGGACAAATGCCGCTTCCTTTATCTTTTGATCGGAAGTATAACGCAAACTATAACTCTATAACTATAAGTAATAAGCGACTGCATCTCCTGCATTACAACATGAGATCTTGGTGTATTATTCATATGCAATGAATTCAGCAGAGCTTATGCGGTTACAAAGACATGGCTGGAAATGGAAGCAACATTCGTGAAGTCATCTATAGGTTTCTGAGGGAATAGCTGGAATTGGATTTACTGTTTGCTGCCATCTTGCCAGTTTGTTTCAAACTATTAATTTAAAAATTTGGCAACAGGAAGTCAGGGTTACACAAAATATACATCAATACTGCCACAAGACACAAAGTAATTAAGCTTAGCTGTTGAGACCACATTCCCTGACACAAATTAGAGATTGTCTCGTTGTGTTCTGCCTTCATTAGTCTGTTTTTCTTTTTCCAAAAGACACTGTCTAGCTGTCAGGAAGAAATGCTTGTTGAGCCACCGCAGGAGCAGATTCAGCCATGGGGAGTACTGCTCTGGTTTGAATGCACCGACCACATCTGAGCGTTGTTCTCAACAAGTTACATATGTCTCTATGTTGAGGGTTTATCTGTCAAGTGGGGATTGACTGGTTTTCTTCTTCTCTGGGTGGTGTTCCCGACGTTACAAACTTTCTCTGTATTGAACACTATGTCTAAGTTTTAAAGGGATGGAAGAAAGTAGAATTTTGACAGCAGGTCGCACACAAGTTAGTGTCATCATTCAGTTCCCACGGTGACTTTTACACTGTCTTTCATAGCTCCTCGGATTGCACATGAGCCTCCATTGTCACATTTACGCGTAGCTTTAAGAAATAGGGATATATGCAAAAGCGGCACCTTCCGGTTTTAGCAAAAAAGTTAAATTCTCAGGTTTCTCTCTTGTACTCACTGAATTCCCTGTTCTGTTCCCTTTCCTAAATTATTAATCAGGAGTTAGAAAAGCGTGTGTACAGGAAGTTCAGCATGGTCAGATATGGCTGCCAGCTCCTGTGTGCTCCTCTGGGGGGTGGGGGGGGAGTCTGGGTAGAGGGGCTAGGAACGGCTTCTGTGTGTACATGTGCCAGTGTGTGAGTGTATGTGTGGGACAGGGTGACGCATCATGCGGCAGTAGTCTGAATATTTTAGCAGGAAACATTAGTGACGCTTTTCCCTCGCTCTTTCATCATGCTCTCCCTTCGTGCTTTCCTTTCTCGAACATTTTCCTATGCCTCCTTCTCTTTTTTCCCCCCGCTTGGTGTGATGAAAAAACTATTAGGACAGTGGTAACAGTCCTTCTTGCTTTGAGTACAAACACATGGTTTTCTAGTAGCCCCAAAATGCAAATGAGATCAGGAGGAGGACAGCTGGGCAGGGCAGGACAGACACACACATATGTCCACACACAAATACACATGCAGGCTTTTTGTGAATTTCTGTTGATGAGAGTGCAACCCTGAAATGCTTCCCCTCCCTCCAGCTCTGGTTCCTGCTCTGCACTTCCTTCAGGGGAAGACATTTTGCGTTTGCATTTTGTGTTTGTTTTTATACCAGCTTAATTCTCGAAGAATACAATATACACATTGTGAAGTGTTTTTACCGAGTATTCGGCATAGCCTGCAGCATCCAGATGTGTCAAAGGCTCTTTTAGACCTGATAAATCAAGTGTCATTGTATCTGTGGTGTGTGTAAGAGAGAGTGTGTTCCAGAGAGAGAGAGGGAGAGAGCAAACAGATAGAAAAGAGATAGATGAACGGAGGGACTATGAAATAAGGTTTGGATTTTCTGTGTCTGAAACTTGCCAATAGAGTCTCCTTTTAATTCCATTACTTATCACTTGAAGAAAAGGGGACAACCAAATGTGTAAACCACTCACACACACACACCCCCACACACACACACGTCCCACTGGACTCTACCTCTCTTGGCTGACCATACAGCGAACTTGGCTCATCCATACTCTCATAAACACAATCACACACACACAGATCCACATGCAGACTTTGAGATGCCAGGAAGACCATAAACACACAGTGCACGTCTATTTGCATTTCATTTCAAATGGCTCTTCATTTATTTTAACTCTATTAGTTTTTCTTTAACTCAACATTCTTCCTGTTTGATTTGATTTTTTTAATAAAAGGAATACTTCCTGTTCGTCTGAATTAGCACAAGCAATCATCATGATCTTTTTGATAAATGTATAATATAGCATTAGAGAATGAGGCAATGAATATTCTATAGTTTATACATTTTTATTACTTTATAAACTTTTATCGACTCCTGTAAAAAGACCAAAACCAGCTATGAATTGAGTTTACCTACATTTTTGTGGCGAAATCTCCATATGGCTTATTGCTCTAAACTGTTCTACTCCCAAACTATGAAGTCAGACGACATGACAGCTCCCGTGAAGCCAAATCGTCTTAATACTGCCTGGTGGCTCCACGCAGGACTGTTTATATAACCTCTCCTCAATGCAATTAAAAAGTAATACTACATTTCAAGTACATTTTCCTCAAAGATGGTTTCTGTCATTTTGTTTAGTGTCTGTAAAACGGGAGGAGTTAAAGATGGGTCATACATCTTTATATAGACTATGATCTGAACTATAGACTTGCAAAATACTGATATACTGAGTTTTTCAGTCCCAGTTTCAAACATTATGTTCATAGAATATTTATACATACACACAATGTCACTAACTTTACTAACTTGTTGCCTTGGAAACACTGAAGTAGGCTTTCTGCCAGCTAGCTAACACAATCGAATTATAGACACGTGTGTGTATGTGTGTGTGTGTCAGTGAACGTGTGTGTTGGACACAGCAGTGGAATTATGGGTATGCACAGCAGTGGAATTGTGGGTATGTTCTCTTCACGTGCTGTGTTGCCTCTGTTGTCTCGCCACCAACATGTTGATAGCTTCAAGATGTAAAAGAAACAGCGAGTAAAGGGAGAATACAGCACAGAGACGGGGATTACACAAAGTGGACAAAATGCAATATAAAATGAAGCAGAGACATCTTGCTACTGCTTGCTTCACTGAAACCAAACCCTGAGAATTCATGGGAGACCTACAAATCACAGCACTGGTTTTAAAAGGCAAAGTCAACCCGCTCCAAGGAGACTATTTAAAATGAGCTAGAATGAGCTCAGTGCCATTACATGACTTTATTACACAATCAACATGTTCTTGTGGTTTGTGAGCGTCTGCAAGAAGCTGTTCAGAATATAAACCTTCAGATAAGTGGAGCATTACACAATTTAAGCAGAAGTCAATGAAGTCTTTATCCCAGATTTTAATACAATGATGTGACTGTCCAAAATTTTGGACAGTCACATCACACAGGACCTACTTTCCTGAGATGTCTATTGTGGAATTTTAAGTATAATATCGATGCTATAAAATTTAAATCATGATTGACAGCTGAGATTTAATGTTTTGGTGGGAAACCGAGGCCCCATCCCCTAGTTGTGACAATTACTCTGGCAGAAAAATTAAGGTTTGTATCTGGGATATTTTGGCTTCATTTTAGGATTGTGGGAGGAAGTGGGCCACGCGTTGTCCATCTTTATATCCTGTCTATGTTTCCAGCCACCGACCAAGAGTACACAAAAGTAAATACTGTACATCTCTGCCCATTATATTTCTTGCCATATTGTTTACATAGCATACCACAGTTGACCTTCCACGACTCGTATGATGTGACTTTTTTGCTCAACAGACATGAAATCTGTGTATTCTGAAGTTCTTTTTTTCAAAAGATGCTAAAAATATGAAAATATTTATTTAAAAAAAAATGGAAGATCATGCAGCTAATCCGGCTAAGCTTTGAACAACAGCCCAGAATGTACTGTGTGTACATACCCACAGGGGGAGAGAGGGAGTGTGTTTGACAGTGTGCATGCATTTGTGTGTCCCACAGGTCTTGCTACCCATTGTTAGCCCAGGCTAACTGAAACAGACCCAAGTCCCATTCCTCCCTTGTGTGTCTTTGTACTTGTGGATGTGTGAGTGATGTACGAATATGGCTGGATGTGTGTTAATGTTTGTGCATATATGCATCTTTTTTGGTAGGAGTCTTAGGGATGTTAAGTGTGTGTATGTGTGCTTATGTGTCATCAATGACTCATCAATGCAGTGGCACGCAGCTCAATCTTCCTGAAAGGTAGCACAGAGAGAGAGGGAAGATGTGTGTTTTGAGCAATAATGTGAAAAGTGATGGGCCGTACTGTACATTGCTCGTTTGTGCATGTACACTACATGCAAACAAACAGTATCAGTACACACAAATCAATACATTTACTCTTATCAGTCTGGTGCTGAAGTGATTAATTAGTTAAAGGGCTCGAGAGTGCGTTAATTGATTTTCATAGGTCAAATAGTCTTATTTCTCCGATGATGAGGGCAGAAACACCTCTCAGTCATGTCTAAGCGTGAGAGAGAGGTGTAGCACCAGAGTTAAAGTGTAAAACAAATTTTCAGATCATATTGAAACTGCAGCGGGATAACTTAAAATACAGTGTGCTGCCACAGACCTGCCATACAGGTAATTATTGTGAAAACACCACTTGATATCCTTCATTCTTTTCTGGTCCTATTAAATATATTTGTATTTGTAGTATTACAGATAGTTACAGCAAGTTATTCTGAAACTGTTTGGCTCAATCGTTTAATTGCAGACGAATGAACGGGCACCAAATGTACCCAGGTAGGTACACTGAATGACCAAAACCCTTTGATGGCTCTGAATGTGGTTGAGTTGCCCTCGAGCAAGGCACTTAACCTCAGTTGCTTCAGTCAAGCTGCTCAGTGACACTGGGCAGCTCCCGGGGGTTGAGTGTGCAACATCATGACTATAAAGCAGCCGGGTTGTTGCATGTTGGATGTTTCTGCTTTTCTGACAATCTGCCCAGATGCAAAATGAATTCAATGCCAGTATCGATATTTCAGGAGCAAACATTTTGAGCAAATCTTCAATTCACGAATTAGCTTCAGGCTAAAGAATCTTTGAATATAGCTGTCACTGACGTTCCATTTTACTGCAGGCTTGTTAAAGTAACACTCCTGCCTCTTCCTCTTTATCTCCCCTCTCCTCTCCATCGTTCCCCTGTTCTGTAGAGAGAGCGAGAGAGAGAGAGAAGTTAAAGCTGGTGTTGATGATACTGTGCATGTGTTTGGGTACCTTTGAGTGTGTATACCTGGCTGTGTGTGTATGTCTTGTGTGTTTGTCTGCTGGGTATGTTGGGGG